>MNCL01000010.1:1200000-1545000 GCA_001932985.1 Proctacanthus coquilletti
ATCTAGTGAAAAACGTACAATTTTAGCTAACATCTGATCAGTGACCATTTAGAAAGTATCTATTGTACCTTTGTAAAGCTCCGGGTGTAGTGAATTTGTGTTTAGACATCAATTTCTGTCTGAAAAAATGTTTTTTGATTATTTTTTCTACAGTATTCTTTCGCCGGATTAACTTTTGTGATCTCCACCTTTGTATTTTTGGTATCTGAATATAAATCATGTATAGTTTTGTTTTAGTTTATTAGATGTCTAGTTTTGTAGACAGATTAGATCACTAGTTTTTCATATGTAATCTACTACAATTGGAGCAAATGGCAATAATTTTATGGAAAATGTTGCTTTTCATTTATTTTCTCTTGTATATTTATTAACCGTTCCTTAAATTCTCAATTTATAATAGAAAAACTTACTAATAATTTTACTTTACCTCTTATATGGCATTCTTATATCCTTATAACTTTTTCCAAAATTTTTCCTAACAACTAAATCGTTACTTAATTTTATTTGCTTTAAAGCTTTATTAGAAAGGTGTTTAAAATTGAACTATAATTATACTTTGTCTAATCATTTTGTTTTTTATTGTTTTCTATCTTAAATTTTTCTTCTATTTTTTTTTCATATGTTCGTGAATAATTACTATAATTAACAATTAAAATGTATTAAAAACATATCACTTCATTTTATAATAACTATGTATACATAATTTTTAGTTTATTAGCAATTTTTTTTGTAAAATTACCCACAACTTTTTAAAAATTTCCTTAAAATGACTACCTTACTGTAAACAGTAGTTGTAATAACAATAAACGAAAAGCAACAAAAAATAAATTTCAAAAATATATTCCATACAAATAAATGAATATACTTTGCTTTGCTTTATATCTGTAATAAATACAATTTAAATAGACTTAGTGTCTGTTAAACAAACGTTCCACAACAATGATCAACTAGTTGCAATAAATATCATATAGAAAATAAATACTAGTTCAAACATTGAGTAACTAACATAATTGTTTATATTGAAAATCAGACTGTGACTAATGGGGATCCAAATCTTTTAAGAGTTTATAAACTAATCTTTGTCTTTTCCTAAACAATAGGAGAAGCCCCACCGACTCGACCACCACCAGAAAAAGACATTACAATTTCTGTAACAGTCACGTCTCCAATTATTAATATTGTTAACGTTGGTGAATCAATAACATTCCAATGTAGTGGACAAGTTATACTCTCGCAGGTAAGTCAAAACTACATAACTTTTGATAAGTTAAGGAAAAAATGCAATTATCTAAAAAATAATATCTAGATACCAGTCAGTGTAACATGGTACAAACTAGGAGATCAATTGCCACCAAATGCTTACCAAGAACGAGGCGCTTTGTATCTAACAAATCTTCAAATCCATGATTCAGGCACGTACATTTGTCAAGCACAACGCGGTGATGAAGTAGTATCAAAGGAAATAACCCTCTCAGTTGGACGTAAGTATTGAATTTAACAACATTTGATTGCCTCGTTATAAAAGATAGAGCTAAATAAATTGAAAACAATTTTTATATAATATTACAAGGCTTTTCCGATGAATTTAAAAAGAAAATGGGTAAAGAGTCATGTAATTTAAAATTAAAATTATCTCTAAAATGGAATAAGAATTCTCAAGAGGTATTATATATTGCAGCTGAAGCTCCATCGCCCCCAGTTATCACCGTAACACCACCACAAGTTGATATCGAAGAGTACAGACCAATCGAAGTATATTGCGAAGCTAGAGGAAATCCAAGACCAGTTGTTACATGGTCACGCGTTGGAGCACCTATGCCTTCTGGAGTATACTCTGATGGTCAGCGTCTTATATTCCAATCTCCACGACAGGAGGATCAAGGCTCCTATCGTTGTCAAGCTGAAAATAATATTGGTCGTGATGACTATATTCTCTATGTTTACATTAGACCAGAAAATAGACCCCCAACAGTAACACCTCCTCCAGGACCTTCGCATGAACTTATATACATAGAACCACCAGAATATCGCGGCAGAATTGGTGAAGTAATTACTCTAACATGCCGATTGCGTACTATAATTACTGTGACCTATGAGTGGTTGAAAGACAACTATAATGTCTATCAAACCAGGAATATCGATGTACGTGATAATACTCTTACAATCAGAGAAGCTTCACCTGCAGATACCGGTAGTTACACGTGTCGTGCGGTAGATCCACGATCTGGTAATCAATACGTCTCGACCTCTTATATAACCATTGAAAGTGATGGAGGGTATGGATGTGGTTGAAAATAAAAAAGAGACTTAATTGTTTAATAAAATATTTCAGAATTCCACCAAGAATTCATCCATTGCAACAACAACACTCTATAATACAAGGACAAGATTTAAACATCACTTGTGACACCACTGGTTCTCCGTATCCAACTGTTAAATGGACTAAGGTATTTAGGGATTGTAATTATTATTTTTTTTAGGTTAATTAAAAATCAATTCTAATTTCTTCTAGCTCCACGAAACATTAGACTCAAATGTACAACAATCTGGAAATACTTTGAGAATTTTAAATGCCCAACCGAAAAATCGTGGTGTCTACGTTTGCATCGCTGAAAGTCCTTCAGGCTCAGATCAGTCTAGTACAATTGTCGATGTAGAACGTAAGTAATAATATATTTATTTTAATATCCAATTGAAAGATTGTACATGGAAAATATGTGCATTAACGAACCATTGTCATATATTTTCCTCCCTCTCAAGCATACAAGAGCGGAGTTGGTAAATCAGTGATTACTGACAACCTCATGATATTCTTTTGTTCATCAAATTGTTTGATTGCAGCACGTGAACGACCACTGGTTGAGATCCATCCTCGCGAGCCGCAGACCGTACGATTGGGTGAATCAGTGATGTTGAACTGTCGACCTATTGCAGGTATACCAGAGCCTACAGTCACATGGTATCGAGCGAATAGAATACCATTACCACCAAAAGTTAGAGAAAATTATCCAGGAACAATAACGTAAGTACTATTCATTGTACGTAATATAATTAATAATAATTTTAATCAATTTAAAAATAAAGCTTGTAGATTAATTTATAAGTGGAGTAAATTGTTTTCAAGTCCGAATTTTTATTCCAGACAAAACTATTAACTTTTAAATTTTGAATATGTACCTGGTAGTATTCTAAATTGTTATGTAATTTATTTTTATTCAAAAATTCTTAAGATATCATTACATATACTATAAAAGAACACTTATAAGAAAGAGTATTATATTCTTATGATAAAATCACTTTTTTCCAGAATATCAAACATTGATATATCAGACGCTGGGGACTATGAATGTCATGCTAGTAATGTCGCAGGTTCTATAATCGCAACAACAACTATAAATATTGTTCAACCACCGGTTATAACAATCCATCCGAACCAAGAAGATATTGAAGTAACTGAAAGTGATGAACTTCGATTGATTTGCTCAGCAACTGGTATTCCACAAGTGAGTGTTACATGGCTGGATGCCAGCGGAAGAGAACTGCAAACACAAGTTGCTCGGGGTGTATATGGACTTCATTCACCACAAGAAGCTATACTCGATATCTTCCATGTTACATTACAAGATGCAAATCTTTACTCGTGCCATGCAAAGAACATTGCCGGAGAGGACAGAAAGTACATTAGTGTCAGAGTTAAACCGAAACGTGGTGATGTTGGTAGGTTTTATTCAATTAGAATATTTAGTGTAATTTAGTTCAACCTGAAACATAACTTAAAAATTCAGTAAGTATTAAATTAAGCTAGTTAATGTACTATACGATTTAAGAGTAATAATATTAGTGGAAATTGAAATCCATATTTTAAACGATCAATTCAGGTCGAATTATATTATGAAGTAATATCATAAGCTTTTTAATTATCGAAAATGGTTACCGTCTAAGCATTTCTTATCCACACGTGCATGCCTTTCAGAGGAATTCGTTATATTAGGTACTTATCTGCATAAGAAATTGTTTCTCTTCTTTTTATCCTTATAAATTGATTTTGACATTCTTAGAAATTATATTAACAATATATAATACACCTTACAGGTGGATCTGATGTCGACATTCCACCAACTTCTTACCCCGAAAAACCTCAGACTTATTTAGCAGAAATCGGAGATAGAACTATGTTATCATGCAACATAGGTAGAATTCTAAAAATATTATATTATATTCTTATAAAACCATAAAAATAATATTAATTTAAAGCCGAACCATCGAATGTGGAAACAACTTGGGAACGTGTCGATGGACGACCACTGCCACCAGGATCCTATTTTGATGGAAATAATCTCGTAATAAATGGACTGACCGAAGATGCGGGCGGAGTATATCGCTGCTATGCTCTTGAACGCAATAGAAAGGTTCCACTCATATCTGCCGAACTTGTGCTTTCACTGATGCCACGAATATCATTTTCACCGCCAATGCCAATGACCGTTAAAGCCGGAGATATGGTTAATATACTCTGTAATGCAACTGGAGAACAACCTATCTACGTTCAATGGCATGCTAATGAACGACCACTGCCACCGTAAATCAATTATCTCTTCTTTTTATACCTGTTTTTTTTTGTCTTCACTTTTTAATTCAGTAAAATTAATATCATTTATCTAATCTATTTACAGATCTGTGAACGCTCAAGGACCTTATCTTAGATTTAATGCTATAAAACCTGCCGATGCCGGACGTTATTACTGCTCAGCCAGCAATCGTCGTGGCAATGTAACCAAAGTAGCTGAAGTTCTTGTTAATAGGGAAGTTGTTACGAATCGCCCAACCACTGCCCAAATTATCGAAGTAAACGAAGGTGACGGCGTCAACATGGACTGCAACATTGTCTCCAATAATCGTGAATATAGGGTAATTTTTTTGTAGTTCTATATTTTTTTTCTCTTTTAAAAATTATTAAAAGTTATCATGAAAAAGAGTTGTGGAAATTTGGAAATTATGAATTAAAAAGACTTCTCGGTTAATTCTTCATACTTAAAATCATGTACACATTAAGCCCTTTTTAAGCGAATTGAGATATGAATAATAATTTTTTTACACGATTTTTATTTTATTTTAATGCGACCAAATTCAAGTAAAACAAAACGAGAAAATCCGTAAAGAAAATTTTACGAAAATTCTATTTACGCATATTTTTTAGGAACATATCCATAAAAGGTCAATATGTCCCGCGATATCTGGAGGTCAAGATCAAATCAAATATAAAAAATAACATATAAAAATATTAATAAGATGGATAAAAAAACAAAAACAAAACCGAAACAAAAACAATCTCATATTTAAATTTTTATTACATTTCTTTGTCATTCTTATATACATTAAACTAAGTAAATATTTTAAATTATCTATTGATTTATAATTCTTCAGTTCCAATGGACAAAAGAACATGGACCTATATCACCATCAGTCCGAACTGATACTAAACGTTTGTTCTTGACCAATGTCCGCCGGGAAGATGAAGGACGTTACATATGCGAAGTTCGTCATCCGATAACAGGATATTTTGTTGGCTTAAAACACGTTGACCTTATTATTAAGCGTGAGTATCGACGTAGACGTGATCATACTACAACTTTTCACAATCCCTCCTCTAAACTAAAACGGTGGCGGGGATCCCAGTAATTCCACTAAAAAAAATTTATACATAATACAACAAATTCCTTAAGCGATATTCTTTATAAAAATTTATAAATAAACTTTGATTATTGATGGTAAAATAACATGAGTCCTAAAAACATCTCATATCATCAAAAAAAAACACAAGAAAACAAATTAAAGGAAAACCATGTCATATATTGTAAGAATGAGTATTTTCAAAAAAAAAATGTAATAATAAGGGACGAGAAAAATTGTATTGTTATTTTATCAACAAGCGCACAATGTATACTTTGTGTAGTCAAACAGAACGTTCCTCGAATTATAGTTTGCATGCTTAATTCTAATGTTCATATTATCCGAGTTTGTTTAACTGCTATGAGATAGTTTGCAAGAGTTTTGTTTGAACAACAAAAACGAAAAATTACACTAAAAACACAAATAAAAAAAAGATCATTGAAACATTGTTTGTTGCAATTCAATGAACTTGAATTTTTTTATAATACAAAATAAAAAGAAACATAACATACAATTTAAAAAAAAAATTATAGTTGTAGATGTTTAAAGCAATTATGGCTACTGTTGTTTTGCTGATTAAAATGAAAATTGAATTCATAAAACACACACTATTTGTTTCATTCACAAACAAAAATTAATGAAACACTTAAACAAACATATATCCTATTAATACTATTAACCTTTCCGTTAATATTGAAAGTTGATTATTTTATACATTACACATTTATTCACGTGTTTTGATGTATATTCTTTTTACCGGAACTTTTTATATTTTTTTAAATTTTGTTTTAGTTATTATATTGAAATTTTCTGGGCATTATCTAACTATAATCTAATTCCCTAAAATTTTCACAATTTTTTAATACTATCTCTATTTAATGCTAATATAATTTTCTTTTCAGACTATATCTATTTAGTTAGACCCCTTTTTTAACTAACTGAAATTATTTTGAGTGCATTTCTATATATAAAAGAAAAATCACATTACCTGCGTGGTTTCATAAGAAGATTTTTTTTAAAAAAAATACTTTTGATAAACGATCTACACTTTTATTTATACGCTCTTAAGTGCGAGCTCTAAGAAAAACATGTTACAGGAAAGGAAAAAGATTAATACAAATATTAATAACACTCAAAATAATTGCTGAAGTAATTTTGTTCTATCATTTTTTTTTTCCCCTAAAACAATATAACAATCAAAACTTTCATTTTAACTTCTTAAAATTGTTCATCTCTTTTTTTATCCAATATTATCCATGCAGTCTCATAACGTTTAGCATTTCTCTTAAAATTCTCTTCTAACTTTTGTAGAACTTTTATTCCCTATACAATTCCAATATGTAAAAGCTAATACCCCCCTCCCCTGATCATATTTGTTAACATTAACAAGCTACTTGTTCAGTATATACCGTATTTTGAGTAAATTTATAAACATTTATACATTTACTTATTTTTTAAAACAAAAAATTAATTTTTTTAAAAGTTTTTTTCAATATTTTTTCTATTTTTTTCCTTTTTTTTCTCTCTCTCTATATACCGTTGACCTCTTATTGTCTGTCGTTCTCCCTGTGTTTTCTCCACTACTACTACTACTGCAAGATACAAATCTTATATAAAAATATGAAAAACAAAATATATGAAAAAAACAATATATATATAAAAAAAAAAAAAAAAAACAATTTTATATAAATAAGATAGAGGACGTGTCTCCAAAAATGAGGTTTTTTGCATGGTTTTGCATATCTGTCCAGGTGTGTTCTTAATTACTTTCATTTTGTTATTTATATCTATTTATTGTTACTACCATTACTTGTATTCTTGTGTGCTCAATCTTTTTATTTCCATCATTTTTTAATATGATGTAGAAAACATTTTTTTGTTGGAACATTTCTTATGTTATAAATAAATTGGAAGAAAAGTGAAATTTTCTTCATTGGTTATTTTTTTTTTTGATCTTCAAAAGAAAAATTTCAAAAATCAAGTTTATATTTAAATATGAGCCATTAGAGTTTTCAATTTAAAAGAATAACACATTTTTCACTTTTCTTTTTTAATAAAAAAAAGACGTGTCTTTTCAAAAAATAACTATGACAATAATTGGTAAGGCAATAACAAGAAAATTGGGCAAGAATATTTGGCTTAGTTTTTAATTTGCTTGTGTGTTTTTTTTAAAATTAATTTACAAAATGTAAAAGAAAAACAAGTGTTGCCTTTCCAACACGTAAGTAAAGTTAGATTTAACTAAAGAACTATACTATATAACAAATTCTAACAGAAAACCAGAAACACGGAGAGAATCGAGAGAAATTGGCAATTATTCAAATTCTTTCAATAGTTAATTTATATAAATCTTAAATTATTTATAAATTATGAAAAGAATTAATGTGTTTCTATTTTCTAATTATTTTAGTTTAAGTTGTTTAAGACTGAAAAACCAAAAAATTATTTATTATTCTAAAAAATCACACAACACTAAAAATCATTTCATGTTTAGTAACCACTTGTGTCTGACACTCTTCACCAAATTTTAGTTTACACTTTTAGTTTAATGTATTCGTTTTATTCTTTAAATTTATAATATGTTAGATTAATTTTTCTAGACAATTTTTTTTTTAGAAAAAATTAGAAGATAATCCATCCAAATTTTGAAAATTCTTCAATATTATGTAGAAGAATTTTCGAAATTCGGATAATATTAACGTCTTATGTTTTTTATGCTTCTCAATTTTAATATTTGAAATATTTTACAGCGTTTCTCTAATTAATTTTCTTTTTTTTACATTTCATTTTTCTCTTATTTTGAACTTAACTCCTACCACTACTACTACTACTGCCATTCTACCACTTCTACTTCTGCGATCAAACTGAATGTAAATTTTGTAATTATACGATACGACAATATCGCAACAAAATAATTTATTCATAATTACAAAAAAAAAAAAAAATACACCACGAAATGACTGAATTCTTGTATGCAAAAAATTATAAATAATATGTGCGCTCGATTGCTATGTGACTGCGAATGTGAATTACGGCGCTGAATGCTCCTTTAAAAAACGAATAACTTGCCTAATAAATGCGTTTGTTATCGATTAAAATTTTGGACAATCCAAAAACATAAATATATACATGGCACGATTATTATGTAACCAAAACAAAAAACCATACACATATCATATGGGAATATATCCAGGATATTATGTACCCCAAAACTGGGTGGTCGTACAACCAGTTTACACTTCATGCAAACCGATCGATTTCAAGTGTTCCTCGCATCCGCACACTTGCATTAGTCCGTCCAGGGTATGCGACGGTATTCGCGATTGCATCGATCGCTCCGATGAGCTAAACTGTAGCCAAGCACGACGATACAAGAGATGGAAAAAGGACCGTAACAAGATGAAGCTTATCGGTTTGTTTTTTTTAAATATATTTATTTATTATTTTCATATAGTTAGTTACGTCTTAATTTATATATTTGTTTAATCGTCTATGTCAAATACATTTTGGAACACAAAAAAATATTAATAAACACAATAAAATAGTAGATTACACTTGGCAAACATTACAAAAACATTTTATACATCCGCTTAAACAGATTTTTACACAACACGCCACAACACGCAAGAACGCACCTATAAAAAAACAAAACAAAAACAACAAATATATTGTACAGCACTATACCACACTGCACAAAAAATAAATAGTACAATAAATTGAATAAATCTATAGAAAAAAAAAGCAATAATAATTCACACACAAGTGCACTCGTCTTTTTACACCTTTCGTGTAGTAGAACTATATTTCTTTAATTATATATATACACTTTAGTGAAATATGTTCTAGATTAGTAGTCCACGTAGTATTTGGTCGCCTTAATATTTGTTCTTTTTTGTTAAATTGTCCGTCTAGCAAATACTCAATCACTTGAAATTCGAAAGGTCTTATTACAGGTACTCAGAAAATTGGTGGAGATTAATTGGAATAATCATAATATATTATTTTTATATTTGCCAGACAATTTGATTGTGTTGTTCTTATATTATTTGTTGGGCTCGTAGATGTTACCTTGGTCTAATGGAGGACTCTTCCTTAAATTTGTTTTATAAATTTAACAAATCTTTTAAATATGGGCAACATAAGTCAAAGTTTCAAAATTAAAGAAAAAATAAATACAGTAATCGTTCCATTTACGCGGATAGTTGATTTCAAAAGCCCTTTAAAGTAAGGATCCGTTTAACATTCTTAAATATGTATCTAGCTCTTATTGGAGTAGACAAGTTTTAACTAGAGGCTATTGTAACTCGTTAAAATGAATCCACGTAAATATAGGGATTACTGTATAGTAAATAAATGAATATTCAAATAAGTTTAATTTAAATAAAATTCAATCTCCAGAGGCCATGCATGTAACTTTGGTTGGATAATCGTTATGACGTTGACTAGTACCATCCCTAAACGTATACTACTGTGTAACTTAAAGAGCATCTTCCTGATCGTACATTTGGTGTGCTTGTATATACACATATACACATGTCTATAAATTAAAAAAACAATATTTATATTACTTTAATTGGATAAATGTGTTTTAGTAGTAAAACACACATAAAATTTGGGAACACAAATTAGCAAGTCTAAATGAAATTATAAACAAAGCTTAAGATCAAAATCCAAACTCAAAAACGTATAAGTATCAAGTGCAAAGTCGATGTGATCCTTAAAGCGGTGGATGGGTACGTAATTGAATGTTTTAAATTTTTTATGTTTCGTCTATGTCTTAACTTTTATATATATAAATCTCTGTACATATTTTCAATTGGTTCCTCAAAATTATTTTTAATTTTTCGAATATACACACATACGCACGACATTTTTTTCGCTACCCTTTTGTCATGTTTTTTTGTGTATTTTTATACTCTTAAGAAAAAAAAATCAAATATTCTGGCCCAAAATTTCGTTTCATAGTTTGTTGTTTCCACTGAGCTTTTTCAGGAAAAAAAAAAAAAATAAAAGTAAAAATCGCACAAAAATGGAATTGTGAACGTCGCTGTAAATACAAAAATGCTTTTACGTTTCTAAACGTTTTATTTTGTATTGTTGAAAATATTGTTAACACAACAGTATTTTAGATATAGTAAAAAAATTAAAAATAATTGTAATAATTCCCAAAACAGTACTAATCTTGTTGTAGACTAAATTGCCTTGCTTTTCTAGTTGATAGTATCTCGTTACTAACTCATTTCTTATTTACATTTATCTGAACTTCGTATATCATGACTTATTTGAAGAAAACAATTTAATTTTCAGTGTCTCAAATATTTGTTCATTTAGCAGACAATAGACAAGCGTACATTTAAAAAAATTTAATAGCAATAATTTTCAAATATGGAGTTTTGTTCTAGTTTTAATTAATCTTCATTTTAAAGAAAAATTCAATTCATTGGCTCGTAAATCTTGACAATTTTTCAGCCGTTCTCTAACTTTATGCAATATATTTAAATTAATTAGAATGATATTAAAAATAAACCTTAGGATAGATTTAGAAGTGAATTCTGAATTATCTTCGAAGTGAAAATGTATAATTGTTTTCGAAAAAAATACTGATACAAAACTTATAAATTAAATTTAATTGTTGTCGAATATTAAAATACTAATTAAAATTGCAATAAAAGAAAACTAGAGAACAAAAATTTCAGAGTATTTGAATATTTATCCTACTTGAGAGGAAAACAGGACGCTTGTCTATTTTGTCTAAAATAAAATTAAGTCAATATAAAATTGTTTAAATAAAAAACTTCCAAATCACTAGAACTAATCGTATCTAACTTTTCTCACTCTATTTATTCACCACAATCAAAACGTAAACCACACAACATGACACAAAACACAAAACATAAACATTCAAACATACCAGGAGGTAGTTTACCCATTCTAAAATTGGACCCTCCACAATCACACCTACGGACTGGAGAATCTACCGAGGTTGAATGTCACTCAACGGAGGGTTATGTTGACGTAATTTGGGAACGAGCTGATGGTAGAAGGCTTCCACCTAACATCAGGGTAGGCTATTTCATTTCAAAATGTACAAAAACTAATAATAGTATTAAATATTTTTTTAAATGTAGCAAGTTGGAAACAAACTAGTGATCGAGAACGCCGTCCCAAGTGACTCTGGTGACTACATCTGCAGATGTAGGACCGACGGAGGTGATGAATATTCAACGAATTATGCGCTCAACATCCAGCCACCATTGAGACCTGACTACACATCTAATGAAGTTTCGGATACCCCAAGACAAACAAAGAGACCAAAAGTCGAGCATGCTGAGGTTGGTTCCACGGTGATCCTAAAGTGTGATTCAGCAGATTTTAGAGCTTCTTATCAATGGTCCCGACAGTATGGACAATTCCAGCCCGGAAAAGATTTACAAAGTGTAAGATGATTTTTATTTATTTAAATAAATGCTAAATTGATTCTATTTTCAGAGTGAACTTCTACTAAGTAATGTACAAGCCAAGGATGCTGGAACATATATTTGTACGGTCAGCAATAATGGGGTATCAGTTGCCACTCCAACAATTCTTGTAGTCACTGGAGCAATCCCACATTTCCATCAGGCTCCCCTTAGTTACATGACATTCCCTAAGATTGAAGAGGCCTATACTAAGTTAAACATAGACATTACTTTCAAGCCAGAACAACCGTATGGGCTGATTTTGTACAATAGCCAAAAGAAAGGAAATGGTGACTACATCGCACTATCTCTGAACGACAGGTACCCTGAATTCAGATTCGATTGTGGCAATTCACCTACAATCCTAAGATCTGAAAGACCAATCTCGTTGGGTGAATGGCACACAATTAAAGTGAGCCGAATCCGTAGAGATGGATACATGGTTGTTGATGATCAACCACCAGTGTCCTTCCCCCCACCTTGCAAAGTGTTGGACTTACTCGAGAATCTGTATATTGGAGGTGTTGCACGATGGGAAGACCTTGCTCAGGGAGCAGCAGCACGCAAGACCGGCTTCGTAGGCTGTGTTAGCCGATTGCTTCTACAAGACAGGGTAGTCGAACTAAACAAGGATGCTCTATATAAGGAAGGAATTACGTCGTGCGAACCATGCGCAAATGACCCTTGCGAAAATGATGGAGTTTGTCTAGAAACCCAAACTGAGGCGGGCTATACATGCATCTGTCAGGAAGGATTCACCGGGAAGAATTGTGCTGTTGAAGGAAGCTCCTGCATGCCAGGTATTTGTGGAGTGGGCCGATGTGAGAACATTGAAACTGGAATGGAGTGCTTCTGTCCACTAAATAAAACAGGCAACCACTGTGAATATGTGGAATTCTTGGAGGAAGGTAGTCTGTCATTCAAGGATGGTAGTTATGCTGCTTACAAGTATGAATGCAATTCATTTCAATAGAATCAGATTTTAAATAATTTCTATTTTAGGACTCCTAGACCGTCAAAGCTTAATATCAAATTTCATATACATCCCAATAGCTTGCATGACTCAGTGGTGATGTATGTGGCTGAATCAGAACGAGTAAACGGAGACTTCGCTACCGTTTTAATTAAGGACAAACATCTTGAACTAAGGATCAACACAGGTGCAAGTAAGTTTGTTTCGTAAAAGTTTTATGAATGAATTTCTAAACTTACATCCAATCAATTAATAGGACTCAAACCAGTTGTGATTCGATCACTTAATCCTCTAACACCTCACAAGTGGACTGAAGTTGAGATTGGAAGAAAGCTTGGAGAAGGTTATCTTAAAGTGGGCAATGAGCCAGAACAAACTGGCAAAGCTTCAGGTCCTGCAAGAACTCTGTTTTTGAAGACCTATTTATACATTGGAGGATACGATAAGAGGATACTATTGAACAGAGAAGTAAACGTTTCGAGAGGATTCGATGGATGTATTTCAAATGTAAATTACATGACTACAAATATTTTTTTCTTCTTTGCAAGTGAAATTATTCTTTTATTTCTTCTAGCTTCAAGAATCGAACAGGAAGATCAATATGGTATCAGATATTTTGGACGCGGCTAACGTACAAAATTGCAGAGATAATAATGAAATAACTCCACCTGCAATTAATGGGAAAAAGAATCACTATACCGATAGCTGTTCACGAGAACCATGTGAAAATGGAGGTACCTGCATTCCAGAAGGGGAAGAATATACTTGCCACTGTCCTCTTGGTTATGCTGGACGTTTCTGTGAAGAACGTAAGTTCTTTTTATGGATTTCAGAGCCTTAAAAAAAGTATATAATAATTTTACTTTCCGAACAGATGTAAAATTAGACCTAACAGCACATTTCCGAGGAAATGGATATCTGGAATTAGACCGGAATGTTGTAAGTAATTCAACTGACCAATATTCAACAACGATAGCCGTTTTATTCTCAACGATACATCCGAATGGACTCCTCTTATGGTTCGGACAAGAAAAAGGGAAACAATATGTTGGACAGGATTATGTGGCACTCGCTGTTGTCGATGGAATTCTAGAATGTTCTTATCGATTGGACGGTGAAGAAGCGATTATAAGAACTCCATCTATTAGAGTAGACGATGGAAGACGTCACGTTGCTATTATCAAGCGAACTGGTAATCAAGCTAGTCTAGAATTAGACCATCTATCGCATTACGGAGAAACGAGACCAACTGCCAAAAACGAAATGCACCTTCCGGGACACCTATTCATAGGTACGTAATATCATCGATAAGTGTATTCAAGAGTTTTCTGACATTAGTATGATTTTTTTTTATTCTAGGCGGAGCACAGGACCTTGTCAGCTTCACAGGCAATCGTTATACACATGGATTCAACGGATGCATTCACGCAGTGGAAGGTGAAGTGGACGGAGGTATAATTCTGGGATTACACGCGGTAACCGCAGTTAACGTAGACTCATGTCCGAAGTAAGTAACAATCAATAATTTATTATTTTTACAAGAGATTAACTAACCAGCCATTAAAGAAGATTTTTTTCCTCTCATGCTGCCTCTAACAGTCCCAACTGGATATCAAGTCTAGTGTATACAGATCTTGATTCTGATTTTGGTACACGTTTCGATCCGAATAGTTTTGATGAAATTGGTGAACCGCCACCAGTACATATTTTATATCCTCGTCCAACATTTTGGACACCTAGAAGTTTTGCTAACAATTATAAAATAGGACGACATTTAATCGCTAGTATTATCCTACTCAATCGAATTGTTTTGGGAATTTTTAGTAGTACAATTCGGTAAAATTAAAGGATAACAAAAAAACTCTGTACATATGTGAATATTATTCCTATATTTATCAAATATCGCTTCTCAGCTCTGCAGTATGAACGAATCAAAATGTATTGCCTTATACAAGTCATTGAGATGTTTACAGGCATATAAGCACAAGTTCCTTCTTAAAAAAAAAGAAAACAAAATAATATCCTAACGCAAACAGATTTAGATGACCCTCTCTGCTCTGCAATATTTTTTCAGACATAGATGCAATAGGCAGAAACTAATCAAAAGTACTTTAAGCTCGTTAATTGTTAGCTTAGGATTTCATTTAGTATATGTGATTTTATTTTGCCTCGTTGAAGGCCCTAGGTGAATTGTTTTGGGTTATATATCTTCAGGACAACGAAAAATTTGCAATCATCATATTCATTAGGGAAAAACTTGAAAATCATTGAAGATCATTCCATCCAAATATTTTGAAAAACATGAAATATATCCTGCATGAAAGTTTTAATATTAGTTAAACAATTATCATGTAAATACATCATTTGTAACAAAACTTATTCATTTTAATTTTAATTCGTATATATATTTTCTTTAATTTATTATATAATTTATTTTTTAGCGATGATATTATCGACGAGTTAGAAGGACCAGAACCCCCAGTAGTCTAGGGTACCACCGTTCATTTGAACGAACAAGGAAAAAAAAAAACGATTTAAATAAAGCAACAAAATAGTCACGTAACAAATTACGGCGCCCTAAAAGGGCGAAAGTTCATTAATTTAATGACGAAAATACTTATAGTGTTCTCTTCCATTTCTTTAAGAGTCGTATAATTATTGTGTAATTAAAATAAAATTTTCTTATAGAAGAAGCCATCTTATTATATTTTTATTGTTTTCCATTTTTTTATTCATTGTGAATCATACTAATAAAAACGATAGCAAGGAGCCACTGTATAAAGTCAATAATAAAATACTTGGAAAAAAAGTGTTAAATTCTACCTGCACTGCTTTTTATTATTATTACATTTTTTTCTCTAACAAATTTGGCTGGATACGAGTAACATCAATAAAAACAAAAAATAGTAACAAAAAATTATCACTAAAAACAACGTACTCACAAAATCATCTACAGTCATATTATCTGAATAACAAAAAGAGAATATATATTTAACAAAATAAAACGAACACGAATGCGAATGATTTAAAAGGAAAAACAAAAGATATATCGTCAATCAATGGTGAAACGCGAAAGTGAATAGCAGTAGTGTAGTGGATTTATATTAGTTAGGATAAGTTGACTAATTTCATTTGTTATTAGAAACAAAAAAGAGAAAAAACTGTTGAAATTTTTTGAAAACAATTTATAATAGGAACGCTAGTGCAGTGAACAATAACAACTAAAAAAAAACCAATAATGGAATGTCAATAATTAACTAAGTTAATTAACAAATAGTAATTGCAATTAACGTAGGTACAGATGACTAGTGTAAGTTAGTTGTCGGACACAAGAGATACCTACTCTTAAGTAAAATTATTAAACAAGTGCCAAAATGTTATTAACTACTAATGAATCAGTTATACTAATTCTAATTAATAAAAAGTAATGTTTTTAAAAGCCTATACTCTTTCATTATCTATATAATTAATACTAATACATTTTCATTTCCATAGAACTAACATTTTGAAGGTAAGTATACATCCCTAAGTTTTTTTCATTCAAATATAGCACTTTTTAATGACAAAATAACCGATAGACTTTTATTATCCATAAAGAAAGATGTGTTTTGTCTTGTTTGTAATTAGGATTTTAATAATTATTGGAAATAATAATAAAGTGCACTAAAATTATAAAGTTATTTTATTTTTTATTACATGTTGGTAAAATTAAGATGATCTAGATGCGTAAGTATAAAACATTTTTAAGAAATACGAAGTGCAACTAGGAATAAAGTTTTCATGTCAAGTAAATATATTTGAATTTATGATTGCAGTAAAAATTTTATTTCTGACCTTTAAAACGAATTGCAAATTCATTTAAAAAAATTTGAATATTTAAAAACGGTTTATTATTGTGTGATTGCACGCCCCAACTCCGACTCCAACACAGGATCAAACTCCGACTTCGACTCAGACTCCTTCCTACACCAACTCCGACTCCGTAAGACCAATTTGCTGGCGAGGCCAAATTCAAATTTTAGTACTAGAGGCCCAGAATCCACAGAAAGAAAATTTTTCATAGTCCTTCCAATAGCAACACTGGAAGGCCTTTCATCGGTCGGAGGAAAAATTTATTGGGAGGGGAAATTTGTTTCAAAAAATTAAAAAGGAAATTGATCAGTTGTGCCTCCAAAGAGAATCCACAATAATTTGCTTTCAATTTCAATTTGCGAGTGGACCGCCTCTAATTGGAGTTTTCGTTTACACTCGGGTGTTGTGCCATTTTAACGTCAGTAGAAAGTTCCATTTTGTTTAACATGTTTTGCGTTCCTAATCGCTAATTTTTTGTTTACGTTTGCTTTTATATTTTTATTTCTGCATCTTGGGTATAAAATTAATATAATAAAAGTTGTAAGTAACATAAGCAAACATTCCGCTTAATTGTTTGCCATCAAGTTTGTGTTTCCATGCGCGTGCGTTTGTTGGCGATCATAGCAAAGGAAGGAAATATGGCGACGTGCAGATCCTATGTTAGTTATTTTTTTTATTTTCGATGACCCGCTCGGAATTAGTGATAATATTACATAAATTCATAATATAATAATGTTTTACACAGTGACAGTGGTTATCCAAGTGCTAAAATCACGAAAGATTTTGTAATCAGTCAAGTGCTAATGTCCAATTCGTGTCTTTCGATCAAGAGGAGAAATTTTACACTTATAGTGTTCAACTGGTCAAGCATTGTGCTCCCTTAGGAGAATCCCAACCACCACAAAATGGATCTTCAGGGTTATGTCTCTTTATTTGAAGAACTAATCAATACACTCGCAAGATAAGGTCCTCCAACCTGGTTAAAACCATTCAAACACAGCTTCTTCATAAATTGCTTACAAAATTGGACAAATGGTGAAAATGACATCCAGGAGCCTCCTCCCTAACCCAAGAATAAATCACATTTCCGTGTTTGTTGACACACTTGATGTGCTCTTGAAGTGAACCTATGGAAGTTTTAGTAAATAGTACTTCTAAAAGGACAATGACCATTAGTTGCTTATATTCACTTCTTTGCAGAATTTGGAGGCCTGTCCCGTTCAAAGACATGGAAGTTAGAAAAGTTCTATAAACATCGATGTTCCTATAAAGTCATTTGGTTATTTTCGGAAAGCTGTTTGCAAATAACACATCATTTCTAGGAGCATATACACAAAATCTTCATACAGTTAGAAAAAGGAAATCTGGTTAAATATGACTAAGAAGATATTCCTAAAAAATACAAGAAATGGTCGAAGTGCGGAGAAGAAATCATGTACAATTCTTCCCAGTTGTAGAACACGAAGAACTCAAGGAGAAGGTAATGTTTGAATTATCGTATTTATTTCTTTCTCTCTCATTTTTTTTATTTCACTAAATATAATATATATTGCAATAGCATAAAATTTGCTTGCATTTAGTATTTTTAAAATACTATAACAAAAAACACTCTAAGTAACAGAAGTTTATAAAAAATGCAACTTTAACAAAAATTGTAACAATCATTCAAAACAGTAACACATTGGTTTGTTAATAGTTTTGTCAACAGTTAAAAGTTAAACAAACGCCAATAAGAAAAGAAGAAATTAATACATGCAGGGTATATTTAGGATATTTTTTTAAGTGCTTTGACAAAAAGTTTCTAAGATTTTAAAAGAAATCTCCATATCATCCTAAATTTCTATATCAATATTTATTAAAATTCTATCAATAATTTAAATTACATTCAAATTTAAAAGATATATTATGCTTTGTAGGCAGATGAGTATGAAAAATGGAGTAAATACACAACAGGAAGCAGATAATTGAAGAAATGACGCCTTGGGTTTGTTCCACACAACAGCGTGTGTGATGTTCTAGTAGCAGTTCACACAAAAGCTCCTCAAAACAAATAGCGAACTACGGAAAGTTCTGTAAGAAATTCCAGCGTCCGAAGGCAAGAAAAAAAACGAGCTGTTTAAAGAAGAGGACACGCTCTAATTTAGAATATAAATCGCAGAATAAAACAATATATAAAAAAAAAGCAAACACCGCCAAAACAGGACCATATCTAATTTTTATGCCTTCAAACTGTCAAATCCGATAAGATACTAAAAAGGAACATAAGAACAGCAGATGTAGTTATAGCACGTACACAATTAATATATTTGCCCATAATTTTCATATTTTCAGACCAAAATAACCAATACTGAATTAAAAATACTGAATACTAATTCGTGAATGAGAGAAATTTTAAGCAAAAGATCAAAAGGAAAGGTAAATAAGTCTATTTACTTCTTTTTTTCTGTATAAAATCTAAAATTTGTATTGTATGATATTTTTAAAAGAATCGAATGTATTTATTTATTTCAAAAATATTGTAATAGTATGGCAGATCGGGTGGTTATAAGAAAATAGAGCTTTTAAACTGTCTAGAGCCTTTAACAACTATTTCTATTCTTTTTATGTATATTCATAATGTTTGGGATCCTTTTATATGCATCATTGACAAAAACATTTTTTTTTTAATTCGTAGATGAACTATAAATGGTATCAACAGTTCGCAATAAAATAACTATATGAAAAGACGTAAAATGTATTATACTGGCAAAATAAGGAGATATCATCGACCGTACAGGTGACGAATATGATGAGAAAATTTTATACAGATTTAAGGAAAAAAGGTATATAAATTTGTTAATATATTGAAAACTTGTGAAGTATAAGCATTTTCAGCACCTTTTTCTCGTAATAATCTTTCCTCGAGAACTGGACATATCTAAAGCAATATTTTCAACTACTAGGATGGATTTTACTGCTACTACTAGAATAGAGTTTGATGCTGCATAATTCTTAAAAGAAGTTTGATAGAACGATCGCTTAGCTTAGCTTAGCTATCAAGTATTGAATAATTAAGAATAATTTTATTTTTTCCAGTTTATAATAGTTTGTAATATAAAAGCCCTCATTTTTGTATTTGATTGTACTATATTAAACTCAGAATGAAAATGTTAAGGAATTATAGAAGTCCATGATTGATATGATATGATTTTAGTCTATATACTATTATTAATGATAAATTCGTATTAAAAATAATTTGCAAAGTAAATAATGTAAATAAGAGATAATGAATAATCCTCAATAATATGTTTTGTTGCAATTTTATTAAGTTATAACGAAAATGGTTTAGTCTTCACCACTGAAACTCTGTAACCCCCCAAGTTAGGTTTTTAAATAGAAATATTACAATTGTTAAGCGATTTGCTCCATTTAAGCTAAGGAAGTGTAATATTACAATGTGAACTTTATCTGCGAATAAAATTTATTGATTTCTAGAAAGGATTGTTTTATTTTTTGCACATTTTTCGCATTTACCTCGAAAGTCTAAATCCAGAGACGTCGAATGTCAGCTGGAATCCATTCGAAAGCCTGTGGCCCGCGAGCCTGGACCCCAACCACATACTCTATACACAAACCAATCATCTTGGGCCAGAACCGTGGGGAATCCGGGATCTGAACCGGTTTCGCCTTACTATTAAATCATGGGCGCCTGTTAAAAAACCGAGTTTTTCGAATTATCGGGCTAAGCGCTCAAAATACCAGGCAACCATAAATGAAAATTCGGTTGCCGGCCGCCCGGGATGACGTCACGGCCCGTGACGTACTTTGTTTACATCTGGCCCAGCCGAGAAATCGGGCTTGTCGCACTGCATTTCTCAACGGGCAAGTTCGTTCAATTTTATATTTCTTCGCACATTTTTAACAATTGTAATACCACCCAGATCAATTTTTTTCAAAATTTCTTAATATTTTCATAATTTTTATTCCCATCCAAACCAAAAAATAGACAATTTTAAGCCATGAAAAATAAAACAAATTTTTCGCAATAATCTTTATTATTTATAAATTTATAATTACACTAACAAATTATCTTTCCTTATTTTTTCTCATTTCTTTCATTTATTATTAAAAGCTTAATATACCTATATTACTTCAATTAAATCTCAACAATATTTTTTCTTTTTGCTTATTTTAGTAGGCAAATTTAAATTAAGATAAATAAAAGAGTACAGAAATAAAATAGATATGTCTAAGATATATACTTTAAGTAATATTTTACTTTTTTAAGTTCTTACCAACATTTTTACTGAAAAAAGTCTAAAAATCATATTATTTAATATTGAAATACTACATTTCTACAATATATTACCCAACAAATTTTAACCTATCTATCATTAATTAATTTTCTTACATCTGTCTGATTTAAGTATTCTTCAGAAAATTCTCTCAACAATTTATTCCCTAAAATTTGCAATTTTTGTAAACATTCAATCTTCTTCTTCGATTTCCTATTTTATTTCTGTTCCTTTTACGTATAACTTCTATGTTACGTATTACCTCTTAAAATTATTTCACCGCTTGAACAGCAAAATGCAATAAGCACCTTCTTACATGAATTATAAAGCAGCGAACATTGTTTTAAAAATACCGATTAATATTCGCTCTTGTGCTCATTATTCTACGTCTTTAAAACCTAATTAGCTAGTTTTTCTGGTATTTTGAAATTTAAGTGTTTCTCTAATACTCGTCGTCCCATTTTGCTGTTCAAACGTTTACTTTAAAATTCTTAATTATTGCTTTGTTTTTCGTTTATTAACACATTCATTGCTGGTAATTTTCTAAATGTATATAGTTCTTAAAAATTAGACATTTAAAATAATCATTCCCCAGTTCTCGGTATTTTTAAATTGACGACTAAATTAATAAATTTAAAATGCAAAATGACATAAAATCACAATTACGTTAACAGTAAGAAGTATGCTAACATTCTATAATGAAGCTGTATGTTTCTCTCTCGAAAATTATTTAAATATTTTAAACTCTTCTGTTGAAAATACTTCAAATGAATTAAATCTAATTCTCATTAAATATTTACTGACACCCTATCTTTTCCTTTTCTTTTTCTTGTAAAACATTCTCTAAAATCTGCTCTTTGTTTTTATTTTCAATTTCGTATATCCTATTCTTAAATACCAATACATTGTCTCTTCTAAGTATGATTCTTCATGCACTTTCTTTTACAGAGATAAATAGGCTAGACGGACTACAACGATTTCAATGTACTAGACTAGTATTATTTTTCTTGTTTAACGAACTGTAACCGGGGAACTTCCATCATTATTTCTGCTGAATGCCCACGTCGTTCCTTGAGTCTGCAGTACTCAATGTTACCTTTTCAACGTATCATTTGCTTTTCCCGATTTAACTTCTATAAATAAGGCATCCTTAATACAATCAATACAATAAACTAATACTTTGCATATGTATACTTTCTCGTAGTCCTAGTTTTATTTATTAATGTTGTCGAAGGTGATCGTCTGGTACGCAGTTTTACAGATAAGTCCCGTAAATATATTAGATTTTTCATATCTTGTCCAAACGTTTTCTTGCTACTCCTCTTGACCAAATTTTTTCCTATTTGCCATCCTACAGCATCTTCCATTCTAGTTTCTGATTCTTTTGTTGTGTAAACCTAAATTTGGTAAATTCTTTACTTGTCACATTTTTCTCATTTTTTATTACCTTTTCTTGAAAATTTAGTAGTTCTTTCCAGTACCCAATGCTATTCTTTCTCTATTCTTTCGGATGTTTTGCTTCATCTTACAAATGTAAATTATTAGTCAGTTGCGTGACTATTGGACGCTTTACTTTGCTTTTGAGCCCTAGCTTTAGGACAGGGTCTCTGTGTCCTCCTATTGCCCCTGTTTGATACACTACTTGAGCAAGATGATGATCAGCTCCGAAAATTAGGATCCTAGCATGCTCCTACAGAAACGTGTATTGGAGGTTGCAATTCTCCGCTCCTTGTTTACCAGGGATCCGGCCAAAATGTAAATAAATTCTCGACACCTAAAATGGAACTATACTACTTTTTCTTCCTCTCTAGAAATCAGATGTTATTTACGAATGTTCATTTCCATAAAACTTTCCCAATTTCTTGACGTGTTTTTTTATTTCTTTGTCAGGAATCTTTTTGCACTTCTCGGCATAGATCAAGCATGATTCAAAATGGGAGAAGCCAATATTGAAACACCAATATTTTGCTACAAAAAGCCACTTCCTCATTGCTCAGGGTCATGTTTAGAAAAGTTGCTCATTAGAATTCATCTTAATCTTTCTGCCACAAAATGGCCGACACAACCCGAAAAGCTTTACACCACCTTTTATACATAAATTCCATTTTCTCTCCGGAATTTTTATTATATTTTTACACATCCGCAAATTATGTTCGCTTATTAATCAAGCATAGTATAAAAAAACTCTGTAAACGTTTAATGCATCGAAAATAACAAAACTGAACACGTCGACCGGCATATTTACAATGATCGGCATTGCACTTGACACACACCCACACTAACGTGCTGGCTGGTAAGATGATTTTACGTATTTTAGCCACTTTGTTTAAAAAAAAAAAAAAAATCCGTACGTACAACTACAAATGTTAATATTAAAATGCTAACACGACCAGAAAATTAGAAATTAAAAATGGAAAAAAAATTTAAATCAATAAAATCTGCCGACATTCAAATCCAATCGTACAGGCTCGTTGTAACAAGCCCGCCGCTAAAGCGAATTCCCCCTCCTATTCCCGAATTCCAATCGCTGGTCCAATGCATAGGAGGCCTTCACGTGTAATTCCAGTGCAGCTAAAAGAACTATAAACATTTGGCCGCTGCAGATTCTGGACCCCTAGTTTCAGAAAGTGAATTCGGCCTCATCACCGAAATCTGCACACAACTACGCGGAGCTGACTACGAAGCAATTTTAATTTTGAACAATTCTTAGTGAAGAGAATTTAAACAAAAAATTTTAATGCCGACATGAGCGAGGAGGGAACATTGTTCTGATTTCTGATTGTTCGTCTGATTTCTCTTTAAATTGTTGATTCTATTTCCAAATTGTAAAAATCAGTGAAATTTTAAAAAGAGGATACAAGCCATATTATAGTGATAAATACAAAATGTTATTATTAAATATGATAATGGATCAGTACATAATTCAAACCAGATATCCCCCGGTTTAAAATAATTTAATTATACCTTTTCCAGACGCAGATTTCCGGATATTTTATAGTTTTGCGAAATATTTCGTTTATCAGCTCTTCTATTAGCTAAAATTTAAAATTCAAGAGAAAGAACACTCCTTTGAAATATTTGGGTTTTTTTTTATTAGCATTATACATAACAGGCATTTTCACAATAATTTCTGTTTCGTCATTACTGGTTGAGAGATAGTACGTTTTGATTACATTGTACACAAGTTAATTCAATCAATTCAATTCAATGCTTACATAAGTCATATAGATCGAGAAGGATACATGGATGAACGAGCTTGATAGTTTCTTTTTTTTCCTTACATTATACATATGTCTTACTTTCTTCTTTTTTTTCTTTTTTTTCTTTTTATTATTTTTATTTTTTATTTTGTTAAAGTACACAGTTAACAAGGGGTGCAGTTTAGTAAAAGGCGAAAAAAGATATACATTGTCGTATAAATATATAGTTTCTTATACACCTCTAGTAGTAAATACATAAATGTCTCCTATATATACTATAATTACTTCAATTAAACACGATAAAAAGTTATATATCTGCAGTTGATCTAGAAGAGATTCTACCCACGATACGTCCTTTTTTCTTCATATATAATCTTCTTAGAAAAAGAGAACTAAGCTACTTCAACTAATTCTCACATTTAGTTACATTTAGTTTATGTGTTCTTTTCTTTTTTTTTTTGCTTTTGATTTCTCTCTTTTTTTTTTAGTTTATAAGGTGACTCCTTTAGTCGATTACCAGGTAGCCTTAGGATGGACATGAATATGGAAGTGAAGAGAATATAAAGCGTACAAAATGTTTATACGTTCTTGAAATATACGATTTCCTTTTATAGCATTCTTTAAATACAATGGTGATAATATAAATTATACATAAAACATTCACTTAGACAAATTCTAAAAATTTACTAAATACTATTAATTACTTAATACATCTTTCAGTTAGGTGGACTTCTGGTTATGAATTAAAAAATGGAAACAAATTAAAGATATAAATAATTTTAGTTAGAAGCTAATTTAAAAGCGACTTTAAAAACTTGTCCTATTGCATATTTATATTATCCACCATTGTATTTTATTCGGAAAGTTTTATAAAAATTTATGCCTATTTGGAAAATAGAAAAAGTATACAAATACAACCTATAAATGTAAATTTATAAAACTTGACTTGAAAATATTATAAAAACGATGATTACAGTGATCCAAATATGTGAAAATAAAAATAAGATTTTAAAAACCGTATACATTTTTCAACTATTATTCATTACTATTTTACTAAATTATTCAATTACTTTTAATAACATTTATTGAAATACTTAAAATATAAATTTAATTACCCAAATATTTAAGTATAAATACTTTTGCATTTGCTTTGAAATTAATCATCTTTTAAAAAAGTTATCAAAAAATACATTAGGATTATATAAATAAAAATTCTCCACGATACTCATATAGATATTTGGATCACTAGTAAACTTCTCAAAAAGATTTGTGTTAGAAATGGTGTTAAAAAACTCAATATACTATAAAAAGAAATTCAAAATTTAAATTAAAAATCTTACTAATAAAATACTAGATTACGTAAAATAGTTGATATATCTCAGAGCGTTAAATACTTAAAGCTGATGCAATGTAATTAAGCACTTCTGAAAATATATATGTATATATGTATCTGCGATTTGCTATAAATATTTCTTATACATCTGTTTCTTTTCTTTTTTTGCGAATATTTAGCGAGCTAGCATGATTCCTAAGTTACACTTACAAAACTTTTGCAACGATATGAATAATATAGCACAGTACATCAAATATATACTTTTTAAACAGACGTTCATTATCTAGTCACATTATATACTAAAATTATTGTTTCGAATAAAATAATAAATTATGTTAAATGCAAGCAATGTCACTAACTCGAATACATATTAATTTTTTTTTGCCATTAAATACTGATTAAATTTATAGCTTGGTGATCAAACGGAAGAGTAATTTCTTTACAAATTCACGTGCGTTATGTTTCGAAAATTTTTCAAAAGTGCATTTCAACTTCTTTATTTTCTTTTTTAATGCACAACTTGTTTTTAATAATAGGAAGACAAGAAATTATTAATTTTCTTTTGAATACTGACAAAGATCAAAAGAGTGTGTGTGTGTGTGTATGTTTTTTTTAAAAATTTATTTAAACAACCAATAATTGAGGAAAGACAGCGTTTCAACATTAAAACTTTGGATAATACTTAGAAATATTCTTAAATTTTCTATAAACATCAAAAAAATTAAATTTTCCAGTTTTAAAATTAAACGATTCACATTATTACAAAGCAATTAAAATATTTTGTGTTGCATTTCTCAATGTCTTTAGGAATTTTTATTTACCCACACAAAAATTAGATTCCTAAAAAGGCACAAATATTATTTATGTTTCTTTTTTAAAGATATTTTCTCACTGTTTCTAGGATTTTTGTATCTTTTTTTCATTTCTTTAGTGATAAAATAATGTAAAAATAGTCCTCGTATTTAACCAAATTATTACGCACAGAAATATTGCTAAATATTCTAAAAACGGTTCTCAATCGCATTGAAGAATGTTTTTTCACATACATTTTTTGTTTTTCTTTTTCTTTTTTATTATTATTTCTCATTAGCATTTATAATTTAAATTTCAGTACTTAAGTGTACAACTATTCATCGCTTGTTTTGTTCTTTCTTTTTACTTAATCTCTTAGCCTAAAAATTTATAAATAACAGCCTAATTGTCAATACAAAGTGGTTTTATTTGAGCAAAAGAAAATTTGTTAATAAAATTCCATTAGAGCTGGCATTAATAAAACGTACTATGAATGTATTCATGGCGAATCACTCTTTTTGATTTTGATTTTATTCCAGAATGCTCCAAACAGAGTTCTTATTATATAGCAAACGCGGCGCTATATTTATTTAGTGGTGCGACGTTCTATAAGAAGGTTCGGAATGCCTTACAAGAAAAATTAAATATATGTTAAATGTTGCAATATTGGCATATAAAAATAAACCTTCCGGAGCATCCTGTACAGACTAGTTATATATCCAAGAATGGCTTTGAAAAACGTTTTCGGATTAAGCGTATTTGCTTTTTTTAACGTGTAAAAACCAACAGTTGCCATTTTTATTGTCACTTATGCAAAAATATATAAACATTAGAAAAACGCATAATTGCAAAAAGGTTTTTGGGCTTAAAAGTGTCCTTAAATACTTTCAATAGAATACTGATTGCCTAAAATGCTGATGGAATCGCTAGACCCGATCTATATGAATTTAAAACGCGTGTAGATATGAATAAAAATCTTTCATTTTTATAACGTAAAAAATCACAAGAACACAGCTCCAATTGAACGAAAATCCACTGAATTTAGAATATTTACCCACTAAACTACAAATGTTTCTGACCTTCTGATGTAATGCATGTTTTTACCGTATTTTTTTTTCTTTTGTTCACAAAGAAGGCGTTATGCAAAAAACTCTAAATCTCACAAAATAGATGTTTTTTATCTCATTTCTTTACACTAATAATGATCATGTTTTTAGTTCCGTCCTACAAGTCATAATGAAACTTAAATTAGTCAATCTCTACGTCTACTGTCTTCCGTCATCTTCCCTCTGAAATTAATTTGTTCCTATATTTGTTTACTTTCTATTTTATTATTGCACAGTCTTTTAATGTTGCACCTGCTAAAGTAGCATTGTTAATGTACGTGTGTGGTTTCTTAAATATTTCTTTTTATCTTCAACTTTAGACGCTTTTTACAAGGAAAGCATTTTGCGTGGCATGATCTGAATATGAGTAAACCACAATATTAGTCACGATTTTCGTTGTGCCTTTTGTGACTGATGGTGATGGATGATGACTATAATAGTCCTTAGCTGTTAGCTCATTGTTGCTTGTTGTTTTTTTTTTACTATTTTAATTTGTTTTTCATCCTTATTTTTTATTTTAAGCTGTTCTATGCATTTCTGTTGGTAAATTGTTTTAGCATTGTTGCTTTATATTTAATGCTTTTGGTGCATAGGTGGAAATTAATCGTCATCTGACAAATTACCGGTGGTTAATAGAGTTGCATTGTCTTCTCCAGCTCCCCCAATGTTCTGAAATATAAAGAATATGATTGACTTAAAAAAAGATTATACTGTCTAAGAAATCTTACATTTGGATTCCTTTTCTTCATATTTGCTACAATAGT
Organism: Proctacanthus coquilletti; assembly: GCA_001932985.1. Taxonomy (NCBI): domain Eukaryota; kingdom Metazoa; phylum Arthropoda; class Insecta; order Diptera; family Asilidae; genus Proctacanthus; species Proctacanthus coquilletti. The sequence goes on from MNCL01000010.1 coordinate 1,228,423, forward strand.
CTTCTTATTCCGGGAAACCAGACAAACGGTCGAAAGCAGTACAATTCCAATTAGTGTCAACCCAAGGATTGCTGGTAATATAATTGCTGTTTTGTACCCCTGTAAAAAATTATATCTAATTTAATTTTTATTACCCGTATAACAGGTTCTTTTTATATATTAAAAAATTAGTTTATAAAAAAGTCGAAAAGCATTTGTAAAAACATCCATCGGGTACAAAAATTGTCATTTATTTAAACTTTGTTGACTGCTAAGTTATTTAAATTAAGGGAACATTTTTTTTTGTCTTTAGTTAGCTTTAAACACTTAAACCCTACCCTGTGACTGCATTTTTATAAATAATTTTGCAACTACGGAACGCACACTTCCGAAGCTCGAGCTAATCTTCTATAACATCGTCGACCATCTTGTCATCAATTATAATGTTCGTTAAATTGACATTAGCAATAAAAATACTTTCACTTAAAATATTGTTTTATTTCAGAAATATGAACTAATAAATATTGTGGTCCTTGAAACCTCTGGGTTGGGATAACGTTTCTCCAGGTGTGGATAGTTAAGATTTTCTATATTTCTAACCAAGCTAAAACATATGCCTACTTCCGAAGTTTCCTGAAAGAAATCTTTTCCACAGAAACCAAAAACGAAAAACAAAAGAACAAAAAGTTTTAAGGTCAAACGTTTCTAAATAATTTTAAAGCCCTTATTTTGGTATTTAGTAAAATTGGCTATCTTTTTTACTGTCTTTCATATTAAAAAATACTTTAAATGTTTATTCTTTTATAAAAATATTTACCTCCCACTGGAAGTACATTGGTGGCCAATGTAATCGAATCCAATTATTGGGTCCTCCTGCGACCTTACCGACGGTCTTACCATTTTCTCGCACTATCGAATTGGTCTTAGCAAGTACAGGTAGTATAATTGGCTTCTTTGTGGATGTTGATAAAGGAGCTCCAGTCGTTACTGCCAGTGTAGAACTCGCAGGCGATTCACTTACTTGATGATCAAACCTAACATCATCCTTAGCACTTTGCACCGGTTTCGAAGAGCTCGAAGGTATCTCAGTAGCTTTCTGGACGTCCAAGGGATTTTCCGTTTCAAGACGATTTAAAACAATGCTAGCTTCAGTCATAACTACGATACGTTTAGCCGACTCTGATACAACTTTTGGATCGTTGAGAATTGGAATCGTAAAGATATTATCCGAGGTCGCAGATACTTCACTTCTGACGGTGGTTGTTGGTTGTTGAGTTGTCTTTGTGGTTTGGTTGACGCTTGGATATGCTTTATAAATTGTACTTTCAGTTTTGTTGTCTGGCTTACTAATAGCAGCCACTTTTTCACCTTCGAGCAGAGCTACTCTAGTTCTGAGAAACCAATCCGAGGGATTCGGTAAACATTCAGCTGAAACAAGGAAGGGTACCAGAACAGCGCCAACAATTACAGTACAGACGAACAATAGACCAAGATAAGCAAAAAATGAACGCCTTCTACCCCGCTTCTGCTTGTGTCCACAGGTATTTCCATTTCCTGTAATCTTACCGTCTATACGGAAGTCATCATTTTGGGGAAGTATGGTGTACTGAAGACTGTTCTCCCCATGACGAATTGTCTTGTACATGATGATTTAATTTTTAAATTCTTCCCCCTTTTACCGAATATCTATTGTCGCTAATTTTACAGGCTTTATACCTGGATTAGGGACCTACCGACTACCGACTTTAGTGATTTGAAAGGATTCGCGGACTACAAATATCCGGCTATCGATTTAATAATAAAATTCGCACACACAACAAAACCGCTGTATATACGTTACTCGAACGAGACTCCCAAAATCATAGAAATGTTTTCAGTTTTATATTCGATTTGGACGTATTCCATTTTTACATAAATTAAATTAAACAAAAGTAATAATTTCTTATCTTACGATTCTCTAACACTTAAGACACTAATCGCCGGCATTCCCACCGCTAGAGATTGTTTCCCGGGACTACTTTTTCCTGGCTAGTGTAATATAGGAGATAAACTTCACTTTGCGGCGAAAAATCGATAGACGACCTGTGGAAAATCTGTGTCGAAACATAGTCACCGGTATTCGTTTTGTACAGCTTTAGTTGGCGGCAGTGTCGCATTTTAAGATGAAGATTTCTATTTTGACGATTTTAAAGGATTTCAATATATTATAGGGTTAAATTGGGCCGCCATAAATTGCTTTTTAATTTGTAAAACCACAAAATATTCTGAATTATGTTAAAAAAATTGTGCAGAATTTTGTCAAATACAGTGCACGTTAATTTTTTGAAAGCTAAGGTAATGCACCAATAGAACAAAATGACTTCATAGAGCAAATTATACAACATTAAAAAACAGGGATCAATTACGAGTTTAACTCGCACGCGGAATTAATGGCAAAACTTCTACAAATAGCATCTAAATTTTTTTAATATCTGTTTATAAATCTAATTCGATCCTAACATTTTAACCACTTAAATTTTTCGCAAAAAACTTAGTTGTTAATAAATGCTTAATAACAATTTTAATTATACTTTAGACACTAATTATAATATTATTACATTTTGTACCAGTCTAGAGAAATTCAACTACAATAGGCAGAGGAATTTAAACTATCACTACTCTTACAATAGTAGCTAATAAATCAACGCAACCGATTGAGGTAAATAAATTTCACTGACTGAAACCACAGCTATAATTCTTTTTAAATAATTAAAACTAGAGCGGTTTAATGAACAATAGAAGGAATAATATAAAGTGCTTAATAAAAAACGTTCATCAAATTCCATCTATAATCTTTATAGCTTAACAGTAAATAAGGAATGTTTTTATTGGGCCGATTTTATCATTACCTATTACGTTATGCTTTCAAGTTCAATGCCAACAAACAACAGAATTTGCCCATCTTCTTTAGAGTGTTAATGAATTAAAATCAGGCCATATCGTCTCTGCTTATGCCACGTACCAATGTCGATTTAATAAAGCTCTAGTCGTCGGTTGTTGGATTCCCGCGCAAAAATCTTGGCAGGAGTGCCAAATAGTTCAGGCAAAATGTTCTATGTAAAATATTTGCAAGATGCTCTAGCAACAGAAGGGCAAGCCGTCCGAATATAAAGAAATGGGCAGTTTGTTTTCAACAGGTAAATGAAATTTTTCTGATAACAAAGCTCAAACCCTGGTTCTAATATGATTAACTATTGACTATGTGTAGACCTTATGCGAGCTATTCTAGATCTCTTTCTTACCCTGGAAACGAGATAGTGCTCTATTCATATGACGTGTTTGATTGCGTCGATGCCTCAGCCCCCAGCCGTGCTGTTGAGCAACTACCACCAGTTTCTCGAATTCTGGTGTGTCGTTCACACGTATCATCCCAAGTAGGTCCAAAGAAAATGTCTCTAGTAAGGTTGATTAGTGCGGAGGTGAGATTGCAAATTCTTATATCGAATTCTCCACGGATATAATCCATTGTAAAGTGCAATATTCGTTATTACCATAAATATTACATTATATGTTAACAGAACTCAGCTGATTTACCTTAGGGGTCAAATTAATTATATAATTCTTTATCGCCTCTCATTCCGGCAAACGATAAGATGTCGTGCTTAGTGATAGTGAAACAATTCTAATTACAAATTAAGGAAAGAGAGAAAGCGTTTGCATACTTCGATTTAATTATTTAAATTATTGTTAATTATGCATTAACAAAGTAAATTTGGTGCGTCCATTAACATAAAGAGAAAAAAAAATCTTTTGCGTCTATTAGAGATTCAAAATTCTAGCCAAGACTGATGATTTTGAAATGTTTACTAATAGTTTAGTGCCAACACCGACTGCGTTTATCTCGGTAACTGCGTCACAGTAACATTCAATTGTCAGATAATTTTCTCCGATAAATTTTAATACGATTAATAAATAAAGGCTTTTTATTTTTGAATATTAGACTTATTTCGTCGCTATCTTTAATTGCTTAAGTCTATTTAAATATTCAGAAAATTGATGTTTCAGTATATTTTCTAAACATTTAAAATGTAATATATACTATTGAAATAGTTGAATCGATTTTTACTTTCATATTTAATAAAGTAAAATACTTACAGTTTGGCCCAATTATTAAAAGGGCTTACTCCAGTTCGAGTGCACCAACAACAAAACTGTTTATCGATGGCAAATTCGTGGATTCGAAAACATCAGATTGGATTGATATCCATGATCCAGCCACAAATGAGGTAGTCTCTAGAGTTCCTAAAACGACTCAAGATGAAATGCAACATGCAGTAGAAGTTGCTAAGAGTGCCTTCAAGACATGGAGCCAAACATCGATTCTCACTAGGCAGCAGGTGATGTTCAAACTGCAGGCAATTATTAAAGCTAATATGGGTGAATTAGCTAAGTTGATCACCAAAGAACAGGGGAAGACTCTTATTGATGCCGAGGGTGACGTCTTCAGAGGTCTTCGTAAGTAACAGGTTTACTTTAATAAAATTCTTTATTATATTTATTAAATTATAGAGGTTGTTGAACATTGTTGCAGTGTTCCATCCCTGCAAATGGGTGAAACAGTGGCCAATATAGCGAAGGACATGGACACCTACTCTCATGTGCTTCCACTGGGAGTTACTGCCGGAATAGCACCATTCAACTTCCCAGCTATGATTCCTTTGTGGATGTTCCCAGTAGCTATTACCTGCGGAAATACTAGCATTATTAAACCCTCTGAACGCGTACCAGGTGCTACTATGCTCCTTATGGAAATGCTCAACGAAGCCGGATGCCCTCCTGGAGTTGTGAACGTAATACATGGAAGCCATGACGCTGTTAACTTTATCTGCGACAATCCCGACATTAAAGCAGTCTCATTTGTGGGATCAGACCAGGCTGGCAAGTATATCTACGAACGAGCTGGCCGAAATGGCAAACGAGTCCAATGCAACATGGGTGCTAAAAATCACGGTGTGGTTTTGGCTGATGCTAACAAGGAGCACACTTTAAATCAGCTAGCCGGAGCCGCCTTCGGAGCAGCTGGACAACGTTGTATGGCGCTTTCCACTGCTATCTTTGTTGGAGAGGCTAAGGATTGGATCCCAGATTTAGTCGAGAGAGCGAAAAAACTCAAAGTGAATGCAGGCCATGTGCCAGGAACTGATTTAGGTCCAGTGATCAGTCCTCAATCTAAGAAACGTATTCACGATCTCATCCAGTCTGGAGTTCAAGAGGGTGCCAAATTGGCTTTAGATGGACGAAATATTAAAGTACCAAATTATGAGAAAGGCAATTTCGTAGGGCCAACTATTTTAACAGATGTAAAGACCAACATGAAGTGCTACAAGGAAGAAATCTTTGGCCCGGTTTTAGTGTGTCTCTTTACTGATACTTTGGATGAAGCTATCGAATTAATTAACAAAAATCCCTACGGTAATGGCACAGCCGTTTTTACGACAAACGGAGCCACAGCGAGGAAATTCGTTAATGAAATCGATGTGGGACAAGTTGGTGTTAACGTCCCCATACCTGTTCCATTGCCTATGTTCTCATTCACTGGAACAAGAGGCAGCTTTTTAGGAGACCATCATTTCTATGGAAAGCAGGGTGTTAAATTCTATACCCAAACAAAGACTGTAACAGAATTATGGCGCCAGACCGATGTAACGCACACTAAAGCTGCTGTTGCTATGCCCACTATGAAGTAAGATAATTATAAGAAAATTGAAACGAATTTTTATTCTAATGGCTAACAAAGTCTGGATATTCTAAAATTCAAAGTCTTCCTTAGATTTAGATTGAACGGCATTGATGCATTTATTTTTATACCTGTTACAATTACTGTGCGCCATTTGTATGATTGAAAGAAATTGATAAATTCTAAATAAACTGCAAACTCATTTTCATTTTTAAATATTTCTTTAAAAGTCCACGTTGTTCTGTCCAGCAATACAACAAGGAAAAAGAATAGAAAGCTTAAAATGCCACTAATTGCTAGTTTCAGTATAAAAGGGAATTGAACCACGTCTAACTAGGCTAGAATTAATATGAATATTTTAATAATAATAAACACTTCCACAGAAGGTGTTTTTTTAAGCCAGAGGTCTTAGCAGTGAGATTAAGTATTATATTATTTTTATTAATTGAAAGAAACGTAGTGGACTTTTACTTTTAACACACAAAAATAATCAAAATAGTAAATGTTACTTTAAACATTTGGTCAAAACACATTATAAAAGTACCGTGTTTATTTCATATGCAAAAATAATTTAAATAATTCCAGGTTTTCTCGACTGGATAATCACGAACTGCAAGTCGAATTCTCTTAGCCAAAACACTACAAATGTCGCCATCCGAAACAAAATACAATTGAACGGAATTTTATTTAGCATTTGCCTATTACGCTATGTTTAATGCCTTAAATAATTTAATAAAAAACTAGCGGTCCAAAAAAAAATTAACCATTTTGCCTTTAAAAAAACAAAACAATCGAATTTCACGCATTTAAATATGCCTCTATTCCAAAAAGTTATTTACCACCGCCCACCTACGCAGGTATAGTACTGTTTAAATGCATCTGTAGTGGTACCACCGCATTGGGCAATTGTCAATTTTAGTTGTCAGTCGCTGTTGATTTTAGTGTGGGGTTTTGATGTTTGCAAACGTTTTCTTAAGCACATAACAAACATGACGACTCCAGAAGCGTCCGCCTCAACGTCCAGTGAGCCATTATCTATCGAAAACACTCCTCAGGACACACCAATATGTCTCGTAGTTCTGGGAATGGCAGGCTCTGGCAAAACAACTTTTGTAAAGAAACTGTCTCAGTTAAGTTATAGCAAGTTCAATCCGTACGTTGTAAACTTAGACCCTGCCTGTAAAGAAGTACCCTATCACGCTAATATAGGTAGAAAAACCCATAAAGCCATCAATTTTTAATAATCTCACTTTCATCCTCAGACATTAGAGACACGGTGAATTACAAGGAGGTTATGAAACAATACCAACTAGGACCTAATGGGGGTATTGTAACTTCATTGAATTTATTTTCAACAAAATTTGGAAAGGTTGTAGAACTAATTGAGAAGGCTGGAAAACAAGGCCACAAATTGTGCATAATCGACACACCCGGGCAAATTGAAGTATTTACATGGTCTGCATCAGGAACAATAATAACAGAAGCTCTCGCCACATCATTTCCTACTATTGTAATATATGTAATGGATGTAGTAAGGTCTTTGAATCCCACAACGTTCATGTCAAATATGTTGTATGCCTGCTCCATTCTTTATAAAGCTAGATTACCATTAATAGTAGTCGGAAACAAGGTAGGAATTTCTCTACTACTAAAGAACATTGTTAAGATCTCTTAATTTAGACCGATGTACAAAGTTTCGAATTTGCTCGAGAGTGGATGGCAGACTTCACAGCTTTCGAAGAAGCCCTCAATAAGGAGCAAACCTACGTGAGCACGTTAACGTACTCAATGTCCCTTACCCTCGACGAATTTTACAGACAGCTGAACGCTTGTGGAGTATCATCAAAAACAGGAGAAGGATTTCAGAAATTCTTTGCAATGATTGAGGACGGTGTTAAGGAGTACGAAAGGTATAAATGAAGCTCTCATCCAAAATATCAGCAAACAGTTTAAAAATTACAGCGACTACAAAGTCGAATACGAGAAACTTCGTCAGAAGAAACTGGAAGAAGATAAAAAGAAATCAACCGAACAACTCGCAAAAATCGCCTCCCAAACGAATCCCGGCACAGAGGTCCCCATGACAGCATTCGTCGAGGAAGTTTCGGCTGGCAAAGAATTAACTGATATTTACTTGAAGCATCCTGGAAATGAAAGTTCGGAAGATGAGGAAGGAACTGAGGAAAATGTTGTAGCATTTGCAGATGACGAAATGGAAGAGAAGAATTTTAACGATTTTGTACAAAAGAGAAAAAACACCCAAATGGAGAAAGCGAATAAAATATAATCAAAAACTAGCACCCAGAATTTTATTGCTTATGTTGAGAATTTTCTTTGAACGGACAATCAATAACCGTCTTTGTTACTGGGAAAACGAACAGGTCCTTTTTGAAATCATAAATATTTTGCATTGCTTGGTCATCTTTGACGTAATTAAGACTGAACAAAGTACCGGCGTCACTCATGTCTTTCTCAGTAGATTTTTTAGGATTTGGATCCCCAATGACCTAGATGTGTATAAGAGAGTAATATATTTCTTGGACAAAAGCAAAACGAGTCACCCTACCTGTATTGATAATTTCTTAAGATGTCTTTCTTCAAGTATACAAAAGTGCTGAATATGTTTCTTGGTAATAGTCTTTATGCACTCCACTTCTTTCTTAGCACGATCAAAAATATATTCCTCACATGTTATCTCTTCCCAGTTCCTGGAGACTTCATTTTTTAGCTCAGTATCTACTACTTGCTTAATTTTTATTAATGATTCTTTAAATTGCTCGAATTCCTCTATGCTCATGTTTTGCAAAATTTGCATCATTTGCATCCTAAACGCTTGTATTCGGAATTCTACGTGACTAGCTGAGAATTTATTCTCTTGAGAATTCACTGTGATTGTATACCCAAGTACTCCGTGATTATTTCGCACACTTGACGATATGTCATAACCAAGTTGTTCCTTTGTTCGCAAGATATCAAAAAGTGGCTCTTCTACTAGCATCATTAATAAATCCAGCATACATTCTTGACGTAAAGTACTAGGCCCTACTTGGTAAAAATTCGATATCACCGTGTTAACGTCGTTTTCATTGAAAGATCTAACTTTTACAAAATTATATCCAACCGGAAGCTGGCAAGTTCGAGACTCTATTATTTTGGGCTAAATATAATCAAACAAAAATATAATTCTGGCAAACAAAAAAATTACAAATAAACCTACGTTTTTTATCTTTGAGCAATTAAAATTTCTTATGATAGTATTCATAACGTTGAAGGCAGTTTCCTCTTTCAAATTTCCTTGAATTAAAGCCTGAATTTTCATTTCATTGAAAAGAATATTAGCAAAGTTCTCGACATCTTTCAGTTTAATAGTTTTAAGCAAATTATATTTTTCATACATAGGCCACCGCACGTGTTCAATTATGCTCAAACGAATATCTCTGGAATAATAGCTTCAATAATATACCCAGAAACTTCAGACCTACTTACTTGTTTAACGCCTTTGGCTTTATCAAAGAATTATAATAATTTCTTTGCTGCTGTTTTATAAAAACCCTTAGTTGTTTTTCGTCTAATTTCTCCAATATAATTGTCATGTGCTTTGTAATTATATCTACTATGAGATGAAGTTTCTCATTGTAACCACAAACCTAAAATAAATGTAGAAAAATCTATGATTTAAGAAAAAATTACATACTTTAAGAACAAGTCCTTTCTCTGATGAATAGAGTTGATAGTCAAGCCCAGCGACCATAGCGGGATAGAGCTGTTCAACTAGCTGATACTTTACAATCAAAGAATAAATCGCCATTAGCACAGCACTGTAAAGAAAACCGTAAGCAAGATAATTATTTGCAATGCATATAACTCACTTTTTACCACTGAGCATTGGCAGAGGCGTAATAAAGTATAAATATATATACGCTAAAGGCAATAAAAATTTATCATCCTGTCTGAACCACAATTCACAAACATCGGTATCAATAATTTTTTTCGGATATTGTGGCACTACAGGCATGCCATCCTCCTTCCAAAAGATCCTAAAATCTCTTGCTATAAAAACGTTTGGTTCTGGAAAGAATAATTCCGGAAGAGGTTGTGCATCATTCCAGAGAAGAGACCACTTTTTGGGCATTTTTATGCATGTATACTCTGTGCCGAACCACTTTTCTCGCATATTGTATGAAATTCCATCGTATTTCTTTGTTGATGTAATCATAATATTAAATTTTCCGAAATTTAACATTTGAATAATTGCCCAAATTGTTTTCTCATCATATTCATAGTACAATTCTGGTCCAGTAAGAATATCCTTCGGTGGATAATATTTCATATTAATCACAAGATCTTCCACATTGTCTAGAGCACTTCTTTCCGTATGGAAACGGAACGTCGTAGCCTCAATTTCTTGTAACTCTGTAAAAAGTTCCTCGCTAGGTCCACATTTTTCTAGTAATTTTATATATGAAAATGTGGCAGCTATAACCTGGTGAAGAATTAACTACATTAATATAAATTTACAAAAAAAAAATAAAATGAAAATGTGCCTCATCTAAATGATTGAAACCTTCTTCAGTAAGATATATGCATAAATTAAACAGAGAATACATAGAGTTGTATTCAAAGCCCGAATCATCTATGCCAGCAACCATTTCCAAAGCCCAAAGTCTGAAATCGACAAAGACTTAGTTGAAAGGAATTAAAAATGTCACTTTGTATACTCACTTCCTTCTTAAATAGGCACACAAACTGCCAGGGCCCTCATACCCTAAGAGATAGGCCAAGTAATGATGCGGTTTAATTCTGTATGCCTGTGTTATTGAAAAAGATATTTTGAATTTTCTTTATTCGTTGGTTAAGCACTACCTTCAATAAAGTGGGCAAACACCAGGTTAATTCTAATTTACAAATATTGGACACCGGTTTTACGAAATACACTTGATTGTAAAATTCCTTCCTAAATGCATTTTTGTGATTATAGGCGCTAAAATCATCTGGAGGCAATTCATTATTAGGAATATTAGAAAAATGCTTCACAACCAAGTTCTACAAAATATAAAAATATTAGAAATAATCAAAAACTAACATATCGACCTAATTACTTCTAATTCGTCAAGCTCCAGTCTTGCTTGAACACAAAGATACATTCGATGAGCGCTATAATGTCTCTTTCGAAACTCATGGAGAGTTTCGTACAATTCCTCATCATCGACACCATATTTTAAAGTTTTAGAATTACCCCAAGCAAAAACTCCACAAGGGTGACCAGGGGCAGCAAGCGAAGCTAATAGTTGATCCCGCCTCATTTCATCGTCTTGTAGGGTGGAAACAAATTCTGACTCTACAGCATCTCGTTCCCTTTGCATAGCTCCTTTCTGCATAAGGGGTTCAATAAATAAAGCAGCAAAACGATCCATTGCTCCATCGAGATGCTCTTCGGCAATCTCAAAGTAAAAGGATGTTTCTTCACTCTCAGTATCAGCATTATCAAATCCTCCGAACTTTTTTATATATGCATCGAATTCGTTCTCCTCGGGATACTTCTGCGATCCCATAAATATCATGTGTTCCAAAAAATGAGCTAACCCATTTATATTAGGTGGATCGCTGAAAGAACCTACGTCAACCATTAAAGCACATGCTGCTAACTTCTCATCCCCCTGATCTTCTGAATCGCCGTCGTTTTCGTGCGCCTCTTCCTCCGACGATGTCGAGTCAACAGATTGCCATTCTTCATCCGATTGCTGGCAGTCCTCCGTCCCTGATCCGGAGGATTCACTATTTTCAGGGACGGGTGAAGGGTCTGATACCAGTAAAACTAAAAGCTTATTAGGAAGTCTTAATACCCTAGAAATATTCTTCTATAGTTAACCACTTCCAAAAGTATTAATTATTAAATTACCTGTATTGCTTTTTATCAAACTCAGCTTTGTCCGGAGTCTCTAAGTAAGTTATTTCCATTTTATTGTGTATTTTTCTCGGTAACAAGTTAAGCTTTTGACACTTCTTTTTTCTAAATAGTGGCAAGAACTTTTCTGGACGATTGAATACTACGAAGTTGTTTAGAAATTTTAATTTAATCAGATTTATTAGTCGAAACAGCATCAATGCCACGAAGGCTTTGGTGCTTTTCAATAAATTTTTTAACAATTCACAGTAGCTTATGACAGCTGTCAAAATCTTCCGGCGCTATTTTCAAATATTTGAAAAGTATTGTTTTGAAAAAATTACTTTTTTTGTGACATATATTAAAATCCACTGACACTATTAATTTTTTAATATTTGATTGTTTTGCTTAGTGTCCCCGACGAAACTGTTTGTACAACGATTTGAAAATTTATTCTATTTTTCTCCCTGGGGAACAAAATGATATGCGACAACTAGAGCAGATTTTTGCTATACGAATATTATAATTGTCGTAAAGGTATTTTTTTTTTAATTTATAACTCTTCAAAATTAGAAATTATTAAGATCTATAAAGCCTACTTTGAATTTCGCTGAGAGCTTGAGTCGCCATCTGCGAGTAATTGGAGCAATCTTCATTGAGGTTATGTTGTGTGTCTAAATAAGGGCCAAGGAGCACTTTGGGAGAAGCGCCACAAAATGAATACAATTATCTGCAATATTGTCAGGAAAAGCCTGATACACTGTAGAAACGACAGTAAGTTGATTTTGCGATCCCTTAGCACGCCGCAATCGTTAGATAAAGATGCCATCAAGAAATTAGTTCAGAGCAACAAAGTTGTAGTCTTCATGAAAGGCAGCCCAGAGTCTCCCCGGTGCGGTTTTAGCAACGCAGTAGTACAAATAATGCGAATGCACGGTGTCGTTTACGATAGCCACGATGTTCTTCAAAGCGACGAGCTCCGACAAGGTGAATTTATTTTCTCCTAAAATTTTAAGTCAGGATAAACTAGGTGCTTGTCCCTTGCAGGTATTAAGGACTTTTCAAACTGGCCAACTATACCACAAGTTTTTATCAATGGTGAATTCGTTGGAGGATGTGATATCTTACTACAAATGCACCAGAGCGGCGATCTAATTGAAGAATTAAAAAAGGCCGGAGTCCAAAGTGCACTTCTTCAACAATCCGGTAGCGGTAATTCTCAGAAAGAAAAGTAGGAAAGTCGTCTTTAAATCACACTATTGTTTGAATGTTATTTAAAGTAAACTATTGAACCCTTTATAAGAGTTTTATTCACCCAGAAGATGCATTATTTTACAGTGCGCTTCACGTCTTGTCTCAACTCCCAGTGTATTTAAGCATTTCTTGCGGAATTCCATGTTGTTGGTCGTTATTAAAATTTTTTCAATAGCATCAGCTATCGCTTTATGCAACACTTTCCTTCGACTAGGATTTAATCGTTTCCGCTCTTTTATCTTGTTCATTTTGATTGGTGCTTTATATAACTAATTTCCTTCTAGATCAGAGTCGTAGCATGATTACAGGATTTGTATATCTCTTAGTACATATAAAAACTCTAAACGTATATTCTAAGGCATGGACCGCTTCTATTCCAAATAAAATTCTGGAATTCTTCAATTCTTTTGGCGCATTAATATGTAATGCTTCCTCCAGAAAAGTCTGTTTAATTATTCCGTAGAATTTTCACTTAGTTACTTGAACGCCTTAGCAACCAGTCTGAAAATAAATCAATTTAATCAAAAACTTATTCACGTTTAATATTAAAAGCGCGTTTGAACAATTATAGAAATTAAAAATGGTACCGAATAAGCCAACAAATAAGCTTGATGTCATCGGCAACTTAGGCCTAAAGCCACAAGATGCTGTCGGTGACTATATTGAATCAAAAATCCAAGAAAAACTATTCATGTAAGTCGTCTAAGCCAAAGTAAATAAGATAACCTATTCCTCTTTATTCTAGTAAACCACCTTACTGGGATGTACCTGGTACATCACTTGAACTCCTTTCCATTGAAAATGAACGGGAGTTTGTTGCAATGAAAGATTTACAGGTCGAACAGTTCGAATTGATGGCCAAACGAAGGGCGATCAATGCAAGGAGAATTCAAAAAATGTACACCATCCAAAGGGATCTTAGACAGAGGTTTATAGAAGTCAACAACTTTATAAGAGAATGTGAAGACAAAGAGCAAGCAGCTGTTAAAAAAATTCGCCAAGAGAAAAAGATTCAAGAACAGTTGGATAGTGATATTACTAAGTATAAAAACGATGTTGAAAGTTTAAGCGCATTTCTGGCCGTTCTTACTGAAACCGTCAATGAAATGGAACCTTATGAGACGATCATAGAGGAAGCTGTTAAAACTCTTGAACCAACAAAATCTTCAAAAGATTTAATGGATCGTTGTGATGCCCTAAGTATGATAAAGATAAGATATGTTTTCTTAATTAAGCTTCTAAAATTTCTGAGGATATTCCTCTTTTCAAACAAAATAATAACAAATAATTTAATCCTTGCAGTGTTGGCACAGATTGAAATAACAGAATATCAACAAGAAAAACTAAAAGCTATTGAAGAAATGCGCAATAACATGATTGTAGCGACAAATGATGCTGCCCAGACCATTCTTGGATTGAATAACGAATTAGCTGATATGGAAAGATCTTATATTGCAGCAAAAACAGAATGTACTAAATGGGAGAAAGTTATAGCGTCCACAAAAAACTTCATTGTAGACAATGAATTTACAAAGTTTCGAATTCTCGATGCTCTTACACAAATGCATAGAATTTTATGCAAACGGCAAGGTAAAATAATCGAAAATAATTTCAACTTTACATTCATGTAAATTGATTTTAGATATCGAACCCTTTATACGTACGGAGGATATTGAAACTCATCTAGATTTTATAAAAAGTGAAGCCGAAATATTACAGACTGTTGTAAATATATGCAAAAAACAAATGCAGAAAATGTGAATAAAAAAACAAACGAGTCCTACTCTAGTTATCAGGATATGATTTCTTATAACCTAATGCCCGAAATTTATAGTAAAAAGCAAAGCATGAAATTTGGCTATAATCAGACATGCTGTAAAAACCGATATACAATTACTTGGAAGCATTCATCCGACATTAGAATAAAGTAAAATTTTAAATAATAGAAGTGTTATTTAGGAATTCCTTTATTTCTCCATAAGTCATACTATGATATAATTACTTCGTATATTTTTTTCTCAAATTGCTAACGTACAAAATGCATGCATTTGTATTACACATATTCCAATCGTATAAAGCTTTTAAATACTGACGGCAAGTACAACAGTTGCATGTCTTTTACTATTTTTCGTTTGAATGTTAAACACTTAAGAAATTCGATCTTGAAGTTCTTTTTTTTTTCTTTTACAAAAAGTATGGTGTAGTGGTTTGTGCTGGTATCACCCTTTGGGTGTCAGGTACAGCCTTAAATAATTTATAATCGCGCTCTTTAGACGACGAGAATATAAGTATTGAGGCAACATTTCCGCATCTATAGCAATAATTCGGGGCCGACCATACAGTAACTAATTTATCATTAAACATATACTTAATTCCCTCATTTACCAACTGATGTGCTCGACATATTAGCTGGAGATTATTAATATTCATAAAATCATTTGTAACACGAGAACCAAACAGCCAGCCAGCTCCTCGAGGACTCTCCGCCCTGAATATTATATAATAATTTGGTGTATGAAAGTCTTATGTATTTAAATTACCAAAACTCCAAATCCTCAGGATCTGACCAAACAAGATCACAGAAGGCACCTTTATATGGTATTTCCCCGTTCCTGTCAATCGTCCTAATTTGGTCTAAAGTCTTTATTTCAGGACTAAGTCCACCGTGTACACATAAAATGTCCTCATCTATAAGCTACGGATTGGATAGTTTAGAATATTGCCTTTTTATACGTAAGAAAGACTTACGGCAGCAATGGTAAGCAAGTCAAAAACTCTACAACAATACTTCCAAGCATTTGGATTTCCATACTTGTTGAGGCATTCATCGTAAAAACCATATACTTTGGTGATTTGTCTTGATTCATGGTTACCTCGAAGTAGGGTGATTTTGTCAGGATATCGTGCCTAAAATAACTTTGTTGTATTATTAAAATTTACGTGAATTCGTTAAACGTACCTTGAGAGTCAATAACCTTGTAAGCGTTTCCAAGCTATAGTAGCCCCGGTCAACAAAATCTCCCATAAAAACATAGTTTGTGTCCGGAACTTGTCCTCCACATCGGAAGAGCTCTTCAAGGTCATAAAACTATGAATATGGAAGCAATTAAACTTCAATCTTCATTAATTTCAATAAGAAAAGAACACTAAAGTGAATCTCTTCCACTATGACTTCACATGGCTTTCTGTATTCCGATAAACCACGCAAAGGAATCGTTGCTTTTAGGATTTTAGGAAATGCCTTGTCATCCACCCAGGATCTACTATAATTGTCTTGTGTCTTCAATTTATTTCCTTAAATCTATTCGCATTCTGAAACGTTATTTTTTGCACATAGGGCAAACGTCAAACACCCCGTCGGAGCTGTCTGACCATGACATGTTTGATAGCACTGTACCTGTCCATGAATATCGCCGCAAACAGTAACCGGTGTACTAACTGGCTGGATATTTGATTCTTCCAATAGAATATCGCAAACTATATCACAGAGCTTTTTCAAATCATTTTCGGGAAGATATTTACAGTCCTTTGCAATTTCAATCCATTTGTCCAGTTCCGCCATTTTGAACTTAAGTTTGGGAACTTTTTATTCCGTAGGTTTCTCAACATGACTTTCAGCGAAGACTAATAATAATAAGAAGAAGCAGGGAAATTTTTGTGTAACCGGGAAGAAAATTGCTAAAAGCCGGTTCTTGCCGAGTTTCCACCAAATTTCCCTCTTTCTTTATGCATTGGCGCATCCACTTACTCAACCCATTCACGCCAGTTCACTTATCTCATTCATTTCTGCACAGTCTGCAAACGTGGTGAACCCTTGCAGAAATATGCTTTGACGTTTTAAGTCAATATGAGATAGCAAGCGACGACCACGACTCCGCTATTTTTGTGGAAGAGCGCTTTAGCATATTTCATTTCGATATTAGCAAATTTTACTTGTGCAACATATAGTACAGAACAGTAATATAAATAAATTCTCTACTGTTAAAAAAGTATTTTTAAGCAGGAAAGATGTCTGTGAAAGAACAGATTAAGATTGATATAGTAAGTAGTTATCCACGCATAGAACCCAGTTATAGTTCTTAAAAACAAAAACTACTTAAATTCAGGAATGGGGCCACGAAAGACTTGTCCGTGCTCAACAAACTGTAGAAATGCGACCATACGATGTCGAGTCTTGGTCAGTGCTGTTGCGTGAATCTCAAAGCCGCCATGTGAATGAGGTGCGATCCCTGTACGAATCCTTGGTCTCGGTCTTTCCCACAACAGCTCGCTATTGGAAAATATACATCGAACAGGAAATGAAAGCCAGGAATTTCGAAAGAGTTGAGAAACTTTTTCAAAGATGTTTAGTCAAGATTCTTAACATCGATCTTTGGAAGCTCTACTTGACCTATGTGAAAGAAACTAAGGCCGGATTAAGTACACACAAGTACGGATGAATTTTCAGCTGTGGTACGAATTTCATATTTAATTTATTATAGAGAGAAACTTGCACAGGCTTATGACTTCGCACTGGAGAAGATAGGGATGGATTTGCATTCCTTTTCGATCTGGCAGGACTACATCACTTTTCTGAAGAGTGTTGAAGCCATTGGTAGCTATGCCGAAAATCAAAAAATCACTGCTGTGCGGAAAGTGTACCAGAAGGCCGTCGTCACACCTATTATTGGCATCGAGACGTTATGGAAAGAATACATTGCCTTTGAACAGAATATCAATCCTATTATATCAGAGAAAATGAGCTTGGAAAGGTCAAAGTAAGTATAACTGTTTATATGTTGACTAGAAAGTAAAAAAGGAATAAGACCCAGGTTCACTCTGGGAAGTTGACCGGCTTTTTATTTAACAAAAAAACCTGGAGTTGAATTATTACGTAAGAGAGCTAATCTTCTATTGAAAGTTATTCACTCTACAATTATAAAAAGGCCTGATTCCTTATGCATTATTTATTGGATGTGTCCTTACAGAGATTATATGAATGCCCGAAGGGTAGCCAAAGAGTTAGAGATTGTAACGAAAGGACTCAACAGGAATTTACCTGCAATTCCACCCACTTTAACAAAAGAGGAAATGAAACAAGTAAAGAGAAACAATAAGTCATTTCTTCCAAGTATTTTAACAATGTTTTTCAAAACAGGTGGAACTCTGGAAAAAATATATAGCATTCGAAAAATCGAATCCACTAAGAACAGAGGATACTGCTCTAATAACACGCCGTGTAATGTTTGCAACAGAACAATGCCTTCTCGTCCTCACACACCATCCAGCTGTGTGGCATCAAGCAGCACAATTTTTAGACCAAAGCTCAAAACTTTTAACCGAAAAAGGAGTGCGTATTATTCGAATAACATTAAACAACAGAACGAACATAATTTCACGGAGTTTTAACTTAAACTTTTATTACAATACAACTGTAGAGACTGCTCTTATAATTGCAACATTAGCCACACTTTATAAGTACTACTACCACTTTTTGTATCTAGGAAGTGTTAGCAATGCAATAATGCATTTTACTATGTTACTACACTATCTAGTGAATAAAACTTTTGAATCTCTTGAAACTGCCCCAGATATTCCCGTTTGTGTGGTTCTCTGTTATTTAATGGATACAGTGGAATTGTATTTTTGAGCTTTGATTATCCGTAATAAAGTAAGCTTTCTTTCCTTTTAAAAATCAATTCATTCATTTAAAACCATTAATCAAAGCTTAAGGATGCTCTGCCTGCTGTGCGTTTTAATTTAGTTTTAAGGCATATGGCTATGTGTTTTAATTAGCAATAAGCTTTGATGTATTAATCGAAAATTTTTAGGATGTAACAGCAGCTAGAGCCTTCAGCGATGAAGCCGCTAATATTCTTGAAAGAGCTATAAACGGTGTTTTAAGTCGAAATGCTCTTTTATACTTTGCTTATGCAGATTTCGAGGAAGGACGAATGAAATATGATAAAGTCCATCAAATGTACAACAAATTTTTGGCTATACCAGACATTGATCCCACCTTGGTAAAACTATCTATTTATTAGAAAATTTTCTTCAAAATAATTGCTATTCTTTTAGGCATACGTCCAGTACATGAAATTCGCCAGAAGAGCTGAAGGCATTAAATCAGCTCGAGCAGTATTTAAAAAGGCACGAGAAGATACAAGATCACATTATCATGTATTTGTAGCTGCTGCTCTAATGGAATATTACTGTTCAAAGGACAAGGACATCGCGTTCAGAATATTCGAACTGGGATTGAAACGATTCGGTGGAAGTCCCGAATATGTTATGTGCTATATTGATTATCTTTCTCACTTAAACGAGGACAATAATACCAGAGTTCTTTTTGAAAGGGTATTATCATCGGGAGGTCTTACACCTCAATTATCTGTTGAAGTCTGGAATAGATTCCTTGAATTTGAATCAAACATTGGAGATCTCTCTAGTATTGTTAAAGTTGAAAAGAGACGAAGTGCTGTTTTAGAAAACGTAAAATCGCTGAATTGTTTATTTTACATATATACTTATTACTTATTTTGCAGCTGAAAGAATATGAAGGGAAAGAAACAGCTCAACTAGTTGATAGATATAAATTTCTGGATTTATACCCTTGCTCACAAGTTGAACTGAAATCCATTGGATATGTTGATGTAATATCAACTATTTTTTTTTACATTTAAACTCATGTTCATCTTACAAATATCATTTTCAGACTCGTGGGATTGTTGGACAAAAGCTAGGCGGTGTTGAAAGTTCTCTTGAAACGACAACAAAATTACCAGCACCAGATTTTTCTCAAATGATACCTTACAAGCCAAAAGCGAACGCATTCCCAGGGGAACATCCGTTGGATGGCGGTACCTTCCCTAAACCTCCAGCATTGGCGGCACTCTGTGCACAATTACCACCGCCGGTTTGCTTCAGAGGACCATTTGTTTCTGTGGATATGCTTGTAGATATTTTCAATAGGATTCAACTGCCTGATGGTTGGTTTTTAATGTTTTTTTCCGCCTACACATTATTTATTATTTATATTAGTGCCCGTTCCTAGCGGAGATCACGGATGTGATACAAAACTCTTTGATCTGGCTAAATCAGTACATTGGATTGTGGACGACAGCACGTTTTCAGGTGAAGGAGGACTTAAAAGAAGGCGAATGCTACCTGGTGGGGATGATAGTGATGACGAGACTACAACTCCAGCACCTCCAGCAAATGATATCTATCGATTGAGGCAACAAAAACGTTTCAACAAATAATTATTTTTTACTTTTTTATGCAAGAGACCTTAGAGTCTGCTTTCAATTTCCTTAACATGTTTCTTTTTCTATCAATAAACATGTTTCTAGTTTTCTTGTATTTTATGTGACATATTACTAGCATAGGAAACCTAAAACTTGATTTTAATTGGTTTTCCTCATGTCCTAAGAATACTAAATCCAAATCCTTTTCTATTAAAAGGGCTGCATAGTAAAACATATAATTGCATAAATAACATAATGGAATAAAATACAATATTTAGCAACAACATTATTTATCTTGTTCTGGAATGATAATTTAATACAATGGATAAAATAATCCTTCAATGTCGACTAAAAGCAAATCTCTTGATGAGGTAAACCACAGCAATGCCCGATATAAGTGCTCCCACAGCAATCGCAATTTGTCTAAAGAAAACGGTAAATGCGCAATCACTTTTATTATCAATAATATATATATTTTCTAATAGATACCATTCAAAAATACGTGCAAAGCTAGGTGGTCATTTCAAACACATTTTAGCGAATTCGATTTAATCAATTTTAAAGTTTTATAGTGCAATATTTCGATCAAATAATGAGATAATGTCGTTAATTTGAAAAGATCACCGTCATTTATACAAAAAAAGCAAGCCATATGGTAAATAAATGTATGTCGCTGGTCGTTATAACAAAGCTAGTCCAAGTATGGGTCTCAGGATACAACACAACACTTACAAGAAAACCTGTTAATTAGTGTATATTTAAAAAAGCAGCAAAAACGGCACATCCACTATTGATATGGTTGCATAAATCATATTTTGCCAGCCGCCTTTAAATGTGTTAAAGACGGTAATTTTTAATCATTCGCGCATACCTTAAAATTTAGTTTAAAAATTTTAATTAGGGAATATCTAAAGCCACATCTAACTGTGCAGAAATCTTCTATAAATGTAAATATCAAACAATAGATAAAATAAAAAGCCCAAAGTGGGAGAATGGGGTACGCCTCAATATTCTTAATTTATTGGAAATCTTCAACCTATCTACAAGAATTAAACCAATCATTCTATGCATACACACAATAATTACATAATTTTTCTTACGTGGGATTTACAGCAAGTTTAATATCTGCTTCATGTAGGTCACCAATGTAATACTTTTCCATCATTTTACTGAAAATGAAATTGTTAACGACTTTGGACTAGAGGTATAAATGGTTAAATTGGGTGAACCATAGTTCTTTTTACATTTAAACTAGGTAGGACTTATATTGGACAAAAAGAAATATTTCTACATTAAGAGGTGGAGCGACTAATACTACAATTAAAATGTAAAACTTGCTTCAACCATAGAAATTGCTCATTACAAATGACCTTACTATGCGTCTTTACTATGTGCAGCTCGCCTAAACTCTCTGCTGCCATCCCTACCAGCAACGTCAACAAGTACATCCTCCCCGCCTGGATGCTAAAAGCAATGAGGTTTTATTTTCCTTAAGGACAAAATAAGTTAAATGAGCAATACCTCGTTGCGAAATGTGGTCACATCGTACACTTTTTTATTAATGATTATCCATAGGTCATTAGACTTGTTGTGTTTCTGCACTTCTGCAAGAGCAATTTGTTTTGGAGCCATATGTTAAAAGAAGGGATTTTAATTATTTGTATACAAAGGATTTGGATGAGTTTTTGAGAAATGACAAATAAATCGAAACGCTATTTAGTTTCGTTATAAAACAGGAATGACAAGATACCCCCACTTTCCTCTGACAATTAAATAGATACTTCGGTCCATGTCCGCTTAACAGCTGTGCCACGAAAATGTTTCATGAACTATTTGTGAATTTATTGCACTTCTCTTAGATGCTTAACGCCGCTTAAATCAGATCTCCTGCTTTTTAGCTGTTACGCTCGTTAAAAAATAATTCTTTCATAAAGAAAAATAAGTAGAATAGCATTATAAACTGCAACAAAGTTCACGTCGTCATTACTTAATCACTCACCACCGCTTCCCAAATACCCAACACACACATAAAAGAGGTCACATGTTCTCATTTAAGAAAATATCGATTGTTTTTTCGATACAAAGTCTAATAAATTTTAATTTGCCCCGATAAGACCAGGTGTAATTTATTAAAGCTATGTACACGATCTACTTAAACTGAAGATGCTTCAAGAACTGTAAAGAATTCTCTAGACCAATCGGAGCCGCATGGTCACCCAATAATTTCGCAATTATGAAAAACAATTTATAAATTATAAAGCTGACGTATTTTGAAAAGCTCCAGGAAATGGCTGTTTATTTGATATTTATTTTTAGCTTTAAACATAACAAAGGTAGCCAGGGGATATGCGAGTGACGCACGAATTTTCCTCGAAGAGGACGATTTGACCACCAGCCAGGGTGATTGCACTTGCGATTTGGACTTTATTTAGCCAACTAAAGCTGAAGGAAATTTTTATGTTTTCTTAAAGTTTCGAAAAATTTCTCTCAGGAAAATTAGGAAGTAACATCAAAACCAATAAAAAGACCGTTTATCGGAGTTTTTTTATTCGATTAACGATGGTAGTGTGAGTTTATTTGACGGTCATATGTGAATGTAGTGGTACATTCTATAAATACAACCGACAGAAAGAACGGCCGCCATTCAAGTAAAGTGTGCGGATAAGTAGACGTCGTCGTAGTTCACAGGAGAGGATTTAGTGGGTGAAATTAAAGTGTTTTATAAAGGTAGCAGCCATTGAAAAACAAGAGAACTTTTAATAAAAAGTGATATTAGAAAAAACGATATTATTTAACTTAGTGGGATCTGGGAAAATTTTGATTTTTTCTTTGTCTGAGGGTAAGTGCAGTGGTTTGTTCTTCTGGGAGTTTTTTCCTTAAATTTTTATATGGAAGTACTCTTAGGAAATAAGTTATTTGAATAATTTATTAGTAATTTTAAGTGCATTAGTTTGGCGGCGATATTTCGAAGTAAAGTGCAAGTTACACCTCGGAAATTCCAGGCAATTTTTAATTTGGTAATTATTTCCAAGATGGCTGCCTTATTGATTTTCTTTGTTCCTTTGTGCAATTGAATGACGTGTTTCTTCGTGCTTTTTGTTACTGTAATAACTTTTCATGTGAATCGAGGTAGAGGATTTCACAATTCCCGCGAATAAACTTCTAAAAATAAAATTTTCATAATTTGGGTGATGTCGAGCAATAAAACGCACTACTTTTAAAAAAGGAAAATTTCTAGAGTTGATTGCGTCAGCCAAGTTTTTAAAAAGATCTTGATTTCAACAAATTATGAACTTGTAAAATTCTAATAATTGCATTTCTAGAAATATCGATTTTCCATAATCAGGTCTGGAGGTTCTTTGTCCTTCGACTATCTCAATGTTTTACCATGACTTGCGCATAGTAGAATTGCAATCGTGACGTCAGAGGAAGTTATTCTCAATATTCAAGAAAAATCTCAAACCTCGATGTAATTTCAATCTAGATCTAGGAATGAAATATATTTCCCGATATTATTAATTTAGATACAGTATTAAGTTTATAAAGAAAGGGTGGAGCTTGGAACAATGCAGAGACTAGCTTGCCTGCGTTTTTTTTCTTTTTTTTTTTATATATATTTTAATGATAGAAATCATCGGGCTGCTTCATACTTGATTTCAGTCACTCAACCCTCGGGGCTACAAAACAGTAGTGATTTATAAATATATTATTACCTATTTAAATTTCAAAGAGTAAGGTCAAATGAAAGCAATCCTTATATTTTAACAGCAGCTGGTCAAAAATTTTACCAAAACACCTTGAATATCGAATATTATTAAAATTAGATTCTGCAATAAACTCAATTTTCAAGGTGGCTTTTAAGATCTTGGCAACGCTGAACTTAAGTCGCGTACAGGTTGGTGTTTTTGCGTAATAGAATGGGAATTTCGCAATTTAGGACGTAACTGCGTAAATATACGGAATTAACAGCTGTTGGATCATATTTTTTCTGTGACGCGTTTGAGTTGAATAAAAGCGAACACGTGCTCTATAATTTTTCATAGAAACAGAACAAGATACAAGATTCATGCATTCTGTTATGACACGTTTACACACGTCGCACTAAAAATCACGCGAGATTAAAATATTACGCCTTGGATCTATTGTAATATATATAAAACATATATATATATATTTTAAAAAATATAAGTGCTCTCTAGTATGTATACTCATTGGGGCTACTTTTATTTATTTCAGAATTATACAAGCCCACACAAAATGCAGATCTTTGTGAAGACACTAACAGGCAAAACTATCACCTTGGAAGTTGAGCCTTCTGATACCATTGAAAACGTTAAGGCTAAGATTCAGGATAAAGAGGGAATTCCTCCAGACCAGCAAAGATTGATCTTTGCTGGCAAACAGCTAGAAGATGGTCGCACGCTGTCTGATTATAACATTCAAAAGGAGTCGACCCTACATTTGGTCCTTCGTCTTCGTGGAGGGATGCAAATTTTCGTGAAAACTCTTACTGGCAAGACGATCACCTTGGAAGTTGAACCCTCTGATACAATTGAGAATGTGAAAGCTAAAATTCAAGACAAAGAGGGCATTCCACCAGATCAACAGCGTCTTATCTTTGCTGGAAAACAGTTGGAGGATGGTCGTACACTCTCCGATTACAATATCCAAAAAGAGTCTACCCTTCATCTTGTGCTGAGATTGAGAGGAGGTATGCAGATTTTTGTAAAAACACTGACTGGGAAAACAATTACATTAGAAGTTGAGCCTTCTGATACAATTGAAAATGTGAAAGCCAAAATCCAAGATAAAGAAGGTATTCCTCCAGATCAACAGCGTTTGATTTTTGCTGGTAAACAGCTTGAGGATGGTCGTACTCTCTCCGACTATAACATTCAGAAGGAATCCACTCTACATTTAGTTCTACGTCTTCGCGGAGGTATGCAGATTTTCGTGAAAACTCTTACTGGCAAAACGATCACATTGGAAGTTGAACCTTCTGACACTATTGAAAATGTGAAGGCAAAGATTCAAGATAAGGAAGGAATTCCTCCAGATCAGCAACGACTCATCTTTGCTGGGAAACAATTGGAGGATGGCCGTACCTTATCTGATTATAATATTCAGAAGGAGTCCACCCTCCACTTGGTACTACGTCTCCGGGGTGGAATGCAGATTTTCGTTAAGACTTTGACCGGTAAGACAATTACATTGGAGGTTGAACCATCAGATACGATCGAGAATGTTAAGGCTAAAATCCAGGACAAAGAAGGTATTCCACCAGATCAGCAACGATTGATCTTTGCCGGTAAGCAGTTGGAAGATGGTCGCACTTTGTCCGATTACAACATCCAAAAGGAGTCAACACTTCATCTAGTTCTGCGTCTACGTGGTGGAATGCAGATCTTTGTAAAGACATTGACTGGCAAAACTATCACTCTGGAAGTCGAGCCATCCGATACCATTGAGAATGTTAAAGCTAAGATCCAAGATAAGGAGGGTATCCCACCGGATCAGCAACGACTCATCTTTGCCGGTAAACAATTAGAGGATGGTCGCACTTTGTCCGATTACAACATCCAAAAGGAGTCAACTCTCCATCTGGTTCTGCGTCTACGTGGTGGAATGCAGATCTTCGTGAAAACTTTGACTGGTAAAACGATAACATTGGAAGTCGAACCATCCGATACCATCGAAAATGTTAAGGCTAAAATTCAGGATAAGGAAGGAATTCCCCCAGATCAGCAACGTCTTATCTTTGCTGGAAAGCAATTGGAAGATGGACGCACACTTTCTGATTACAATATTCAAAAGGAATCTACTCTCCACTTGGTCCTCCGACTTCGTGGAGGTATGCAAATTTTTGTAAAGACTTTAACTGGGAAGACCATCACCTTGGAAGTCGAGCCCTCTGACACTATTGAAAATGTAAAGGCTAAGATTCAAGACAAAGAAGGCATTCCACCAGATCAGCAACGTTTGATTTTTGCTGGTAAACAATTGGAGGATGGGCGCACATTATCTGACTACAATATCCAGAAAGAGTCGACCCTTCACTTGGTGCTTCGCCTGCGAGGAGGTATGCAGATTTTTGTTAAGACGTTGACTGGCAAAACGATTACTTTGGAAGTTGAACCTTCTGACACTATTGAAAATGTGAAGGCTAAGATTCAGGATAAGGAAGGCATCCCCCCAGACCAGCAGAGATTAATTTTTGCTGGCAAGCAATTGGAAGACGGACGCACACTTTCCGACTATAACATTCAGAAGGAGTCCACTCTCCACTTGGTACTGAGACTTCGTGGAGGTATGCAAATCTTCGTGAAGACTTTAACCGGCAAAACTATCACTTTGGAGGTTGAACCGTCAGACACAATTGAGAACGTTAAGGCCAAGATTCAGGACAAAGAAGGGATTCCTCCAGATCAACAACGTCTTATCTTTGCTGGTAAGCAATTGGAAGACGGTCGCACTTTGTCCGACTATAACATCCAGAAGGAATCCACTCTCCATTTGGTACTTCGCCTCCGTGGTGGAATGCAGATTTTTGTGAAGACCTTGACGGGTAAAACGATCACTTTGGAAGTTGAACCTTCTGATACCATTGAAAATGTCAAGGCTAAAATCCAGGATAAGGAAGGAATTCCTCCAGATCAGCAACGTTTGATTTTTGCCGGTAAACAACTCGAGGATGGCCGCACTCTGTCCGATTATAACATCCAGAAGGAGTCAACCTTGCATCTTGTCCTTAGACTTCGAGGTGGAAATTAAAAAATTAATAATATCGGCATTTTACTCAGATGAAAATTCCAATTTTTGAAATCCCAAGTTTTATATTTCTTAATTGCTTTGCTTCTGATAGATGCTTTTTTTGTTAACAAATAAAATTTCATGAATTTAATTTTGTGTTTCTATTTTCTAATGGGATGGAGGGAGGGGCTGTTTTTGGAGTTTGTCTAACTTCTCCTCTGAGACTTTGCCAACAGGAGGGATGGTGGGGATATGAGGGGCATTTGGGGCATAGCGTTTTCGCGCTATGAAGTGTTTGGGAAATTAATCATAAATACATACTGTTGTAATTTTAAGTAGCTCTTCTAAAAAAAAGTACAATTTAATTAATCCTTTCTACAATTTTAATAAAAAATACAAGGGTGTTGTCGGTCTTTTTTTTATTCGTATATATAAAGTAAAATTGGGGGGATTTTATATTTATAGATGGTACAATCTACAACTAGTGTTAGTAGGTTATTGTTTCTTCTATCGATTTGATTTAAAAATTGCAGAAGGATATAGTAAAGAAGAAATAGAACGTAGAACAGCCTGTAATAGAATCATCTGAATGAAGCCACTCAAAGCCAAAACGATGGTGATATGAAAAAAGCGATTTTTCACTCTATTAGGGAATTCATTTTTAACGTCTTAGGAAATATACATAATTTATAAACCATTCTACGGTCTACAGGAAGAAATAATTGCAAGTGAAATGAGCTATTCTGAAGGCATTGTGTCTACTAGCTAAAAAAAAAAAACAGTTGCGGGGAACACATTGAGAAAGTTAGGTTTCTTCTTTGACTAAGTTTAGATATCGTCTATAATTTTTGATTTAAAAAGAAAATCCCGTGGGTTCTTCTATTAAAATATTCTAATACAAATATGAATTTAAAATATTAAAGGAGAGAGAAAAAAGGAAGTGTTTCCGCCCGGGATCGAACCGGGGACCTTCCGCGTGTTAGGCGGATGTGATAACCACTACACCACGGAAACCCATAAATGGTTCCTCACAATTTTGTACTTTCATTACTCTACTAATCAATTTATAAGCGAAAATGCATATGTGGATATTCAATTCACGGATCCAACAAATAGAAATTTGTTTTTCTAAACACGTCTTGTATAAATTAAACTTATGTAAAACTTATCTTGCAAATGGCCGAGATGTTCATTCTTTCAAAGAATACTTCATTAGATGAGTAATGGAGAATTTTCGCATTTCATATTTTCGATTCCTAATTCTCATATTTGTATTTTTTTGAAATGAAGATACATATAAACTTGTTAATTGTCTTTTAATTACTTACCAACACTTGTTATAAGTACCGTTACAAAGACGCCTTTGTTCTATAACACTTTAAATTGTTTAATGTCTGTTACTACTTTAATCTGATCTAATATCTTTCAAGAAAATGTAATATTTTCACTAGTTCACTTAGGATTATTCTATTTTATTCAAGTTTATAAAATAAAAATTTACACTTGGAGTACATTGGAGAATTTGGGTCGGTTAACGAACTACTTTATTTAAATATTACATTATATTTTAGAATGTTTGGCTTTGCATTCACTTCTTTTTCTAACACAAAAGTATATAATTTAAATTGAAAACGCGATATTTCTACACCTTCCTAATTCTGCAAAAACGTGTACAACTGCTTACTAAACCGGAGAGTTCCGTTATGATGTGTACTAAAACGGTATTAGAAGCACGCTCAATATGAAATTTACCTACTTTTGAGTAAAACATTTATAAATAACGAAAAATCCCACAGATATGATAACTTTCTTTATTTACACTGTTTATATAATAAATAGGAAAGTTTTACAACGAAAAATAATAATAAACAATACACTACATTTTTTTTATCAAAATTAACGCCATCTCCTCCGGAAATTGAAATACGATATATGCGATATTGATCACAATTATTTCAACATTACAAAGTATTTAAATGAATTTAATGTTTAAGAGGGGCTGATCTTTTTAAATCTCACTGTCTGATTGGAGACGGAATAAAAAGAAAAGTGCAATTAGTCAGTACCTCCCTTTGAGGTCTTACATTTCCTATACATCTACTTCGTCTGGAAATAATGTTGCTAAAAACTAGAAAATAAATTTGTATTTACATTTAAAGAATATAATGGTAAAAATGAAAACGAATAATACAGAAAGATAAATAAAAAATCAGCTTATATAACAGACAAAATACCAAACACTTTGTAGTTTCTTTTTATTGCCATACGATTTCATAGAAAATGGAATACAGCAGTTATTTCTATTGAGTATTTAACTGAATACTATCCAAGAATTTCATAATCGTTATCGCAGAGTTTTCCTCGTTTAGGTAGCATATTTGTATCCTCTGTTTTAACTTTAATTATTTCATTATTAGTTTGGGTGTATTCATCGGGCTTATCAAGTATTGGTTGACTTTGAAGTCCTGGAGGGTTAGTCGATTCAGGTATGCATGCCATTTTTTTGAATTTACTTTTCCCGTATTCATCACCACGCGTGTCTTGAGATTTCCCCCTTATAAATTTGAAATAGATAATGGTAAGAGCGATCAAGCCGTAAGTTGCTTTCGCTACCTAAAAAAAGGTAAGTATTTTAAATTCTTGTTAAAAGGAAAGACCTACTTACATTGGCTCGTCCATGTATTGTTGTGCTGTTAAAATGTTTACCGATCCAACTTATTTGCGGTGGTACTTTAGAATCACCCATTGAATTTTTAGAAAAAAAAGTCAGTTGTTACAATCTTAAATAATTTTCGGCAATGTTTGCTTGATTGAAATTTTCATGATGACACTTTTCTACTGAAAGGCATTGAGTTTTCCAAAAGCCAAATTTCCAAAGTATTTTTAGAAGGATTTTTTAGTGTAAACATTTTGAAACGATGATATTTCTTTTTTTCATATTTAGAATCAATAATATCTTGAGTATACATATTCAACAATTTGTGGATAAAATTCAAATTAACATAAAAGTTATAGGCATATGATGTGAGTCCCAAAATCCGACAAAATTAATTGATGGATCATTTCATCTTTGATATATTTTAGAAAAGTCTTCCCTTTACCCACGGAGTTAACCACCAATTTTAGGTCAAATGAAACTCGAAAACAATTACTGCATTATTTCGTTCAGTTTTATTTAAATATTAAATATAATATTGTATTCAATTATTTCATTAAATTATTAGGGATATTAATAAAATAAATATCAAATAGCGGACTTCGAAATGACTATAAAATACACATGTTTTTTCTTTCTTTTTATGATAAATATTTAAACAAAAAGTATATATAGAAAACAATAGTTTGAAAACTGTATTTTCAACGCAATTTGCATACAAAGCACACATAATACATGGACAAGGGATAATTCTTACATCTAATGTAGATAAAAGTAGAAAACTAGATTATAACTTAAGCGTTAGATTCGAAACGACCGCCAAGGAAAAACAAAAGTAATATTCCTTAGTTTTCTTACAATACAATATTTTTATGCAGTTTTCGCTTAAATAGAAAAGTTCTGTTCCATTTCTTTTATTATAAATGTTTTCACAGTGGTAAAATATTCCTCTTTTCTTTGAAAAAATAAAATCGATATCATCTGTCCTTACAAGTTACTTCCTTGTTTTTGCTTGATTTTCAATGGTTTTCAATGAATTTGGTGATTTGCTGTTAATTTTTTTTCTGAGGGCGTACGACGAAAGAGCTTAGCGGAAGATGATGAGTTATGAGAAGAAGCTAAGAAGGTTTACAACAGCGATCATATCATGATCAGTTCGAGCGAAGGATGTCATCAGTCTTGTTATCGGGTGTTAACAAGGAGTATCAGCCTAATTTTGTTTTGGGAGCGAAGGGAAAACTGATTAATTACTGCTTGATTGTATTTTGTGAGTGATGACTAGTTCACGTATTTTACTTACTAATTGTTTACTATGAAGGGTTGCTGTTTGATCAGGCCAAGAAGGAAAATTAATAAAACTTCCATATTGAGGATCATTTACACAAAAAGAAAGAAAAACAAAATAAATCTAGGATTTGAAACTCATAAAAATAATTTAATGGGGTTCTTCTCCTTAAAAATGCAAACAGTCAGTTGTAGAAACTCATAAAAATAATTTAATGGGTTTCTTCTCCTCAAAAATGCAAACAGTCAGTTGTAGATTTTATCTAACTGTGAGATAACAATTTTGGAAAAATTTTGGAAATTTTTAAATTGCAGCTTACTACTTCGAAAAGGATAAAAGATAAAGTAAAATAAAACTCAATTTATCAGTCATCAAAACAAATCAAAACAATCCTTACTTCAAGTGTCAAAAATCATTGTTGAATTTTATAGTTAGTTTCCTTTTATCTTAGCCTGATCAACTTGTTGGCCAACTAACTAAGGAGCTCAAAAAAAAATTTCTTTTTCAAATTCTAACACGCTAAAATGTTTTGTTGAAGTATGCTTTAAGTTCTGCTACTAGTGTACCTACACTACAATGTACGAGAGCCGATGAATATTTCTACTTCATGTCTCGATTTAACCCATATTCTAAGATTATTGTAATTTGAATATTTTATTTAGCTAAATATTTTTAATCGAGAAGATATTGGATATTATTACAAAGAGCACATTACTCCTAGTCGTCCCGACTTCTAATAAAACACGTCCCTATTTAGAAAGTAGGAATTATAATTTTCCTTATTTAATAAAAAAAACAAAACAAAACGAATTAAGAAAAATATACCTGCCTTAAATAAACTAAATTAAGTTTAATATACAACTATGATTATATCTTTGATACTACTGTATACATTGCACTAAATTCAGTATTAAGGAGTTAGAAGTAACGTACTTTTTGCAATAAAACTAAAATAAATTATAAAACCATGATAAGCTTTTTTTGGTTTTTGTTGTGTTGATTTTTGTAGTTTTCTTTTGTGTTCCTATATCATACAATACTTCTTGAAAGATGTGTTGAAGATTACTGTTTAAAATTTTAATTTTCCAATATTTTTTTATTAGTCCGATTAACATAAACATTGTTTGTTCTTGAAAATAAAACTAATTTATAAAGTCATCAGGTTTTTAAATTGAAGAATCGTTAAACTCTAGGGCTACAAACTACTCGACTACTTCTGAAATATCATCTAGAGGTTTGTCTATTGGAAAATTAAAGAAGTATAGTATATAGCAGAAATAATTTTTAAATTTTATAATTATATTTTATTATTGTAACAGTTTTCAGTGGGTACTGATTATATGCAAATTTTACGTAATTCCAAAAAATCTCACACAACCAAACAACGTCCCTGTAAGCCACTAAAAATATTGCAATCATCACATCTGAAATAGACTTTTTGCAAAAGTGTAAAATTTGCCGAAGCGCGTTTCTTTATTTTATTTCAGCTTTTTACCACTATTTTTTTAATTTGAACAATTGTTTTACTAAAATATATAACGCCAATAAAGCACACTTTTGAAATTATTGAAGCTTGCAAGTCTTTGTAATTTTGAAAAATTTGTTTGTTATCTCTTTAATTCCTATTCATGTAACGCTATCCAATCGAATTGACAATATTTTTTTCAATTTTTATAGTAATGAGATCGTTAACTTCTAATGACTACACACAAATGCAGATTAATTTGTATCTCTTCTTTCTAGAGGAATGAAATTCATCTTCACAATGATGTGAATGTTGATTAAAAGAAAAAAAAAACAAAAAGAAAAACATGAATGTAATTTATCTTAAGAATTTCGAAAATAAAAAATTGGAACAACACACATCTTTGCACAAATTTTGCTTACAAACAATTTGTTTAGAATACTACGATACTTCGGGCGCAAATAATAGTATAAAATATAAACGAAAAATGTACGCAAAATGAATTCTAAATATTCGAATAGTACAAATTTAATTTAAAAAAGATACTCGCCTTAGTGAATTCTACGCATTTTTTAATTGGATTCTTTAGCTTTTTTTCTATTTTGTTTTTAAGGTATAAGTTTTCAAATAACAATCTTATAACAATTTCGTGATCACAAAACACAATGATAAGAGATGACAATTATTAAATTAATCGATTTAATTACTGTTGTGGTCAATGTTTTTCTACAATGAGCAAAATACTTAAAAAAAGTAACTTTCCGTATTACGTACCTTTTACGTTACTCTTTATGATTGTAAAAGCTAAGAAAAAAATAAATAAATTTTAAATATTATATGCTTTCGCCATTGGATATACTTGCCTTAAACAAAAATTCTGTATAAAGTATAAACCTAAGCTTCATGACTAGCAACGGATTCTAAATCGCTATTATCTTCGCTACCAGTTGCTTCGGTGGGATCGCCCATAGCAACACGAGCATATTCATCAGTATCAATACTCTTACAGAAATGAATTGCGTACTTAAGCTTTTCCATTAGAACAGCCTAAAAGTAGAAAATGAATCTCTAGAATTTAGATAATTTGAAGTCAATCAAAGAACAATTACCTTGCAGGAATAACGGGGCATTTTTAATAGGAAGAAACATGTATAGCTTTCCGGAAGGAAGTGATCTGGTGGGTTATATTTGTCAAGTACTTGAAGAACAAAATCGCGACCACGAAAATCAGCTATTGTTCTTGGTAGCCTTGTTCTTCCCCACACGAATCGTAAAAATAGTGATCGTTCCTGTAAAAATTCCAAATGTTATACACATACAGAACATAAATATTTTAAATCAAACCTGATTAGAAAATTCTTCCATAACTTCCCAGAACCATCCAACGAGTGGGGAATTTGGATCCACTCCTTTGTATGTAGCTACAGATTTAAGTAGTCCCAGGGGAATATCTGGTGATCCACAAACCATCGCTTGCAATTCGGATGCAGAGAACAATGATAGTAGTGGCACTGGAATTACTTTCGACATACCATCTCGAACAGCTTTAACCTGTTCGTCGAATTCATGTAAACGATAATTTAATGCGAGGCGAACATATTCATGTCTATTCTGGGGGACAATACGGGTATATCTCGTTGACAATGGAACTTCGTGTCCCTTAGCTGACGATGTAGAAAAGGGAAGTTCCAGAGTGCTAAATATTTTTGGATCGTCCTCCATATCTCGGATACAGAGTAGTCCAGCAACATAATCTCTATCGACTTCTGTTAAATCTGCCGGACGAAGATTCTCACCGGCAAGCTGTCTCCACACTGGTTCTGCCAAGCTACAAATAAAATTATATCAAAATCAACATGGTCCTAAATAAAGGTCTATTTAATAGACTTACTGCAAACTAAGAGGGGAGCCAGTTCGTACTGCAATTCCCATTAGAACTCCTAAGAATCGGAACATATTCATTTGAAGAACTGAAATAAGGGTGGGATCTAATAAAAAGCAATCCCTGTTAGCTCCAGCTTCACCACGGCCGTTTGGTGTGGGAATTAGGAGTGGTACGCTTCCATTTTGAAGCTCATCGCACATTTCAGCGATAGATTCGCTATATCCTCCACCGCAATCGTCAACACTTTCTCCAACAAATTTCACCTTCCACACGCGGTGAGGTAACGACAGAGCTTCTTGTGTTAATAGCGGTAGTTTTTGCACCATCTGACCAAAGACACTTTTCATACCATCTACTCCGGCCAAGCCACCTCCAGATTTATTACGGGATCTTTTAACTTGAATCCTATTTAATTCGATAACTGGACCGTGCTGCTTATCTCTGACCATTGTAGTTTGAATAACTTTCCTGAAGGCAGCTTCCTTAATGCTATAAACTAAGACGTCCTTAAGGGATCCTAAGCTTAGTTCTCCGGAGATAGGTAACATAGCTAAACAGGGACACAGAATTTCAGAAAAGTGATGCAGAAGTACTAGTCGAGCATGCAATGCTTCTGGTGGAAGATCTCGAACGAGATCATACTCTAATGGTGGACTCGGCGGTGGACGCGCTCCTTCTGTTAACTGTGATGTGGAGAGAGCTAAAGTATGGGCAGATCCGCATGTAACTTTAACAATATGCTTTCCTTGTAGAGCGGTCACAAGTCGTGGACGTTGAATAGCACTGACCGTGCCATCACCCAATTGTCCTTCATCATTATCACCCCACGTAAATACTTCACCAGCATCACTGCAAGCCACACAGTGTAAAGATCCGGTTGCGATCGAAATAATTTTCTTTCCTTGCAAAGCCGCTACTTTTTTGGGACGTCTAACATGGTCAACCGTACCGTGACCTAATCTGTGGTAATCTCCTTTTCCCCAAGTGTAAACTGCTCCTGAACGAGTTAAAGCAACAGAAAATTGTGACCCACACTCGACTTTAATCACCCCCAAGCCAGCCAAGCTTTCGATTTTCATTGGAACTTTGCAACCATCCGAACCACCACGTCCAAGTTTTCCATAATCTCCATCGCCCCAGCTCCACACATTATCATCATCAGTGATACACAGGGTTTGAGCATCTCCGGATCCACAAGCTATGTCAATTGCCCGATATCCTAAAAGAGCCTCGACGAGTTTTGGTCTTAACTGGTCCTCAGAATCACCATGACCTAATCTGCCATATCGACCTTTGCCCCAAGTCAATACATGTCCTAGAGACGTGATACACGCTGAATGTGCACTTCCACACGCTATATCTACAATGCCTATTCCAGAAAGAGCCTCTATAAGTTTGGGGCGATCATAGCTCATACGATTTCCATGTCCAAGTTTTCCATCTTCACCTTCTCCCCAAGAATATACTTCTCCATCGTTTGTCAGAGCTAAACAATGCTTACCACCAGAATTGACTGCAACTTTTTTGATGAAAACATGCTGGAGAGATTCTACAAGTGTGGGTGTTGCTACCGAGTCTGAACCACCAATGCCCAAACGACCACCTGCACCATATCCGGTGGCAAAAAGTTTTCCATCAGGTGTGACAGCGTACAAGGTCTGTTCACCGCCTGCAAGTTGAACGGGTCGAAGAAGACTCAACGCTTCGCAAGGTGTAGGAGTCTTAATTCGGCTCCCTTCTAGACCACCTAGTTGGCCACGATGATTATGACCCCAACCGTATATCGTACTAGCACCACCCCAAGACAAGGCCCAGTCTTCAGGTCTGCGATTCAACCACTGTAGGAGTTGGGAATCGTGTTCGGCTTTAAACAGATTATGATCCTCGTGTAAGAAGCTGAGCTCATTTGCTTTTGCTTCAGAGTCCTGCATAGACATGGACATAACAGTGTCAATGTATTGTATTAAATTGCTGGTACTAGGAGTAAGGGAATTAACCACTGTTTGGGGTGGCAGGGATGGTGGAGGTGTTGGATTGCTCGTCGTACTCGATGATAGAGATGTTGTTGATGTTGCTAGGACT
Organism: Proctacanthus coquilletti; assembly: GCA_001932985.1. NCBI lineage: Eukaryota > Metazoa > Arthropoda > Insecta > Diptera > Asilidae > Proctacanthus > Proctacanthus coquilletti. Next base: position 1,264,605 of record MNCL01000010.1, read on the forward strand.
GATGTGGTATCGTTCGTTTCCTTGGAAGAAGGCATCATTTCCGATAACTTCTTTCTCACTTCCATACAGAAAGATCGTGGTAATTCATTTCGTTTGATAAGAGCCTGGGCTACACGAACTGCTGAGCAGTACCGACGGAACCAGGACCACTTATGCATATCACCTGGAGGGACCACAGAATCCAATTGCATGTCGCATGCTAATGCTGCTAGCGTTTTAAAATATTCCGAATGCATAAGGTGAATACCCCCTCTTACCTGAGGCTCTTCATATTCATACTGTCGGAGTAATTCTGGGATCAATGGCATCAAAATGTTATTCAAAGAGGGATCAAGTGGTTTTGGTGCGTATCTGGAACTTAAAACTGTGTGCAATTTCTTGAGACACCAAATTCTTTGTGCTGTTGTTAAAGAACTCAACTGTGCACAGGCAGCTAGGGCTGAAGCTAATCGAAGCAAAACACTAGTGTTAGTTGGTCCAAGACGGGAATCTAACAATGCCATAACAAGTGGCATCGACGGTTGTGATAATACAGCTCTATCTGATCCCATCTCTTGCATAAATGATGTTGGCATAATAGCATGTACCCAAAATCTCCATCCCCAACCATTTACAGAACTATCGCTAGTAAATTTCCAACGCATTTCATCTCCTTGAATTCGAATTTCTGGAGCCCATTGGGCAAATTCCCGTCCTGAACGAGTAGCAATCACTCGGCCAGATCCATCCATGATAACAAGAGGATCATTTCGTTTTTCAGTTGAACATTGACTATCAAATTCTAAACGAAGTGCTTCAGCTCCGGGTATTTTCACGTGTCCCACAAGAGTTATATCGTCTATGTAGGGATGACTAGTTTCCTGCACTACAGGTTTTGGCATTTTTCCTAAACAATGTCTAGACGTGCAAAGATCTTCTAATTCAGTAATACTTGTCTCCAATAACATAGATCCGATTGATGGAGAATTCGAACCTAGTGCTATTAGGGTATCGGCAATAGTCTGGGAAGTACTGGGTGGACCAGTTCTGCCTGCCACGCTTAGTTTAAGCAATTCTACTAGGCTCTTTGCTTCAGATTCGCCTAGTAATGATGTAAAGTCATCAAGGCCAGTAATGGCGGATTCTGCAATCATCTAATTGCAAAAATGGGATTAAGAAAAATATAACATTAACTTACTAGTTTAAATTACTTACCTCTTCATGATGGGTCATTGTAGCTGCCATTACAGACATAGCACTAGCCGACATCTTCGAATGTTTATGCGGAGCGTTGCTGGATATTGATGCAGAAAGTGATAAAGACCCAGTTAGGCTTTGTAAAGCGCTAAGGGGTCCTGGCGGAGCTGGTAGAACTTCAATTTCCGGTGAAAACTCATGAACTGCAGGATCTGTAACATCTGCAGGACCTTCTCCTCCTCCCTGTGCAATAACTTCATTGCTAGGATTCACGCTTGGGATAATTGGAGATTTATCGACTTCTTTGAACGTTTGCTGGCAATCAGCGTCAGTGGCGGTCTTGTCCCCAGTATTAATTTGACTATGACTAGTTAAAGCTGATACAATTAATTGTCTTGCCTGAAGGATGCTCATAGCATTCAGTACATAATTGAATGCTGTTTGACGTGCCCCGTATGTCTCAAGGGATAGCAGAGTTTCGCTAAGGGATACCTTCGGCTGATGTTTCGTTAAAGTGCTAGGCGCTGGTTCAGAGTCATAAATTCCGAGACTACTACCACCTAGAGGATCTTTCGTTGTTGCGAATGGTACAGGGCCTCTTTTATCATCCTCAGCTGGAGAAGACGGTAGGCCCCATGCAACGGAATGAGAACTTCCACAAGCAACTCGATTAACGTAGACATTATCAAGACCAATGACTTGCATTGGCTTCTTATTAACCGTAGTGTTTCCGGATCCTTGTTGACCGTGGTCATTGTCTCCCCAAGCGAATACCTGACCACTATCGGTAACTGCTAAGCAATGTAGAGCTCCGACAGCCACATGAATGACCCGTTTACCTCGTAGTCCCTGTATTGGAGCTGGTTTCCTGACATGCTGATCAGTACCATGCCCTAATCGATAGTAGTCACCTTTACCCCACGTCCATACTTCGCCACTTTTTGTTAAAGCCAAACTAAATTGTGCTCCGCATTCGATTTGACACACTCCAACTCCGGTTAGACGATCAATTTCATGAGGAATTGACGATCCTTCGGATCCACCACGTCCCAATTTACCAAAATCGCCGTCACCCCAAGAGTACACAATTCCATCTTCTGTAAGAGCTAAGGTTTGAGCATCTCTACTACCACAAGCAACCTGCACTACTCGTTTTCCTAAGAGCGCAGTAACCAATTTCGGCTTCAATTGTGTTGTATTATCTCCATGTCCAAGTCGTCCGTACTCTCCAAGCCCCCAAGTGTACAATTCACCGGCCGATGTTATAGCTGCACTATGAGATGAGCCACATGCAATATCCCTGATTCTTTTAGAACGTAAAGCTTCTATTAGTTTTGGTTTGTCTAAAGTAAGTCGGTTGCCATGTCCAAGTTTACCATCCTCTCCCTCGCCCCACGAGAATACCTTTCCATCTAAAGTCAAAGCAAGAGCGTGCTTTCCACCAGAATGCACAGCAACCTTTTTCACTACATACTGACTTATCACAGGCACTTGCCTTGGTGTTGAAACATTACAATTATGACCCAATCCAAGTCGACCATTAGTACCTTCACCGCAAGCATATACTTTTCCATCGATCGAGACAATGAACAGAGATTTTGAGCCTCCGGCGATGTGAATAGGCCTAAGGTAGCTGAGATTGTGCGAAAATGTTGGAACTTTAACCTTTGAACCCTTAAGCCCACCAAGCTGCTCTTTATCATTTAGACCCCACACCATCACTGTACATGGTGGTTCATTTTGTGATTTATCATCGGGATAAGTATAGGATGTTGATGTATTCGGTTCGCATAGAGAATCATATTCACAGGCTAGGAATTGTGCGTTCATGAGCATTAGATCAAGGTCAGTCTGCTTTCGGCGGCCTATAATGTTGATACCATGCACCTTGCATTGTATACCATTGTTCCTACATTGCTTAATCATTATTTCAATCCATTGATAATACTGACGAACGTCGTTAAGTAGAGGGACGTTCACATCAGTCGGTTTAACGGATACCCAGCTAAGGAAAGGTAATTTACTCAGATTTCACTTAAAGAGATTTTGCAGACTTACCTGTATTCCTTAAGGGTACCCAGGCTATCACCAACCCTTGTCACAATAAGTGAAGGCATATGAGAACAGTCATTAGGATTAACCATAACCGATAGACTGTGAATAAGAATATTCTCGTGCATTTCGAGCCGAATCCAATGTTTTCCTTGATTGCTAGAAGAACTCTGCCAACAATTGTTAGATCGATCTAACAAATGTTTAGCAAGCATTTCATTCGATGAAACTGTAAGAGATCTAATACATCGAGACCAATCATCAATTAGATCCCCATCATTTGCAGGAGCTTGCCCTGTTGATCTCGACATCGTTTGTCCATCTTTTGTTATTGTTGCTAGTTCCAATTCATTAAGACAACCTGTCCAACTAGTTTGTTGTGGAAAATCTACAGTTACACTTTTACCACTTATAGCGGTCACAGTTCCCGTACTATTTCGTGTTATAGCACCCCATTTGAAACGTGGGGTCGGATGTGATTTGATGCGTACTTGCGAGCCAACGCTGATTGGATTACGATCAACTAAGAGTTTTTCTTTTGGTGGCTCTAGCAGCTCAATATGAATGAAACAAACCCAATAGGTGCTTCCATGCATCTGCCAGTCGACCTAAATAGATAGAAATTTAATACAAATATATTGCATTTTATTTAAATGAAGGACTTACTTGTACATTTAAATCATGCAATCCTTCAGTATCCACTTTAAGAACAGTACCAATATCACCTTTCCTAATTTCCTCAAAATCTCTACAGCATCTGACAGTCATGCCAGGACAAACTAATCCGCGAACGTACATAGCATACTGATCCGCTGATTGAAAGTCCTTGGGTGTCGCATATTTCGCTGCTGGAGGTTGATCTTGTATCGAAGATCCTTCAACTGTTTCACTACTATCAGCACTGTCTGTATCGGAATCAGGATCTGTTGGTACTTTAGCACCTTCAACGATTTCCTCATTTCCCAAATCGGCTAATTGTGATCCAGATGTTGAAGCAACCGGCGGACACAAATCCGGATGCTCTAAGATCCATTGTACTATTTGTTCAGCCGTTGGTGATACATCTGATGCTAAATAACACATAATTAATATTTAATACATTTTTTTAGATATTTTTCGTAGTTTACTTAATGTTTTTATGGCCAATTCTACAGATTTTCGAGAGAATCCCATTTCCATTATTTGAGATACAAGTGGACATGACGTTAGTTTAGTTTTATTTACATTTCGACCATTTTGGGTAACGGGATCTTCACCTGTAGTAGGTGTGGTTATTTCATCGTTTATCTGTAAACCCGAATTTTAAAATTCAAATTACTTTATTATAAAATTACTCACTCCATCATTATAAATTGGAACACCATGAATTAGAGTAGGTTGTACAGGCGGTGGAATTGGGCGTGGGATATGAGATGGTGCATTTATTTCGGCATGAACACTACTTGCTAACATTTGTGAAACATTCAAAGCAGCAGCAGCAAGCTCATTGTAGGTGTAAGTAGCTTTTAATGGAGATGGTTGAGTAGCCCGCATTAAAATACTTTGAATTAGTAATTCACCCTCGGAAATTTCCTCATGTTCTTCAGGAGCTGATGCTCCAGCAATAATCTCAGGATTTTTAATTACATCTCCATTTTTTGTCGGAATATTTTCTTGATCAGAAAGGCTCTCATCCGATGAATAAGAAGTTAAACCAGGAGATCTTTGTCGCAGAATACGTCTCAAGGCGATCTGGTGTCTATATAGTACACAATTAGAATTTAATATGGCTAGTTGAATTTGCTGCAATCGAAGAAGAGGTACGTCTACCGATCGTGGAATAGATTCTTTTCGTTCGCCTGGTCCATACACCAGCACAGCCCATGAATTTAGTAAAATCTCATTTAAAGGTAATCTTGACAAGCTAAAAACAGAATGATCTGCACATTCAATGGCGGTATTTATAGAAATTTTCTTTGGTTCAATTAAAACTTCTTGTTCAGTGCAAAGTAAACATTTTCCCTTTTGTGTAAATCCACAAATTGTTGCTCTATTTCCTTCATACGTGAGCTGTAAGCCCAATCTTGGCCGAGGATCACATCCTCCGATTGTGTTCAGAGCACCCATTACAAATACTCGTTCGGTTTCCAAATGGTTAGCATCAAAATCGCTTTCTCCAATAAGATCTGCGGCTACGCACAATTTCTGGGATAGAAATGAATTTATCACTGGATTCCAAAGGGATAGTGTATGAAGTTTTCTTAAAAGTGAAATAATTTCTTCTGCCACAGTACCACTATGGGATGCGCTTAGTAGAACTCTTGATTTTGTATCGGCAGGATTTTGAATCAAAGATAAATCATTTGGACAATATAAACACACTCTGCCTAGCGTCGAAAACATGTCTTTGACTATTTCTATGCAATATGAGGATTTTTCGTCATCCCAATTAACTAAAATTGCCTGGACCAATTTTAGACAATGAACTTTCTTGTAAACATCTTGTTCGCATGTAATTGGGGCCTCTAAAATTTCTCTGTAAAGACTTATCCAAACGGGAGTGGTTAAATGACGGGACATAATTTTTGAATTCCCGGCAATTGCTCTAAGGAACCCAATAGTTGCCCAACTTTCTACCCCACAAAAATTAATCAGACTAGATTTTGCACTTAAAACAGCTCTAAACATTGATGTAACACCGAGAACAGCCGTTCTCTCCATTTTCTCACTGTGCTGACCTAAACCAACAGAAACCGCTTGAAGCATTTTTGTGCATGCAAATCGGAGGTACTTTGTTGGATGAGATTCTCCTGATAGTTGAGAATCATCAATCAAGTCAACCTTTTCTGATTCTACATCGGGTGAAACGATATTTGATGCACTATCAGCTAACCGTAGGTCATATTGATTTTCTTTGCCCATTCGATAAGAATTTGTTGCTCCAGTGTCCCATTCAACACGGACCCATCTATTAAAAAGAAATATTTTGCATTTTGTTAAAGAAAAAATTCTAGATTCTTACATCACAATGCATGAATAAAATATCTCAGACTTACCCATCTTCTCCAACTTCACTAATAATCCTGCCTTCACCTGGAGGATTTCCATCTTGGTCTCCCCATTTCCAATCAGCACCACGGCAAATCCTTGTACCGATTTTCATTAATTTTGCAAGCTCGGGTCCAGATAAATTAGCTTTACTTGACTTTTGCTGAAATGTTTTTTTAGGAACGGAGCTATATTTCTAATTAAAATGATGGAATCTACCTTTAAAATTGTATCTTCATAAACGACTGAAAGTTCACTGCCATTTCGGATACCAGAGTTATCTCCTCCAGTCTGTCTTAACAAACCCAAAATTGTTCCGAGAGTTCCAGAATTCACCAACAAGCTCAATTCATTTGGTCCCATATCCTTAGCCAAAATACCGAACACACTTAACAAAAATCTAGCCCTGGGAAGCTTTTTAAGGAACACATATGTTCCCAAATTGGAATTATCTTTGCCACCATGACATTTTTGCTTGATAGAAATCTGTTCTTGATTTACAAGTCTTTGTAGCTCAGATACCGCCCATTCGATAACTTTTGAATGAGTTATTATTAAACTAGCCTTTTGGAATGCTGTCACCATATTGAGATCTTCCAAAATATTCTTAATACTCATTTTGGTACTCCTTAAATGCAAACCGAGGTATCCACTTAACATATTATACTGAACAGCATCCAGTAGTCCACTAATTTTCAAGAGCTCACTAAACATTTCTAGACCTTGTCGACGGATTTGGTAGCGTTGGACTTGACAATACATTGCTCTTCGTAATGTTTCAACATCGCAAACCTCTTGAATTACAAAATCAACTATTTGATTCATTATAGCAATACTAAGCTCACCAGCATCACAGGTTTGCATGCATTTTTCGCTTAATTTCACTACGACATCGTTGATAAACTGTTCAGCCTCTTTCTGTTTGTCAGCAAAGTTTAAATCATTTGTTGGTGTTTTACCTCCAGTTTCTAAGGGCTTTTTATCATTACTCAGACAATTATTGTCTCCAGATCCTACTTCTAACAAATTCTCATTGGATAAATCCTTTTTTTGCGGTGAATTGACGGCTGTTAAATTTTCAACACTACCGCATTTAACGGCCAAATTTTCAGCAGACGAATATTTGCACAGATTCTCTTGCGAGACATTTTTTTGCGCAGCATTTTGGCTTTGGATTGTTACATTTAGAATATCCTCTGGTTTTGCACAGGCTAGTTGCTTTTTTGCTATTCTCATTTCAGTAATAATCTTTTTAACAAGGCCTCTGAATCGTGGCAATTTATGTAAAATGTACAGCCTTCGCAATCCCGACTGCTCTAGACTAATAGCTGGTCTAACTTCATATAACAGAAATCTAAGTCTTTCTAGCATTGGAGCACAAACTTCCTTGTAGCTTCGGTTTAATTGCTGCCGCATTCTTATAACCGTCCATTTCGTCTGATATACAGTCCGAATAATTTCGGCTATTTGTTTTGGTGGCTTTTCACTAAGACCACTCAGTTCTCTATCGATCACAGCCAAAACTAGTGGACCTAGACTCTGATGGCGGATCAAAGCAGCGGATAACAGTCGTTCCAACTCTTGAACTGGATGTTCTGGTGAGAACTCTTGATGCCATATTAAATTATTTTCTTTACAAAAACGCTCCGACACTGCTATCCAAGCTGAGACTAATGGATCAATAAGTCTTGCTTCACCTAATCCATTCAGAAAAGTATCCACACGTTGCTGAACTAGTGTCCGTGGCCACACTGTTTGTGATGGAACCTCACAACTGGGTATCTGATGAGACGGTTCAGTTGGTGTACTCCCTGCGGTCGAAGCACTACTGCGAGCCTCTCCCTTTTCTTCGTCGAATGGATTTGTAGGCTGAAGCATTTGAAGACCGCCACTAAGAATTGTGGATTTCAGAAGATTTTTGCATTGCTGTTCGGCCGGTTGTAATGCTAGACCTGACTGCATGATGCAAGCCCTAACACCCAAAAGGTATGCCAGGGTTCTCTCAGAATTAAAATGAGTTAGAGACTTGTTCTGATGGTTTTGGGCTTTTTCGTCAGTATTATTAGGACCGAATTTACCCACTTTAAAATGATTACTTATATGTTCCAGAGCTGAACGATTACTTGGAGCACTTAGCTCTACAGTCAAATCTTTTCCTATTCCGTTTTGTAGTAGTTCATTAAGGGTCTGGTTATCTGTTTGATAGTCTTGAATATCATAGACGTATCCATTAATAACTATCCATTTACCACCGTCAAGGATGTGATTTTCAAGATCATTCTTTCGAATCAATGGAGGTTCTTCAGGAATCGGGGAAGTTTTCTGTGTTCCACGGCATATTATGCCAGGCCATCCTAAATCATCTGAATCCTGAATCTCACTATCGCAGATAATCCTATTCAAATTGTCAAGAGAATGTAAAAGAGGAAGAAAAGTCTTTGTCCATTCGATGCTGTTTAGAACGTTTAATTTGGTCCGATGTAATAAAACAAGTCCTATAAGAAGTTCGTTCAGTAGTGTATCTGAGATGTCTGATTTTAAGATATCTACGACACCCTCCTTGCCTTGTAAGGCAATTTCATGGGCCTTTTGTAGGGACATCGTGCAAAGTTGAACAGCACTTTGAACGTACTTTCCGAGTAATATTTCTGCGCCAGAAGTATCCTCATCCTTTGCTTGTTGAATATGGGATAAAAGAAGTCTTTGGAATCTGTGTAGTAAATCTAAGCTGGGAGATGTTTGTTCCGGTGCAGTCATCAGGTAATCATCGTCCGTTTTCAGGAATGAAGAATTTATCAATAGTTGAGACAGGCGTGCTTGAGTCAACGCTGAGTTATTACGAAGAAGTTGCTTGATTAAATGGAGTAAAGGTAAATTATGACCACTATTAGAACGATCATCCGACTCAGAATTAATGGCTTGATTGAGAGCAGTTTCTAAGCCACCTTCTGCCATTAGAGAGCCAACTAGTAAATCGGTCATAAATCTATGTCCAGATGTTGAAATCCCTGGCTCGGATGGAAGTAATGAGGTCAATGTTTGGGCTCTTTCAGAAGCTGTAGGTAAAAGAACACTCCATCCGACTTGCAATGCCCACTGGGCAGCTTCTTGCATAGTTTTAAGAACACAAGAACCTCCAGCTAAATTTAATATTCGTGTTTTGAGACTGGCTAAAAGTCGGGATCCTTCACCCAATCCAATAGATTTAGGAGGATAGTTGTTCGCAATTAAAGAATGGAGTTGCAAGCGCAAAAGATTTAAGCAAGCAACAGCTATGCACTCTGATTCTTGACTAGGCGTTTGTCTGCCATCTGCTCCACAAACCATTCCCAAAAGTTGATCGAGTAGGCGAAAAGTATGTTCTGATAGGTCAATTACAAAAGGTATTCGCACAGAGATTCCTATTACAGATGTTTGGCACCAGATAATACTCTGGGCTGCTCCACATGCAATGCCTGACACGCGTACGGACGGATGTGTGGCTAAAATAGGTGATGCAAGGATGGGATCTTTAGATATTGACTGAGGACAAATCTGCTGATAGTCGTTTCGACCCCATCCAAAAACTTCTCCTGTATTACTTAATGCTAGGCAATGAGCTGCTCCAACTGCCATATTAACAATTATCTTTCCTTCTAGGGAGTGTACTAGTTTGGGTGTATTAACAACCTCCGATACACCTTGAACACTTTTTCCGATAAAACCATGCCCTAGACGTCCACCAAGCCCTTTACCCCAGGTGTAAATCTTTCCTTCACTAGACAAGGCAATACTAAACTGTGATCCAGCAAATACTTTTTGGATACGGGGTAATGTTTCTACTTGTATTGGAATTTGGGAACCGTTACTAGAACCATTGCCCAATTTACCAAAATCACCATCTCCCCAGGCAAACACAAGGCCGTCTTCTGTCACACATAGAGAGTGGGAATCACCGCTTCCTAAAGCCACATCAATTACTTTATGTCCTTTTAATGCAACTACTTGCTGGGGTGTTAATTTGTCTTCGGAGTTGCCATGACCAAGACGCCCGTAGGTTCCTCTTCCCCAACTGTATAAGTCACCCGTGACGGTCAAGGCGGCACTGTAGGTGCAACCACAGAAAATATTACAAATATCTTTTTCAGCTAATGCTGCTATTTTTGTAGGGTAATCCTTTGGGTTTGTATCACCATGTCCAAGTCGCCCACCTTCTCCACTACCCCAGCTATAAACCTGACTATGTTCATCTAGCGCCAAATAGTGTTTCCCTTCGCAGTGTGTGGCAATCTTTAGAATTTTCACATTTGCAAAATCATCCAGCAGTAGAGGATCTCCATCCGGTTTGAATATTTTTAGACTGTACACTTTACCATCGTGGGAAAGAATCAGAATTGTATCCTCTGAGAAAACTACTTGTTTAACTTGAAAATTTATATTGAGACTCGGAGCAGAGTATTGTGGATAGTTATTCGTTGCACCTGGTAGTGGAATCCCTACTCCAGGTTCTGCTGTAAATCCATAGCTTTCTGAATACAAGGATAACCAGCCCAGAGCAAAAACTTGCTGCTCCTGTTGCTGTTCTATTGTATTATTTTTTGTTCCTGCAACACATAATGAACCCGTTGGCATATGCGGTTTAGCTAAACGATCCAAATGACTAATTATAACAACAGCGGCCTTTTTAAGATCAACATTTGAAGATTCCTGGTCTGGCAGTGTAAGAAATCGTAGAAAGGATTCAGTAGCACTAGATGGTAAATTTTCAGGGGTAGTAGGCATTCCATAGTTTGAGATTCGTTCGTATCTTTTCAGAATAGGAACTAGTGGTGCTCCAGCATTTTGTGGTATCTCTCTATTATCATCGGTATCTTTCTCCTTTTCCCATAACATTAATAGCAAGACTACAGCTTCCAATGAAGCTCCCAATGTTCCTTTTTGGGCTCCCAATTCCAGAAGGAGACAGAGTGCAATATGTCGATCATCACGTGGAACAACACATCTACCCCCCATAACATCCCCTAACACGACTTGTCTCAAAAATTTTATGGATCTCTCTAGAACTTCAATCCATAGCGGTGAGACTTGAGATGTATCGAACAATGATGCCTCTGGAAGACCTTGTAGCGATTCAAGGGCTTCCATTAGTAATTCACTGCATAATTCTGTGTCCTCTCCAGATCTCCATGCGCGACGTAGAAATGCAAAAGAAAAATTTAATGCAGCTCTCGTTCCAACTCTTGCTAGACCTAGAGTTGCTTTTTCTGTATCCTTTATGGGAGTGGTTACTTCGGTAACTTTGTATTTATTTAAGCTCTTCTCAACTGTAGAAACTTCTGATGTGAACCGTTTGCTTGCAGGTAATTCTATTTTCAAATTTTTGCAGCGTGAAAGTGCAATAAAATAGCGTTCGTAAATATAAAGCTGTTGGCGTATATGAATTGAAGAGAGGCAGTTCCCTGCTGCTTGTAGGGATAGATCATGTTGTTCTGTATGAAGCGCATTTAAGCAAGTCGCTTTTTGTTCTGGGGCTGTTTAAATAAAATTATATAAAGTTGATTAAAAAAGTTTTTGGCTTTCAAGAAAAAATATCAATCTCTCACTTGTACTGTAATTTTGTAAGTTATGTGAAATAGTATTGCTTTTTTGTATAATGAATATTATTTTTGAAAAATTATTCAAAAATATTAGTGACTAGACATGTTAAAAATATGAAATGTCATATTTTTAAGGACATGTTCTTCTTACTTTTAAAGTAATTCTCTGATGAATCATGTCCCGAATCAGAAGGAGAAAGAAAGGACCGCATGTAAAACAAATATGAAGCCAATTAAAGTCAAAAGGATTTGGAATAATACTAGCAAGTAGGAGCCCTAACTACTAACTAATTACCACATAAAACTGACCTTAACTAAGCTAGATGAAGTCCTACTTACTGGGTATTGGTCCCCACAGCCAAGCATTTAAAATATTTTCTGAGGCCTGTGTTGTCGGGGTGGAATTTGTGCTTTGTGTCTTCTTGATGGCACTTTCACAATCCAGCTGATGGCAAGCAGAACAATTGCATGGGGTCAATGGTCCACAATATCCTGGAGCACAACAGCCACACGTGAGCTTCTCAGCCCCACAATAATGTTTTCCATCGTCGCCAAGATATGATAAATTGCCAGAACTGTTAACAATTGGTGCAGCCGCTGATGAGACCAGTTCACAGTCATGGATCAAATTATTCCATAGAACAGCCGTATCCTCTGTATTACGTAAATTAGCAATCAAATCGGCTCGTAACCACTTCGCATCGAGACATGGCAATGGTCGTAAGTAAAGCTCATTCGCAGCCATTGTTAACACTCGTATGCCTCACCACCAAATTTGTCTGGAGCTAGACGCCGCAGAAGCTAAAGTCTGACCAAATTTGACATGTTTTTTGTATCGAAGTAGCTGGCAATTCGACTATTGTACAAAAAATAAAATGCTTTACAGCAAAAAGACATGCACAATAGACAGACTGCTTTTTCCCCGTTCTTTTTGCAGTTTCTTCTTTCTCGTGAGCTCACTTGGCGAAGGAACTATAATATATATATTTTTTGTTTTGTCGTGAAGCCTTTTTATTTAAATATTCGTTGTGATTAATTGGAAGTTATTTTTTTTAAGCACTAATTCATAATTTTATTAGAAGTTTCACTCTTTGGAATTGTGGAAAATTGAGAATTTTACGCATAAAAGCGAACAAATTCACAAAAAAAACTCGATAAAACAAATTTAGAACTGTCAGTTGGACAAAGTGGATGACAAAATTTGCAAATTTTTCACCCTTATCTACAAGTGGATGCGATTTGGAATAGCCGGGCGCATTATTTGAAAAGCTCTTCAATATCTTCTCTATATTATAAATAAAATTAAAAAATAAAATTATATTCTATTTTTGTTTTAAATACCGGTTGCTTATTGTCTGTTCGCTGTCGTATTTAAAGTTTCAAGAGTTTAAAGCCTCTAATGGTTACTTCGTGTTTATAGCAATTATTGCTCACTAGAACCTTTCTTATAACTTGGTTTGCTTTTAAAATGATAGAAAAGAGCCAAATATTATTTTTTTAATTGCTAGTTTGAGTACAGCCAATGATTCGAGGATACATGAAAAAAATATATAAAGTAGTTTTTGAGCGTTTTTAATAATACCACCATTGCCAGAAATCAAAGTTACTTTATCCCTTGAATTCTAATTCTTCACCCTTTTTATTTTAGTCATAAATTATTAAAGATAAAGAAAATAAAATATTTTAAAGGATCAAGAGCATATTTTTTGAGTTTTATAGAGCTTTTATACAGTTGTGGAAAATTGAATGTGTAATTATTATTACTATAAAAGCGAATTATACTAAATATTTTGCTTTCTAAATTCATATTCAAATTATAACGAGTTTTTATTTAAGAAATTTCTTAAATGATATCACTTCTTGCTAATCTATTACATCTTACAAAAAAGTCTAGTTGTGCTTGTTCTATATATCGCAGTTACCCGCATATACCCGAACAGCTGATCCTTATTTATATTATAATTTTCTACTGATTATAGATATAATTCGATTAAGTGTCTAATTAAAAGGAGCATTATTCTAATTTTAATGAAAATTCAAGGAAATTTTCAGAAATTTCTTTCACAAAAAACGCAAAACTAGCATTGTTTATATTTTGTCACTGCGCTAACCAAACTTATTCACACAAAGCTACTACTTTGACAATCAATTGACATTTTCTAAATAAAAAAAAAAACGGAAACGAGTGGGGGAAAGATTTCGTTATTTTCTTTTTCGGAAAAATGTTTTTAAATTATAAATTCATATTAAAATGTCTTCAATCAGCTCCTATAGTGTATATTTTCTTCTAAATGAGCTCTGCGGAAACCTACAGCGTGATTGTAATCCCCACAATTCATCTAACGCAGCAGTTTCACGCAGATTGAAGTCAAAGTGTTATGAAGTTTTGCTAAAAAAATCTTTAAATTACGCCGTAAATACAGAGGATGTTTGTGATCCTCTGCGGGAGTTAGATGTTGAATTGTTCGAGCTAACAATACGTTTAAAAAATAGCGAAAATTGCGAAAAAGTATGTGAAGAATTTAAAAGGCACTTTCAGTTTTTCGTAGAACATGCCTACTTCGTTGATGGCGCGGGGAAAGATATTTTAACATTCCTGTTAAATCTTCGTAATAACAATGAGACAATTGATGAGGTGAGCCACTTGAAGCCACTATAAAGCTTTTATAATCAATGTAATTCGTAGAGTCCGCAAAGAGCGCCTTTGCTAGTTCCAGGAGCCTTTACCCTTCATGCAAAATATGATATTAATCCGTACTACCCAAAACAAAATCCTGCTACCATCACTAGACCACCAAGAGAGGGCTTGACTGCTTTGCAGTGTCTACACGATGTCAAAAATCCATATCTTCCAAGATTTTTATTTCAACCAGAGCCCAATAAATTAGCTAAAATTGAACAGAAATATGAAGTCCCTCCTCAAAAGACTCTTGCACTTTTTGGCGGGATCGTAAAGAACAGCTTGGACTCGGCTTTTGACTTCAATTCATATTCATGCAAGTTATTTGGAAATGTCTCAAAATTAGCGAAATGCTTCAATGCCCAGTCCAAGCAGGAGCCAAAGGTAATCTCGTGCATTGTGTTTTGACGATAGGGTTTTATTAATTATATTTTACAGAAACGTGAGGATTTTGCAAAAGAAGAATTCAATAACTTTGAGGTATCTGAAGATAATAGTATTCTTGGCTGGAACTGGGAGCATTTAGGTCAGTCACTAGATATACCCTGTATTTAAATTTCCTAATAGCTTTTTTCCAGGCTCCTACAAACTACCACCACTCAACCCATTTTGCACAGAAACAGCATCATCATCTTTGCATCTTAGTCATATTCAGGCTGAAAATTCTGGAGATAATTTTAGTGCTAAAATTATGTCCGTTAAAGATTTAATCACAGATTTGAAGTCGTTAACAATTGGAATACAATCAGATACCTTTCAACATGATGATATGATGATATTTCGCATGATGGATGATATAACCATTCCAGACGTTTCACCATCGGTTATAAAAGCGTTCGTTGGTGATTTCCTTGAATGTGGAACTTGTTATAAACGATTACAGATCATGACGTCGAAAAATAATTACAAACTTATGTTCGACGGTTTTATTTTTAAAGTATTATTTTTATTTTAAACTGTAGATGGACATAACTACATTTTATGACTTTTTTTAGGCTTTATGTTCTGCTGTGGAGGAATATTTAGATACGTTTAGGAATTTCGTCCTTTCCTTCTCATGTAAGACTCTTTCTGAGCTTGTTTGCAAACTAAGGAATCAAATGAATCAAATTGTTGCGCTGGCGTACACCTTAGCAATTCATCCGAGCCGTAATAATATTTTACTTTTCTTTATAACAACGACTTTTTCTAATTTAATTTTAATTTAGTTGAAGCAAATGTTAAACCTCCTGTTGGCTCCCAGTTTCTTGGATATTTGCACAAAGAAATTACCCATGTTACACAAAAGGATGTAGTCATGCTTCTTATTTATATTCTCAGGCGATGCTGCCACGTATATTTTAAGTAAGTTTTGCTATTGCATCTATCTGTTTATCATATTTAAATTACATATAATGCAGGCATTTACAAAAGTGGATATTCTATGGCCTATTAGATGATCCGTGCAACGAAATGTTCATTTGTTTTGTCGATCACTATAGGCCATACACTAAATATTTTTTCGATAAAGCTTACTTTGTACGTAGAGAATCAGTTCCAGGATTTTTCCAAGGTTTTGAAGATCAAATTTTACAATGTGGAAAGTACACTATGCTTCTAAAAGCCTTCAAACCCAATGTAAGATATGATTAATTGGAAATAGCATTTTGTACTTTGTTAAATATAAATCTTTTAGCATCCCTTATTTGATATAGAATATCCAGCAATTTCTGTTTGTTTATCGTTCGAAGAGATTGAAAGTGTAACTCAATGCTGCCAGAAATACGTTGATAAAGCAAGGGAAATCTGTGGGAGGCCTATAACAATTCGGGATATCTTTAATAAGAGAATGGAGAAGAAAAAGGAGTTCTTTAGAATGGTGTCAGAAAAGAGTAAAAGAAATTTGGAACAGTGGAAAGGTAGGGAATGTTGTTATTCTATTTGTTCTACTCTGCATTTTAAAATACTTTAGCTGAACAAGCAGCCAGAGCTGCAACAATAGTAGCTGAAAAGAAAAGGCGACTCGAGGAAATTCAGGCTCAACTTGTAACGGTTAGAGAAAGGAAAATTGCTGAAAGAAAAGCTAATATAGAATTAGAATTAAAAGTGAATAGAGAAAGGGAAGAGATGGAGAATAAAAGAATCATGCAAGAAAATATAGAATTAAAAAAACGTATTGATTATTATCAGCAATTAAATACTATTATGGAGGAACGTAAGCAAAGGTTTGAAAATGAAATTACAAAAAGTAAATCTACCACTGATGCTGCTCCACCGACTCCTAGTAGTAGCACATGTACTGAATTTGAATCATGTTGGGGTGACGAAGAACCAGAATCTGGATATGAGGATTGTTTATCAACGGAATTTTTAGATAAATTCCGAAAAACCGATGAAGAGTTTATGGATATTGTAATAGATAATAAGGAAGAAATAACACAATCTATGGAAATTCTAATTGAAGATACAGAAGACAATAATGATAATGTTAAAATAATGAAGAAAAGTGAATCCGATTTTTTCAATTGTAATGAAATTATCCCGGATTCAAATGTAATATCAGAGCTTCAACAGAATCGTAATAAAATTTTGGGCTCATCGCTAGACAGTTGCTTTACTCAAACTCGTGTTAAAGTTGTTGATACTACAAAACCACTTACGGTAGCACAAAAAATAAAATTTAAAGTTTTAATGGAAGAATTTGGATATGATATTTGCGATAATATTGATGGCTCTGGTGATATAAATTCAAATCCATTTCCGGAGAAACAGAAAGAAGTCGAGCTCTCGGATTTAAAGAGAAACCGTCAACGTATGATGAAAACCGATACGTTCGGATTGATTAATATGGAGCCAGACAGGAAACTTCTTAATCTAGATCTAAATTCAGAGAGGGCTAGAAATCGTCGGAAAGTCCTTGAAAGTGAATTCCATATCCTAACGGGTGAGAGCACTTCTGTAGGTGTAACGCCCATGTCCACAACTTCAGATTCCTCAATTTTTGAGGATAACAAAACCGAAAGCAGTTCCAATAGTGTGTATAGTAGTAAAGTTTCTTCAGGATTGACTGTAAACATTGAGGTCGCGAAAGATGTCAGTATTGAGAAAATGCAGTTGGATATTCCTACGGCTATCGTTGAAGAAACACCCGAATGCGCGCTAAATACTGCAGGCATTAATGCAAGAAAAGGTTTCGATTTTACAAATGGTGGAAATAAAACAGAGAACAAAAAAGATAGTGATACTGTTGATATTTCTGCTGGATTCCATATAGAACCCAATGATAATATACCAAATGCTTTGGCAATTAAAAATTTTTCACCTTATAAAAGATGTGAAGAGCTTGTGAAGAGCAATTTTAAATGCAAGCCACTTACGCCGTACTTTACATTGAAGATACCCGAAGCTAGTAACTCAGTGGAGCACATTGAATTGATTAAAGCCAAAAGGAAGCAACTGAGCACACTAAGTGGTATTACTCTAACGGAATTTCTACAAAAATCAGTAACTATTCCACTGAGTGCGCATCTGGAGGTAATGAATAGCGAAACCATGAGAATCTTCCTCGAAGACTTGGATATAATAGGGCATTTCAAAAGCCTAAGAAATTATTTCTTCCTAATGGACGGAGAATTCGGAAGCTTTATATCAGATGGTTTAATTACTAAATTAGAAAGAGGTGCAACTCCCAATGAGCTATTCAACTACCAAATGCTCCATTCGCTACTCGACAGTGCTTTAGGGTCTAGTATAATAGGCAACGACAAGAACGCTGAGAATCTATCTTTTATTGTAACGGATTTACCAGAAAAGTTTGATTTAACCTCTTCATCAGTTTTAGAAAATCTCTGTCTTAGCTACAGAGTAGCATGGCCTATAAATCTCATTCTTAATCCAGAGGCACTGGACCAGTATGCAAATATATTCAAATATCTTATGAAAGTAAGGAGGATCAGTTGGTTGCTTGAGGAAGCCTATCAAATACTGAAGGAGGTGGTTAAGAAAAACGGGAAGGATATTCTTCTCTCGCCGCAGTATAAACGAGTCCAACAGATTCGTCACAAGTTCTTCCACTTTGTCCATGCATTGAGAAATCATATAACATCAAGTGCTCTTCAGGCGTCGTGGAAAACCTTTAAGGATAATTTACTTTCTGCAAGGACCATTGAAGATATTTACCGAAGACATGCAACATACATTAAAAGAATTAATTTCCTGTGTATGCTGAACAGGAGAAGTGTCGAGTTCTACAATAACATTGAGAACATTTTTAAAGTATCCGTCAGGTTTTATAGGTAAATTGTCTTATTTTATATCAAAACTATTTTCTAATTAATTGAAATTGCAGAAATCTAAAATCTCGTGAATGGAAACGAATTTCTGGAAGTAATTACTTTACACATTCTAAATATGAAAAAATGCTTATTGATGAAGCTGAATTTGAGAAGCTCATTAAATACACAATTTACCTGGGAAATAAAATCGTCCGCCATGGATATCAAGAAGAAATCGGCGAATTTATTAATTTGATTAATTTTAACTATTACTACGTTGTTGATTCTTAACTGTTTCGTTATCATATAAAATTTCTCTAAGGCACCCCACGCCACCCAATATCCCTAATTTCTTAGATTAATTAAAATTCCCCAGCCTAACAAGAACGCTTATATGATTAGTGTACAATCCTGTTTTTAATACAATACCCTTTATATGTTTTTATTAAATTCTTTAAAAAAAGAGGAACTTTTGGAACTGTTACCCACTATTTTCCAAATAAATGCAAATTTTGTTAGTACAAAAAAAATGTGTTTCATGCCAAACCTTCATAATAATCAGTAATAACATACTTTGAGTAAAATGTTTATTAAAGATCCTACAAAAAACCATGTTTTTGTCGTTTAAACAAAACTATACTCATGTCTTGTACTCTTATTCACAACAATAGACGCGCACCGTATTTAAAAATGAATCCATTTGTGATTGTTATTAAATGTATTTAAAGCATCTTATCCATTTCGTAAAAAAATTAAAATTTGAGCAAATATTTCGTTTGTTTCAATCTTCACCATCATCTGATAGCCGATCGAATTCAACTATCGAGAAGACGAATGGTAGACATCCGAATCGAATAAGTGTGCCATGTTGTAATATTGCTGTACCTTCCCATCCCGAGATCATGGGAGGTCTTGTTTTACATTTACACGGTGGTAAGATAGGCGCTGCCATTCTAAAAATAAGAACAATTTTAACAAATCATCGAGAAAATTTATATAAAATAATATATACTTTGCATTTGGATCTAATTTAAATGGATGGCGTTTAAGGCCGCGTCTTTTGTCTAAAATCTCTTGGACCTTCGTGTATAAGTCCTTAGGATCCTCCTTGTACTGCTTGGCCGGAGTCGGAGGATATTCTGTAAAATCACATGAGTACAGCTGCCCATTAACTTCTGTCCCATATTCTGAATAATTAATAAGTTCAAA
Source organism: Proctacanthus coquilletti (assembly GCA_001932985.1). Lineage (NCBI taxonomy): Eukaryota > Metazoa > Arthropoda > Insecta > Diptera > Asilidae > Proctacanthus > Proctacanthus coquilletti. Next base: position 1,284,578 of record MNCL01000010.1, read on the forward strand.
ACATTTTGTAACTTCATCGAAGAATATAACTGCATGTCGGGGAGATGTCTGCCTACAGTGTCCGACTGTACTTAATGATAGATCAGCTCCCGGCCCTGAACCTATTATTAAACTTCTATACCGCATGTATGTTGAATTTTTCATGTTAAAAGATGTAAACCATTTACAAAAGCTTAAAATAAAATTTACCAGTTACTTTTTAAAGAAATTTAGGAATAATTTGGATGACTTACTTATTTCCCTCAAGGATATCCCCAACTGGGGTCAGAACGGCTCTGGCTCGTATCGGAGACTTAATAAGTGTTGGCTCTAATCTCATTGCAATTTCTCTAGCTTTTTCCTCGTCACTACGAACCACCGGTTGATATTTTTCATAATCATCAATGGCTTCAGTATACTTCTCTTCACCTTCAGCAAATGTCCTTGCAATCCTTTCGATGTCTTCTTGAGTAAGTAATTGGCTCGGTAGTGGTATATTTTTATTTGGATTCGTTTTACAAATATCTCGAATTGCACGAGCCGCCGTTCTATTTCTGTATTTTTGTACAATATCAGGATTGTCTTTAATAATTTGTTGCAATCTCTGAAAAGCTAACGTTTTTATTAAATCAACATCGAGATTTTTTAATTCCACGTCTATTTTATAGTCCGCTATATCATCATCTTCAATCTCTTCTTTAATTTTTTTACTTGTAAATGATTCATGCTCATCCTCTTCAGAATCTGATTCTTTTTTTATTTCATCAGTCTCTTTCCTTTTACTATTACCTCCAGATTTCTTTTTTCCTTCCTTTTTAGCTTTACCCGATTCTTCAGTCTTTTCGCTTTCAGCTATTTGACCACTACTGCTAACAATATCTGTTTCATCTTCCTCACTATCATCGGTTAACTCACATCCGACATCTTTATGAAATTCCCTGACCTTTTGGTTAGCATTTCTTATAGCTTGAAGATCTTCGTCAATCATTCGTGTAATTTCAGATTCGTGACCCTCAAAAGATTCTATTATACCGTTCTTGGTAATTGTTTCGTACCTAAAAACGTCTCTAAGAGACGGCAGTAACTGTGGTGGGTTATCGTAGTGGTAATTGACTATAGGCGGAATTTCCGCCCTGTCCCTTGGCTTTGGAGCTAATTTAAAACGAAACGGGGGATTCTTTAAATGAACACGACGAAAAAATTCAGCTTTAACACTTTCGTGATCTACTGGTCCTGAGAAACGATTCCAAAGTTTGACACGTTCTGTTGCTGAAATACTATTTACAAGCTTCCAATCCTGTAATTATATAAATTTCGAATTTGAGGTCCTTAGCTTTTTTTAATAGAACTTAGAAAGAATATAACAAGCTTTGTAAATCATAGCACATGCTCTTGTTATACAACCATTAAAATTTATAGATTTGCCCTTATTGAACATAATAAACTTAACATAACAACGTACACTATAATGCAGACACCACTTTGAAAATAACAAGAAATATTTTGATGGTCTTTACCAAAATATAAACGTAACCTATGATTGTATGAAAATTAAATCATTTATGATCTGAGTAAATATTTCAACTGCTTTTTGTGCTTTATAATTTTATAGTCATGCCTTGTGAAATTGATGAAATTAAAACGAAAAGAGAGTAAACGAAGAATTTGTTTATTTAATTTTTGTAACGTGGGTGTCAATGATAAAATCGTATGCTTCTTGTCTTGAAAGTGGAGAAGGAACTCATTGTTTTAAATTATCAATCGAGGCAAGACGTTCATAGATGTAAAGATTATTTTCTGAGATTCATAAATTAATCATATAGCAGTACATAAAAGTATAGTATTCTTCGATGTATAAGCCGTAATGAAATAGAAATTCATGTATTTAAAATAAAATGGGAGAACAAGCGAATTGTGGTATTCGGCCTAATTTCCATTACCTCAATGGTCATAAATCTTCAAAAGTATAGTACTTATAAAAATTTACATGCTCAAAAGTTAAAATAGTAACCAATGCAAAACTTACAATAAAATTTTCCGGATGATTGGGGCACATCCAAAGACCTGTTGGAAGAGCTGTCAGAGGGGGATCTAAACAATCCTGAAATAAGTTGAACAATTAAAAAATTAACTAACGCCTACTAATTCAGTAGAAAGACATGACTACCTGGTGAAAATATAATGGACAGTAGTCGCAAGCGACCAAAGGCGCTTTTTTACAGGACTTTGCACAGTAAAAACAAGTTCTAGCCGGTAAAGGTACCAAACCTTGACTATCCAGTTCATATGGCTTCTGGCGGTTATTATTACGCGAAAATTTCTTTGATCCATTTTTTCCTTGGCAAGGTTCAACTATAAAATAATCTAATAAGAGTAATTCGTCAAAAAAGTAATATTTTTACTTTTATCAGATCCTGGAAACTGACAGTGTAATTCCATTTCTTTTGGAAGCTCAAATTGTTTGGGATTCATAACACTAGCCGCTTTAATAAGTTCATCAAGTGGTGTTGGCTTTTTGTTTGGATCCAAAGCTTTAACAATAGCCGCTGGGACCTTTGGTACTATTGCCTTTTCGGTTACACTTGTATCGCTAGAAACTGAAATACGGCTGCTGCTTCTTTTGCGTAAATTTCGAATTTTAAGTGGAACCATCGCATCTGATTCACTTGCTGGAGTATTTGGACGAGAATGGTCTGAATCGATTCCTTTATTGCTGGATACACGTTCTACAGATCCTGATTTTGTTATTATTGGAACCTTTAATGTCATCCTACAGTTGTGGCATAGCCATTGTCCATGTGGGATATCATCTTCTGTTAGGGGAGGATCACTGGGGAAATTATTTGCATGTTATTAATCTTAACTTCTTTCTCTGAAGTAGAATGTGTTTTAAAAGAATATAATTCTGATGAATAGCAGATTAAGGACCAAAATATACCAAAGAGATTAATACTACCCTATCTAAAAACTCAAATTCTCGAATATATCGACCAAGTGTTTAATAAACTATCATATAAAACACTTGATCACACGGCATCTTTGGTATTTTATTATTAATTTGTGTATATTTTAGTTACGTATTACAAAACAAAACTCATTTACTAACTGGCACTGCAAATGAAAACTTGATGGGCACTTATCGCAGCAAATAAGATCTCCACCCTCTTGGCAAGCATCGCAAGAATCATGGTTGTGTCCTCGTCCAGGTCTCTTGTAATAAGGATGCTTTTTCGCTGGCTTATTTGTAGATTCTGGTATAGCTATTAGCGACTGGATTTTCTGAAGTAAAAACGCAATTCATCATTTCAGAGTTTGATATTAAATTTTAAAAATCAAATGTACATAAGTGTGTTCAAAAATAAAAATAAAATCCATAAAAAATTTTAATACAATAAAATAAAATTTTAAATACAAGTTTAATTATTGATAATTCATTTTTTCTGCTTGTAGTTGCGCAGTTACTACCTAGTTTTGTGCCTTTTTTGTCACATGGAAGATAGTCGTAACTTTAGTCTACTTCTGAGTAACTATTGCTTCAAGAAGACTATGTAGAAGACTGCAATTCATTAAGGAAATAAAATGAATTCTAAACCACTTCAGAAAGTAATTATATATGCGTAAAATGTTCGTTTTTTAAACTAAATTTACTTTTTTAATAGTTGTTATTCTTATTTGCCTATAGCAAAATCTACATTCCTAATTGGTCTTTAAACCCATAAATCCAATTTGCAATGTAATTAATAGCCTCTATATAACGTAGAACCATTAAATCGATGGATTAACACTAGTAAATTGATAATAGTTTATTTTTGTCATTGCCTTTTCAATCATTGTTGGTGCTAAGTATATACGCTACACGCATTGTGCTGTGTTGTTGTTGGATCCGATTTGTCCCCATTCCTAATTAAACCACGCTACTTGCCTCTCTTCATGATGATGTGTTTGCATAGAGCAATTTACACAAAACAAGATCTCTGATGAATAAAAATAAGCAACTTATACTTCAAAATAGATTTCGTAGTTACAATCTTATGAAATGAATATTTTTATCCTCGTTAAAACGGAAAAAGCGCATAAAACGCCACAAAATGTCCTATGGTCAATTGACTATAGCTTGTATTCAATTGTCGCATATTTGTTGTACAATAATCCATTCTGGTGGTATTACACGCATACATAATATTGTAGAGAACATATTTAAGGGAAAAGATTTTGTAATTAGTCTTAAAATAGCGAAAATTTTTAAAAAAATCCTTAATAGGTTATGATGTAATCTTTGCTCTAGAAATCAAGCAAATTTACATTACTTACATGAATATATAGCCAAATCGTATCTTACCTCCATTATTGTGCTAGAGACACCTAAATCGTATTCTATTTTCGACATTTTGACTTTCAAAAACTCAAAATCAACTTTGGAGGTATCTCAAAGTGAGGATGTTTATCCACAACCTTTGACAATTCTTCTAAGCGTTTTGAAATGTCAAATAATATTGGGAAATTATTATTCAATCTAGGAAATTATTTTGAATATTTCCTTTCATAGAAATCAAAATCTAAATGAAAGAATTTTCCAAAATTATAAATAAATATGTTTCCACTAAGATAATTATTACCTCATTCTCGTAAATGCAAGAAACGATTCGAAAATCCTTTGAAATTTGGAATTATTTGGGAAATATTTAAAACTAACGTTCGTAAGGAATAGAAATAAAGTGTCTGCTGATATTTCGTTACGTAGGAAGTTAATCAAAGCTTGTAAATATATTTTTAGGTGCTGTGAAGTTTTCGAGATGGTACAAAGTTCAGTGGACGAATTAACCGACTAAAGCAAAAGTCATTTGATGGCAATCTGTAATTTGCAGATTTATTCTGGTTGCCAAAAAAACTGACTTTTGCTTTCTTCTTGCGTGTACATATACGACTGCCACACACCCATTCACACAATTCCTCTTATCCAATTCATCGCTGCAAAGTTTTCGTCCATTTCTGCAACGATGAATTATTGCAGAAATAGGATTTGACGTTTTCAGTCAATATGAGATAGCAAGCGACGGCGACGCTTCTCGTTTGCTGTTTTCGTGAACGTAATGTTAAGTGGTGAACAAATGTTAGTTTTTAGTAGTAACGTAACTGTAAATTACGCGATCAATTGAAGTTTCGTGCGCGATTTATAGATGCAATTAAATCAAAATAAAAGTGGATGAGATGCAACGCTAAGAACGAGCAAATCGAGGCATAATTCGTTTTGCTGCATACAAATGTGTTAAATATGACGGTACCAATTACATTGTTGTTATCTCCTTCATACTAGTGGCGAATTACCTTGTTCGTGGAACACTCTGCAAATAAATACATATAGAATTACTAGAAGCTTTCAGTGTGTTGCTTTGTCAAATTTTGTGACTTATCGCCGACTTTTGGCTCTCGCCGTTTTTCAGATCAATTTATTGTGATTTCACTGGAATGGCTCGAGATTATGATCATTTGTTTAAACTACTCATCATTGGAGATAGTGGTAAGGGGATTGTAGATGATTTTCAATTAATTTTCGATAAAACAAGATTTCTAGTACAACCTATACAAGTGTACGTTTAATTGTCAAATTAGTTGTCAGTGTCAAATCAGTCGACCCTCCCGTTCTTGCTCGTTACCGTAATGGACTGGAAATACAAGGATTTTCATGGAATTGGCCACTTATTTTTTTGGTTATCTGTTAGAGGAAGTCTGTTTATCGGCCAATTTATGCTAGGCGGATATTCTGAGCGTTTATTTTTGCATACCGTGCGAGGCTCATCGGCGCCGCTGTAACGGCATTCAGCTCTGATTGATTGGCTTGTTTATTTTTTGAATGCTTTGCAACTTGACAGGATTAATTTTAATTGCCCTCGATGTGGAAAATAAATCTATTTGATTTATCGAATTCCTCAGGAAAAATATAGGAAATTAATAACATTTATGAGGAACTATAATGAATCTAGTTCCTGGTTAACAGTCATACCTATCTGATGATTCATTCATTCATCTTCAGGATGTAAAAAAAATCATTAAGAATTGATTGTCCCGGCTACTTGAGATTTTGTCGATGTTATCGGTGTTTGCCGTTTAATCGCGTCTTCTAGGCACTTTGGGGGCGTTGAGGAGCAGTATACGCTCTCAGCCAGCCCAAGAAGACTGGCTTAAATCTCCGTATTTGTAGCGTGTAGATAAAGAGCCGCAGTTGCATTCTTTGGACGTCCATATCAGCAAATAGTGCCAATGCGGCGTATTCAAAATCGTCTTATCATCGTGTTTTTGTTGAGCTGTTCAATGTGCCACCTGGCGAATAATTGAGCTCATTTAGCTACCACCAAATACAGTGGTACATTCAAAGCGCATAAAGTATATTTTATGCAGATTGGTGGAGTTTGGAGAAGTCTCAAGTACTCGTTTGATAATAGAAAAGTGAAAATTTGCTACAGGTGTGAAGAAAATCTGTTAAAGGAAACGTTTGAATATCTTACTATAACAAAAACAATTTTCTTGTAGTCTTCATATAATATTTTCAAATCTGTAACCTACTCTTGTATTCCAATTACGCGGAGGGATGAAAATCGCGTAAATGAAATCTTCTGGTACTAAAAAAACTGATAAGCAAATATTTATTTCATGTATGTTGACAAAAAAGAAAGGAAGATTTTTCAGGAAATTAAAATAAATTTTATTCGGTATCTGAATTTGTACTGTAATTCAAAGTAATTAAAATAAATTTGTTATCATATATACGATTATTTTTAGTCATAGCACGTTAAAGAAGTACTGTATTAATCGAAGGATGGGTGTATATACTCAAATATATTCTTGAAAAAATATTGAATTTTTGTTAATTTTGTATAATACTAAAGAATAATTATATTAATAGATTTTTTCCTATTTCAGGCGTTGGGAAATCATCTCTTCTCATAAGATTCTCAGATGATACATTTTCTGGGAGCTATATAACCACAATCGGTGTTGATTTTAAAATTCGAACCGTTGTGATAGATGGGCAACGAGTTAAACTGCAAATATGGGACACTGCTGGACAGGAAAGGTTCCGGACAATAACTAGCACGTACTACAGAGGAACACATGGAGTAATTATTGTTTATGATGTAACAAATGGTGAATCATTTGCCAATGTAAGAAGGTGGCTGCAGGAGATCGAACACAACTGCGATGTTGTGAACAAAGTGTTAGGTAAAAATTCGAATATTTCCTTTTTATAATAATTATAATGATTATTATTATATTACAGTTGGAAATAAAAATGATGATCCCGATAGAAAAGTGGTCATTACTGAAGATGCTCAACGTTTCGCTAGACAAATGGACATTGAATTGTTCGAAACCTCAGCCAAAGATAACATAAACGTTGAAGAAATGTTTCTTGCTATAACAAAGCAAGTACTACTGCATAAATTACAACAGAATGCACAGAATGCCCAGCAAACAAGTGAAACTATTAATCTGAGACGATCGCAGGGGAAAAAGCATAAAAGTCGATGTTGCTAGCTGTAAATAAAATAAACGAAGAGAAAAACAAAACAAACAGAAAATCAAATGTCTTACCATAGTGCAAGTGTTTTAAAAAAAAAAGAAAACATTTCAATCCTTACATTATCTGCTAAGTATGCTGTAATTGTGTACTATCTTTAACATCCTACCAACAAATTCCCATTATCCATTTTTTTATCTTCGTTTTCGATCGGTCCTCTCTTGCCTTAGTTCCCCGTGTGTATAGGAGCCTTCGATCATTCATAGGAGTCTTTTAAGTCGAAATTTTTTGCAGTTTTATATTGTATTTATATATATATACATGATAAAAGTGTATTTGTATTAAATATAATCTTAGGATCAATAATCGCGTTTTTATCGAATTATAATTCAAATCGGGTCGGGAATTTTCTTTAGCATTGGGAGCATGCAAGTTTTAGGGTTTTAACGAGTCTCACCTAGGGTACTCCTAGAGCACGAAAACGGTTCACGCATGAGATAGACTTAGCTTTATTGCGTTTGAAAATCTTCTTCACCAACAGGTTTATAGCTGGACTAACGGTAATTCTGGATTCCAGACTATGCTTGTAAGCCTAGCCTCAAACTAAATCTAGTTCATTACAAAAATTTGCTAATTTCGGATCATGTACAAGAAAAAATAAGTTTTATTAAAGGATTAAAATGTTAAAATATCGTAATAATTTTTTAAAAATTTGAATAAACATTTCGTCTAAGAAGAAGAGGGACTAAAAGTGATTTTTACCACTATAGAAATAAGAATGTTTATGTTCTATGTTTCCAAAAAGAAAATATTCATAAAAAGCTTCAACGGTTCTTTTTTTCTTAAAGTTGGTTAAAGATATTTGAAATTATTTTTAGATATATTTTATTTTGCGTTGTCTTTTTAAATTTTGTGAAAATTTTATTCAAAATTAACTGAGAGCTGCATCAAGTATTCTACTAAAAGTAGGACATATTAAAATAGTTAAACTCAAAGATTTAACCATTCGATGGCTGTATTTGACTTACTATAGCAAAAAGTGAATAAGTGCTTTTCATGACCTAGAATAACAAAATATTTATTTAAATAACATAATCTGTTAAAAGCAAAATTTTACCGTTATGAAAGTGTCCAGGGACACAGGTGCTAATCCACCGGCTTGCAACACAAAAGGTTTTTTAATTATCTTCATAAATATTAAGATGTCCTTTTTAAAACCTTTGGGATGGTCTACCCAAATACAGGAGTAAATCGCTTTATTCAATTTTTCACTTTCTTCCTTCACAACTGTTCCGTAATAGCAAGAGGAAAATATTTCTCCTGATACATAAAGAAAATAAAAGAAATAGTACACCTCTTCTAAAAGACTAGTAAAGAATAAAAAAATTCCAACTACAGCGTAACAGACGTCGAGTCCGGTAATTGTAAATAACGTAAAAGGTGATATGAAATTTTGAAGAAAATCAAAAAATCTGTAAAATATATCAATTAAAATATAATTTAATATGAAAAAATATAATATTACTCTGCGAGTAACTTGTGATCCTTAATGCACTTAATTAACTTCTGATGGTTAGCCGTCTTCGTGATATTTGGATCAAAACCTATTTTGCTTATTCTCACTGAAAGTATTTTAATGTGTCCAACTAATAGGCATAAAAGTGATGGTGGACAAGTATCACACGTAAGAAGCCTGGATGCTTATACCAATTATTTGATAGCCGATTACCAAACTGTAGGTGTAAGGTCAGAATTTTGCTAGTCCCACGGGAACCAAGCAGGATACATAAGGCTTCTATTCGATTTAAAAAACAATCCAATTGTTGATAATACCAGAGTGCAGGTGATTAAACATCCATAGCCATTTTGCAGACGATTGCTAGTTTTCATAGACTTTGTAAAAATTCTCCGTTTATCTGGATTCTTAATCCGATCATCCAATTTGTCAGTAAATTCCTTTAATTTCAAAAGATTTAACCTGTAGTATAAAACAATCAAAACTTTTAAACTGCTTCCAACATCAGGCGAAAGAACTAATAAATTGTCGAATAATTCCCTTGATGATTTTATTTGGATAGTGAGAACTATGGAAAGAGTATATAGTATACAGTCACTAATAGGTTTATAAAGATCGAATACACAAAATAAGGTAGTCGACGACCGTTTAACGGATTTATGCCTATAATTCTCCAAATAAACCAATGGCGCTTAAGAATATCAAAAGTACGTGGCTTCATGTTGAAGGCAATTACTTTCTTGGTTAAATATTCTGCTTTTATAGTTTTTAGAGCATACCTCGTTGTAGTAGGAAATTCCCAATGATGTCAAAATAATATTAAAATCGATGGATTTAATGAGAATGTAATTGTATTTTAATAACTTTATCCTGAGGAACATAATAAGATTTTAAATAAGTTTAATGCACAACTGCATTAACACTATAAATTATTCAACACTACTCAGAGAATAAAAATCGATTGGACAAATTATTTTTGCAAGAATAATAGAAATAATTGTCCAAAAACTAATGTGGTAAAATAAGAAGAAAAAATTACCTATGGAAAACTAGAAAGAAAAATATAATTATGTGTTTGTTTGTATTAGAATAGTTATACTTGGATAACGAGGACAAAAACTCTAAGTATAAAGTCTTTTATTAGAAATATAAAAAAAAGAATCCATATCAAGTTTTATTAAAAATCATTGAACACAATTAGTAAGATGGCAGAAAATATTAGCAAGTACTGCAGCCGCCAGTGCCATGATATTTGGCGACTGGTAGTAATCGTGATGGTTTGCACGATACCAGGGCATCGCCATTGGTTCCACTAGGGCACTTGCAGACAGCAAGATGGCTCTTAGCCTCACAAACGGCTCCAGTTCCGCATTTTCCTATACATGGATTAACGCATTCGTAATTAATGCAAGCCTTATTATCGGGGCATTCTGAATTAGCCTGGCATTCACCCTATAAACATATAAATAAATTATATAAAGTGATTAAGTTTACTAAGATAATTTTAACTTTTTTTTCTTACCCTAACACAGACTTGAAGAGAATTTCCTGTATATCCTGGAGGACATGTGCAAACTGGACGTTCTTTGCCAGTATTATCATGTCCAGGGGTACAAATTGCATTGGTACCACAAGGATTTGGTTCACAGAGATCCTCTAAAAGTAAGCACAACTTTTAATGACAAGTAGTTATACACTTTAATCTATAAAATTTGGTACGTAGCCGGTCTTTCTTAAAGTTTAAGTAAAAGCACTTAAATTTATGAGTACAGATCCTAAAAAAAGGGATAAATATCTTGCTTACGCTTTGTAAATGGTCGGCAGCGAACAAATGGATCTCCAGTCATATCCTTGGGGCAACTACAGACCGGAGTAAGACCTCTTAGATTGCAATCAGCGTTTACACCGCATGCTCCATCGCAAGTATTTTTGCAAATTCCATAGAAGCAAGCCGGTCTATTGGATGGACAATCCACGTCTCCATAGCATTCGGGACGGCATTCGGTGTAAGGACTTCCGATATAACCTTTCGGGCATTCACACGCCGCTCTATGATTACTAACTGAACTGCATTGTGCCAATTTTCCACAAGCTGAGCACGCAGCTACACACTTAAAATCGCTACACATTTCTTGGGAGCCACATTCTGAGTCATGTTCGCACTCATGTCGACACCCAGATAGTGGATTTCCCTATAAGGAGATTTGAATGTACACAACTATCGTGCGAATAACATAAGAAAGTCGCCTTACGATAAATCCAGGTAAACAGGAACAGGTCGGTACTCCATTGAGTATTTCGCACTTGGTATTCTGCCCGCAGGGGCTTGGGTGGCATTGCTCCTCTGTAAATGGAAATCGGGAAGTGGATTAATAAGTGTGTCATGGTCACCTACGCATAACATGCTGAGGTGTTGCAGAAAAACAATATTACTTTAGACTAAAGACCTTTTCAGTTATATCAAGGTCTAATTGCAATTCGCTTCTCAGTGGGACCCAGAAGATTTCAACTGAAGTTCAAGGTCTTTAGATGGCGCAGTTCAAGTAGTACTTTGCTTTGCATACAATTTCTAGCCTATTATTTCTAATTTATTTAAATAATAGCAAGTATCTGAAGAGTGGGTTGTATACCTGGATCAGCAAGGCGACAAGTATGGAATGGATCTCCTACGTAGCCTCGTGGACAACTGCAAACAGCGACGTGATTTCTGGGCTGCAAAATAAATCGTAACATATGTAGTTTCATGTTTGTTTTAAACACTAATCAATATGAATTTTACCCTTGAACAATTCCATAGAGGAAATTAATAAAGCATTATTATTTATTATGTATTAATTGTTCAGGAGGAAAAATAGAGGTTCTAAAATATTAATTAGTGAAATTACCTCGCAATTTGCATTGACTCCACAAGCACCATTGCAAGGATTAGTGCAATGACCATCTTTACATTGCTGGTCAGCGCGGCATTCTATGTGATCTAAGCATTCTGCCCGAGTGCAGTATGTTAAAGGATTTCCACTGTGTCCGGGTGGACAGGAGCACACTGGTCTGCCGCCAGCCGCTTCCTGACAAATAGCATTGGTTCCACAAGGATTTCCAGAACATCCTTGGCCTGAATATAAGAATTAAATAAAACAATTCCAATTAAGTTGATTTTTTATAAAACCTCATAACAAAAAACGATTATTAAGTGTTAGTTTTTTTAGTTATTGGCTGGCTATAGATGGGTTATGGAGTCAAACTAAGCAAAAGCTAGTATAACTAACTACAATTGTATCATACTTGTGTATGAGGACGATGAAATTCTATTTATTAGTCCATCATGCGAATAGTAGGTCTGGGGGGAATACGTGCAACGTACGCATTGCCTGCTCATACCTTCAGCAGACGAATATGTAAGAAATAGTAGAAGACTAACTAGGAAGACATTCCTTGACATCCAGGCCTATGTAAGAACACAAATTATTGATTATTACCTTCTTTACGATTCTTAAACTATGGATTTTTAAAATAGTTATGGAATATCGCTGCTACATCGTCAAGAATTTAAAATTCTCTTTTACCTAGCTAAAATGAATTAAACCTCTTCTTTACTGTCCCTTTTATTAATTTTTTTTTCTTCAAATGATTCGGATTTAAAAACCTTTAATTGATTTAATTAGGTAGTGCAATCATGGTCTCGGATTTCTATTATTACAGTGCAGTTTTCAGAACGTTTAATATTTTTCAATAAAAGTAAGGAATTTTGAAAAATTGAATATGAGTCGGTTGTATGGAAATTGATATAGCTTACTTTTTGAATAAAAAGAAGGAATTAAAAATGTTTTCGGTTGTAAATCTCTTTGCCTTTAATCATTTCATTTCAGATATTTATCATATTACTAAATAAATTAAGGAAATGGCTCGTATATCTGTGTAAAATATACACGCGATAAAAACGACGATTTAAAATGGTTGAAAAACTCTCAACTTGTTTGACACAATTCTTGATATGCAAGAAAGATATCTTATGAATATTTAAAGATCTGGATAAATGGGGAACAGTTTTATCTGCATTTTAATAATCCTCTTAACTAGGAACGGCTATTTCGGGAATTCCTCTGATATTTTATATATCCTCAAGATCGTTTGTCTTATTATTTTTAATTAGTCTTCTTTAATATGAATCTAAAGGAATTATACGTAAATTATGTAGTGCCCATAATGGCACAGTTCATTATCGTTATATTATATTATATTTATTATTCTTATATGCAGATGGTATGTAATTAAATTCTAACAATTCATAAAGATAAATGTGATCCGATTTTTATATATTGCCTAAACATTTTAATGAATACACTCAATTATTTTTTATAAATCTCAGCAGCGTAATGCTCGCCTACAAGAATATATAAATGAAAAAAAGAATTAACTATTGCGTAATTCCCCATAATAAATTTGCATATAAGTCCAGGTTATCCATATTTGCTCCAGGCGCAATGATTACATTTAGAATTCAGTCCAAGATCGTTTAGTTCGTTTTCACGGATTGTTTATTTCTTTACACTTAACCAATTGCACTTTAAATCCCGTAGAAGAAAGCACTACTTGTTCTCCTAATTGAACGTTAAAAGCATTTCAAGTACTTTCGAAGAACAAGTGATTTACTTATTTGATTTTAAACAATCATTTGATAGTAACACTTTCATTTTTTTTATCACTCACCATTTTTTGTTTGTTTGTTTTATTTTACTTTACCACTTAACTTCCAAAATGTTTAAACCATTTAAAAGCCAATGTACCGGATGATGGATGCGAAAATTAAATTGATGGTTATCGTAACATCCACAGAAGTCTGCTATCGGTCGCGGACTGGTATTTTTCTTGAGCATCCCCAACATTTTTATATGTAAACTTGTTCCGCCAGTGAGAGTCTCAGGTAGGTGTAGAGAACATAATACCAAAATCGCGGGAAAAATACGTCTGGTATAAATGACGTCGTTACGTTTACCTCCTTGAGCAGAATCGGCACCAACTCATAGCTGTTCAGGTGAATAAGCGCAAATGAGCAACTTGACCATTTTTGTCGCACCTTAAGAAGAGCTACCGCTCAGGGGCAGATTGCTGTTCAATTTGTCTGTTGAAGCGCCGCACCGTCTAAATAGATTAGGATTTAGTGCGCTAATTTCGATCAAAATAAAAAAGAAATTTTTAAGATAAAAAAACAATTCTACAAAATTTAATTGATTGTTAAGGCGTGACCAATTTGTATATTTCTAGTTTTTATTATTTTCCCGGCGACCTTGAAGAGTTCTTTACGAAAATTTAGAATTGTGGGTGTGATTAATACATTTTACAGATATTTTCAAAAATTTCATGATTCTGTTTTATATAATCAACAGTCAAACCATTGTACACTAAATCTTCGTAGTTCAGTCAATAAACTCATAAAATTTATTTCTTAATTTACCTTTAAGACACATGTTCCTACTTTAACACAAGGATAAACTCTAACTTTGTAGTTATAACTGCTTATTTCTAATTTTCACTACTTTTTTAAAGTAGTTTTTATTCTGAAATTTAGAGAACTAAAAGATATACATATTTTTTAAAAAGTCAATTCAGTCCATTTTTTGTTTAATTAGAAAAGAAATATGTCTCTGTATTTAGAACACTGCACAGCTGACTTCGTTTGCTTACTTTATTACCTACTTTTTAAGGCATTCGCATTGTCCAGGTTATATAATTGTCCAGCTAATTAATGCAAAAATTAATTAAAAGGCCACAATATTAAGCAATACCATCTAAAGGTAACGTAATTCCAACACCTCTGCAAATTCATCTCTTCAATAGGTGAGCTCCATAAAAGAAACTTACATAAGAGAATCTCCAGGCAGATCTTTTGTGTAATAGCTTCCCTAATGCTCTGTAATTGCCATCGCCTTCTATTTAAGAATTTACTTGAGAATGGCTGAGCTATTCCCGGCTTTATCACTTGAGGCACAAGCGCTTAGTTCAGGTTATTCAAATGAATCGCCCACGCCCTTCGGCTCTTTTATTTTTTTTTACGATGCTACGGAACTACTTATCGAAAGCGAAACTTGTTTTCTCAATGCTCTGTTAAGTATTCGCAGAAAATTACGTAATATCGTCCAGAATAAATATTGGAAAGTCTGGATGTACGAAATTAAATATTTAATTTACATGAAAACTGAACTTCTCTCCATTTTGGGTTTTCTTTAAAAATGACTCACATTTTTATAAACTTTGATGGATTTCTGTTGGAATTTTAAAAAATTTTTTAAAATTCGCGACACTGATGATCTTTTAGTTGCACAAAAATATCAACTTAATAAATACTTTTCTCAAAATAAAATGAATAGAGTAAAAAATACAACTTGGTTATTATCATGCTTGAAAATCTGCTTATCCAATTTTAATTCTTTAACTAGGTCAAAAGGTAAAAGAGAAATTAATCTGATCTGATATACTTTTTTATTAGTTTCTTGACCATTAAAAATATAAATAAATATCAAAATGTGAAAAAAAAATAAAAATAAAAATCAAATATTACGTTTAAAACGTAAACAAAATCTTTTTTTGTACATAATATTTAAACAAAATAGGCAGCAAGTTGAGCCATTTTATCTTTAGGCTGTTTCGGACGGCCGCGAGTGCTACGACCTTTCCCACCTCTTCCGCGACCTCTTATATTAACCTGTGCGGGTCGGGCAGCAATGGCACGATGCTTTTCCACCAAATGGGAAAATTCATTTGAGCAGAATATACAACCAGTTTTCTCCTCAGAATCATCTTTAAACTTTGTTTTTTCCGATTTATAAATAACATTAACCAATTGAGCTCCACAGTCGCAACGATTTGCTAAAAGTTAGCAAAATAACATTTTTTAGCATATTTTTTAAAATAAAACTTTAACACTTACCATCAACACTGACTTTCGTAGCGTTTTTAAAAATGTTAATAATAACATCGCAACGATTGCAGCCAAGTTTCCAGCTGCTTGGAGATGAAGTGCAATCGAGCACTAAAACTCCGTTCTCGCACTCAACACAACTCGAAATACCAAGTGAATACAAAGAATGTTGGCATGTGGGATGTGTACAGGAATTGCATCCAGAATTGCGTGGCATATCCCTAAATGGAGGATGATTATAACAATAAGGGCACAGAGGATACGATCGTCCTTTTGTACCACTTGAAAACGCCAGCAATTCAAAGTCGTCCAGTGGACATTTCAATTCTCTATATACTCTTACATTTCCACCGTTCGGAAGTGAATATGTTTCATCGCAATGGGAACAATGAAGACGTGCTGGTTTTGTCTAAAAATGTTTGCTAGTATACTTGCATTTTAAAAATATTTTATATATTTTACCTGAATATATTTCATATACCGCCTACATTTACCACACCTTGAATGTGCCTTCCCAGACTCGGCTAAAGGTGAAAAGGACACCTCAAAGAGACTGTCCATATTTGAAATGTTTTGGACAAAGTATAAGAACTTTAAGCGAAAGATTTCGACGGCGTGACGGAGCACAGATTTGTAATCAGCCGATCCTTTTGCAATTAAATTAAGCATCTGTTCCACTTCAGAACGCATTGTAGGCAGTACAAGTTCAGGATCGATCTGTGTATATTATAATAGAAAAACAAAAGTATTTATACACATCTCTTACCTTCTGATAGCCGTGTACTAGTACAATGCCGAGAGTAGTTGGAACCAATTTTCTTCCTGCCTGAATTGTTACATAATTCCTTTGACAAATATTATTAATGTGGACAGGTATGGATGCATCAGTCCCAATCCCATGTTGCTCCATTAATGTAACCAGTTCCGACTCAGAAAGGTAATCAGGAGGACCAGTTTGACCTTCGCCTAATTTAACATCGTTAACAGGTGCCATTTCTCCCTCAACAAACGGAGGAATAGAATCATTTTTGCCAAACGCTTGCCAAGTCATGATCTTGGTATATCCCGGATCAATCAAAACGGTAGCAGTACTGATGAACGTTTCGGTACCAACTTTTAGCCTAGCTGTTGTTGTCTTATACTTCAAATCTTTTGATACCGTGGCCAGAAAGTGTCGACAAATGTAATCGTATACTCGCCAACTATCGTTTTCGAAATCTCCCCGATTGCCAAGTTTCATTGGTGTAATAGGCGGATGGTCACCGCAATCTGTTCCTTTCCTGGGCTGATTGAAGTCTTCAAGGATATTTTTAGCTTCCTCGCCAAATTCTGAAGAGTGCTGAAGGATTCTAACAACACCACTGTAGAAAGAAAAAAACCTTTTTTCACAGATATGTTTTTGGGTATTGCAAAAGCAGCACTTACTGGAGGTCGAAATTAGAAGGATACTGGGTAGTTTCGGTACGTGGGTAACTGATATAACCTTGAGTATAGAGCCTAGGGAAGGAAAACGCTATAACAGTGTTTTAAATAACTTAGTTATGTACTTTTCTGCAATTTGCATAGCCTGATATGGACCCAGACCCAAACCAGAACTAGCTGCTCTCATAAGTTCCACGGAATTTAAAGCCTGTGGCCTACTTTTAAATTGATCTTTCGATACTACACTTTCCACCCTGTAAATAATAATATATAATTCGATATCGTACCCAAAACCGACAAAGTCCATCTTACATTGCTTCCTTGAACTCCTTCACTTTGTTTAACAACATAAGGGCAATTTCCTTCTTAAACACCCTTCCCCGAGCCCACTCTAACGTGACTTCTGGATTTCCAGCATTTAATTGAAGATACCAAAATGTTTCGCGTTTAAAAGTTTGAATATCATCATGTCTTTTAACGCAGAAACCAAGAGTTGGTGTTTGGCATGGCCCATAGGAAATTAATGATGAATCCAAGTCACCATATCGTCCCTGAAAGAACTTCGTTTGGTACCGGGTAAATGCACAGCCAATTCTTAGATCGAGCTCTTGTCTTGCATCCACGGACTTAGCCTCGTTTTCATTTGGATGACCCAAACTCTCCATGGCTTTTTTAATATCTTTCTCGGTGATGGCTGAGAAGTGTGCTCTGTACGTTACCGTGTCGCTGAACACGTTACGCATACTTTTCGAGACACAATTCATTACCTAAATCGAAATATTTAAAAATCTGGCGGACTTTTATTTTTGACGGATACCTCGTAGCAAATGTTTTCTCCTTCTTTATCGCAATCTAGCCAAAGAATTAGATACTCACAACCTTTTGCTTCGTGCGAAAGAAATGTTGGCATTCGTAGTTTGGGGTTCGCCTCCTTCTTCTCCGTTGGACAGGAGAAGAGTTCCACTGGATCGACTTTGTCCCAGGAATTGTACTTGCCCACAAAGTCCAAGGACATTACATGTCCACAGACTGAGGTCATTTTAAATTGGACCATTTCTCCTCGAAAATTTCCAGTCCATTCGTGCACTGAGCATGCCGTATTAATTCCTAAAATTGTAAATTTCTTCAGCATGCCGGTGGCAGTAAAATTAAATTGCAAATGACCGCTGTCATTTGAATCAGACTGAAGTCGACAGCATGGCATTCCGCTAATTATTTACCTTTTCTTCCTATACTCTTGCCATTGCTGAGGATATTTGCCAGAGAAGCCGCTAGCGAAGGCTTTTCGGCAACCATTAAAGCAATTTTCATTATGATTTACACTTTCTCTACTTCAGAATTTAGGACGCGAATAGCGGCTCGTCAGAAAGATGTAAACAACAACTTGACAATACTTTTCAGCACTGCCGTCGGTGGCCGTGGGGAAAAACAACGTATTCACCTCTCTGCTCATTTATATGAGAACTGACTGTGGTGAGAAAGCGAACAGTGGAGCCTATTCATTGCATATCAAATTTAAAATAATAATAACTTAATTTAAAATCTAAAGTAATAATTTAGTTGGAATTCCAAATGATACAAGTTTTCGGAAAAACCAAGAAACCTGGAGTAAGTAGTTCTTTAATTATTAGAGTTAACTGCTTCTAAAACTCATAAATTCTAATATAAAATAAAAAGACGCTCTTTAGCTAATCAAATATATTGTAAATACTTTTCATTAAAGAAAGTTTTTAATTTCTATAGATGATTCAAAAAGGGCAATTTACACACATCACAAATTTTTAATAAGCATACAAATATGGTGTTTTTCTTATTTTTGTCCTAATATACGCAAATTTTATCCATTTGGAGCAGTTATCATAGCTGGAGCAAGGACGTTGTTCTGTTCACTCATATGAAATTGTATTAAAATTATTAAATAAGTTGTGGTAGCTCCAGCAATCTGCAAATAAACAAATAATATAAATAAATCAAATTAAATTTCCCTTATTTACCGTATAAAGTAGAGTAAAGTCTATATTAAAAAATCCAAAAGCAGTAAAAACTATTTTCTGGTGAAGTAACTGAAGAGAGAACTGTTCAATCTAGATCAAATAAAAATAGAATTTATTAGGCTTTATTAGCTTTATATATCATTACGCACTTACAAATACATTGTGATTACCATTTGCTATGTCAATATCAATTTTATGTACCATCACAGCAGTTTTATTAGCCTATAGTAAAGTAAGAATGTATTACTATGTAGTAACTAGTCAGAGAAATATTTAAATCAATGACCTTTCGATAAGATTAATAGCTCGGTATTTATTATAAAAGTTGATATTAATTACTTGTGTGTATTTTAACATCATGCATTGGTGATACTTGCACTTTTGCAGCACGCAAATCAGCAATAAAATTTTTTCAATAAAGGCGTCAATTTATCACTAATAATTACTATTAGTTACTGTTACCATTTCTATTTACACATCCAAATTACAATAGGGAAGGTAAGTATTAAGCACGATATGGTAATTAAGTTATTAACAGATTTACAAAGTGTAAAATGCTAAAGGATTTTGATATGAATATGCGTGCAGGATAATTACAAGCAATAAAATAGATAACAATAATATCTTACACTATGAACCGTCCAATGGCACACTGCGGTGATGATGAGCAAATTAAAGAAATGTGGAAGTGACCATACAGCACTTCCAATTGTCTTATTCACTTCCAGAAAAGTACTATTTTGTGATTGTTTGAATCTGAGAAACATCCAGTAACAATTGGCTGTTATTGAGACGAAATCGTTTCCAATGTTAACAAGCAGCGAAATTCCATAACAATTGTTGACTAGGAAAGTTAACTCCCAGAGACGATAATACACATCCCGTAGAACCATGAGCCTGTTGCATGCAATTGCTGTTGAATTTATGTTGTTCATACGCTGTCCAGTTTCATAAATTTCTGCAGTTAGTACAAAACTTGCACCATATTTTGGTTTCTTGGAACTCTTAATTTTGTGATGTAATTTAAGTGCACCTAGGCATTCATTTATTTTATCAAATCTATTCTGGACCATCTGAATGACTGTGAATACTTGAAAATATCGAAAACCATTTATAACAAGCGGAAAAAAATATGCTATCCAATATGCCAAACAAATAAAATCGACGGATATAAGTAGAACGCCTAATACGAACATTTGAGAGCCTAAATATAATAGGCACATACCAAGGCATCGCCAGATCATCTTAGCTCGGAACTCTTTTTTACGCAGGTCCTCGTGTAAATATTGTTCAAAAATTACATCGATCTCTTGAATTTTATGAAACAGATCTATTTCAGTTTTTCGTCGAAGAAGCGATTCTATAACGGCTACAAGATGTGAAACTCTAACTCCTACCAGTTGTATGTAATCCACAGTGCTTCCAACATCATTGTTCCCAGTCCGATAGAAACCTGTGTCGAATATTCCATGCAGTAGCAATCCGAACGAAATTAGAACTACTGAGATTGAATAAAAATACAGCAATCTGCTCAATTTTAACTTTCCATCTTTTTCGTAATTCAAACAAGTTATACAGGTGATTTGCAAAAGTCGATGGATCAAATCAATAGATTCAAGTACTTCCATTTACTTGGATACCCACTAGTATACAATAAAAACTGGATAACATACAGCTCAGTGTTACTTAGCTCCTTCGATTAACATTACCCGATTCATAATTATATTAGTTTATCATTCGGACTAAGCACGTTCCAATACCTTTTTTTTTCTGCAAGCAATTGTAAAAAATTATTATTTTATGATATGAATGACTTATACGTTGCTATGTGGGAAATTGAACTATAGCGTTAAGATAGGTTCAGAGAAACAATTTGCCAGGGACTATCCTACTCCCAACAGGCAAACAAATGAATATTGGTTCCTGGCTCGCGTAGGAGGGGAGCTGGGAGCTTTATTAGGTGGCACTTATTGGCCCATCCATCATCATTGCTAATTGCGGATAAACAGGGATATTAATATTTTAATACCGACGTAGAAAGCGCACTAGCCCAAAGAATGGTTTAAGTATGGCAATGATTTACATAATCTTATTAATAAATATTAATAAATAAAAAGTAGTTAGATAATTCTCATAATTTAAAAATCATTTAACATCAGTAAATTACTAAAAATTGTCTAATAGTCTGTAGATAGAGACATCTCTAGATACCACGCTGTGCTATGTAAGGCGTTGCTTAAATTTTAAACTGTGGATCTTTTTAGAAACATTACAAATTGGTAAAATGTAGTCTAATTCAAATTATCAGACAAATTCAAATTTATAATTTCATCTTCAAAAAAAATTTAATCGTTTGCTTTATTGATTCTAATTCCCTTTAAATTTAAATTTAAAAACTACTTGAATTTCAGAATAGTTCCAATTTACTCTAGTTTCGTAGATTTTATGATGATTTGAGAAATACCGTTGTAAACTGTTAGCGTTTAATTATTGTAATTTATAAGACTTTCATTTCTAGTGAAAAAAAAAATTGATGAGAACTTTGCATCATAATGCAATTAAACTGCTCAGAAGATGTTACACACCATTTTCTAAAGTCCTTGACTCTAATTGTAATTCATTTCTGCATATTAAAGGAACGGAACCAAGTGCAAAACAAGATTGTGACGCGGATTACGACTTAACTACAAAATAGTTTCTGAATTAAATTAACATAGAAGTACTTACCGCCGTCCACAATTATAAACAAAATAATTCTAATGAATTTTCGTTTTTAATACTATTACAGTTTAAATACATATATGCAACTTTTTTTGCAAAAGACACTTTTAAATTAAAGGCACCACCGCAGATAGATCCAATAGGCTGCTATGGATTGTCTTGACTTGTTGGGCACATCTCCAGCTGTAAACTGATACTAAATGCCTATGGGACTTCAGGATCATAGTCCTTTGAATAGAACTGCGCAGACGCATTTAAAATTCAACTTTTCCGAATACTTTTTACGGAAAATGTGAAAATAGTTTCCTTTAATTTAATATTGGAAATCATTTATATGTGGACATATGGAGTCCATTAGAAAGGCTGAGAGTTGAAAAATATAATAATTATTAATTAAAATATAATAATTATACAGTACTAAAAACCCAAATTTATCTACAGGGATTTTTGATGGGCGAACTGCATTTAGCCTTTCTAAAATATTATATAATTTTCCTACTTTAAAATATAATTTGAATAATTTATAATAATAAAAATACCCTTACTTGTAAAATCAGAATTTTATTTTACGTAAACTTCAGTGAAATATGATGCAACTCGTCTAAAGATATTCATAAACGTTGAATGTACTGTAGAATGTGCAAGGATCCTATTAAGTAATACTTAATTCGTTAAAATTAGTCCTTCATTTGGCAAAGGATAGCAAATAGTGAATACGAAAATTTTACCATCTAAAAATAGCAACATATAATAAATTTAGCGATTAAAAGAAATACTTACGTTTACGAATGTTACCAAAGATATAGGAATTAATTTACCCGCAAAAATGATATTGTTCTTCTGAGTCCTTAGCATAAAGATAATAAGAGATCGTTTAAATTTCCTATCTTGATCAATCCAGTTACAATTGTAGATAGCTTTAGCAAGATATTTGGAATCATGTAAAAATTGATCAGCATAATAAGGTGTTGGCATTGATTGTAAAACCACTGCAATTAGGTAAAGAAATATTGCAATAATGTCTATTAGCCCCTCACTGTAAAGAATCATGTATGAAGCAGATAGGCATAAAATAATTGCAGTTGTAATGAGCTGATAGAAATATATCAACGATATAACAGCTTTAATTAGACCAAAGTACCTTTAAAAAAGAGAATTAATAAGGCAGATAGAATATAGCACAAGATAACATACTTTAATATCATATGGTGATAGACTACACAGTTAATAAGATCCCTGTGGTTGTCTTCAGAATTTTTTTTAGGATATTGTCCAATCAATTGGACATGATTCACCAACGTGTTCATATGTCCTGATAAAACTTTCATGTAAATGATGGGAAAACTATCGTATGCACCGGATTGTAAAACTTGACTAAAAGAACATGCAAATTGATAAATTTGTGCAAAAGCAAATTTCCAATTTGAAGATTTCCAATCGAAAGGCATCCAGCTAGCAATTGGTAGATTATCTCTAGTCACTAAAGACTTCACCGTAAACATAATTATGACGAATAAATATAGAAAGAAATATATTAAAGATATTTTTTTACATTGTTTTATAATGTCCTTCATTCTATCCTTATCCTCCTTTTCAATAAGACGTTTATCCATCTCCTTGACTAATTTACTAATTGTAAAAAAATTGTTACGCAGTAAATAGACCGTAGCCGCTTTTATCAAGCTTGTTTGCAAGTTTAATCCTACAGATAGATAACTCAGAACCATATTCATTCCTCTCACCAAAAATACATTTATTAAAACGGACAAAATGTATAAAACAACAAACAGTCCCATTACAACAATACGATAAATATTATAGCCAAGATTTTGATCGTATTTTCCGGAAAACAGCCCTACCCACATCATACTAAATTGAATATATTTATAGGCTTCGTTTGAATCCAACGTCGTCATTTCAATAGTACAGATTTTACGAACTTTGAAATCTTTGAATCCGTTTTACGCTTTATACAAGCAGAAACTAAAACTGTTTAGACTTATATGCGAATTTAAAGCAGAAAAGGATTTTGATTTGTTTAGAGAGCGAAAAAATGGAATTTTTAAATGTATATGACTTTTCTAACTAAAATGCACTATAATTAGATGATTCTGCTGAAGTGGTAATAACATAGATCCTTTGAAGAAATTATAATTTTGCAACCTATAGTTAATTACTTTACTGCACGCGTATGACTACCCCATGTTCCAATTTATTGTTCAATTAATCACAGGCAAATGACTTGACTATACTAAATCGATTAGTGAATATTAGAAATTGGCCTTGGATGAATAAATCAACATTAGCCTTAAAACAGATATTTCCACCTTTTCTAAGAAGTTGTTACGATTTTTATTTAAAAACATTTCAAAAGGCAATATTTTAGAAATTTAATTCAAATACCTTCAAATATTTTTTATTTTAGGAAAAATTTCGTAGTAGGTGGATCTTATAACATTAATAGGAAAGTCACATTTTATCCATTTAAGATTCATAAGCATATTATAAGTAAGGTAAATTATACCAACTGCGCTTTCAGTGGATTTATTACCACCTTTCCGTTCGCTGCTACCCGATCAGCAACCTCCCACTGTGCCCACACAAATTGGAATGCCTATCATTACTCCGACTGGCTACTAGGAGCCAGTGGTCACTAACCTAACGGTGAATAACTGGCCAATATATAATCAGTGAGATACCTAGTCTCCCTACAGGCCTCCTTGCTCTTAGTATGTATCTCTGTAACGCGAATCCTTTGAGCGACTTCGCAGCTCATGCCGGTTCAAATCCAACCGACACTTCAGTTGAGTTCCTACCGTCGATACAGGTAGTGGAGTCTCCGTTGTGAATTCATTTTATTGCAGTTAGTGCGTCTTTACCCATGGACCCGATGGGCCTGGACCGTGAGCCCCGCGTCTCCGGGGGCTCCCTGTGGCAGACCAATGTTCAATTTTGTTATTGAAGGGCCCTCCATATCTAAAAGTGCCGTGGATCCCCAGATAGCTAAAGTCGGCCCTGATTACAATCAAATTATACTAAAATTTTGCATAATTTTCAAACTCACCTTCCCTCACAAATTCCAATAATTTCAAGTTACAAATACTTTTCTTTGAGTTTCATGAGTTTGATATATTCTCAAGAATATTTATTATAATTTTATGCGGTCATCTGGGGTATCATTCAAAAGGGTTTTTCTTAAAGATCTCAGAACCATTTCCTCAGAATTTTATGTTATGTGTTGGTGTGTGTGTTTTTCTTTAATATTGCTAATACCATATTTTAAAACGCATCTTTATTTTGAAAAAAGAAATAAATAGTATAGATTTTTCTTAAACTTATAGCTCGAAATCTGTCTATGATTGTACTCATTGGGACTGTTGTGTTGTATCTCCTAAACTTTACTTTTAGGTAGTTTTGTAATATGCCTAGTGGTACGGAACCATCGATATGCGAGTCGCATCCGCACTGGACTGGCTTTATAAAAAGTCAATTGTACAAAATCTAATAGTAGGCTAACACCTTAGAGTAACACACAAGTTTAGAATTTTTTTATTTGTGTTAGTTATTCTTATATAAATTTTATTAAAAAATAAAATGTGATAACAAACTAGAACTCTATTAATACTTAATTTTGTTCACTACTGTGCCCTGTGAAGTGTCAAGCGTTATCACAACAGTTGATAATTTTTAGGGCAACCGGACAATAATACATTTTAAAAAATTGCTCAAATTTTAAACGATTTGTTCAATAATTGCTTAAAGTGGATAAAAATTAACAAGGCTAACATCATAGTGGAATAAAAAACCAGATCCGAACAAGGTTAACGAGTACATACTAGTGCATACTACGATATTTTTGCTTTTTTCGGAATGATATGACGCTGATCATTTGAGATCAATTAAAGTTAAATGCACAAAGTGTTGGTAAAGTATTTCAATTCGGCCTTATACTCAAAGAATGACAGTTTACTTCGACGCATGCTAGCAAGTAATATCAGGATGGCTCATAACGCTAGTGATGCAAATTCCATAAGTACACTATTTCACAGGTTTGTGAACAAATTACGAAACTGGGAGCTTTCTTATTAATCACTCTATTTTTAGATATAAGCCTATACAAGACGCTCCACCTGGTATATTCAAAGGAGCATTGGATCGATTCAATGGTGTTACAATAGACTCGAAAGAAGAATTTACCCATGATGAAGATTTTATAGAAAAACTTCAAAGTAATATTTCACTTCTAGCGAAATTTATTCCACGTTGTTAATGACATACCATAAATTTTGCAGAATCATTGTCCTTCTGGAAAGAAAGTAAACGACGAACAATATGGTTTAAGATTCACAAAGATCATACAGCTTGGGTGCCACATTTAACTGAAGTAAATATCGCATATAGTCTACTTAATACTTTAGTAAAATATTATTAATTCTTTGGTTTTTTCTAAACCTTAAGAACGGGTTTGACTTCCATCATGCCAAAGCTGGATTTGTAGTCATGTATAAATGGCTTCCAAACGATGAGACGGCTAATATTCCCGAGTATGCGCACACAATGGTCGGAGTTGGGGGACTAGTGGTTAATGATAAGGATGAGGTTCTTGTAGTTAGCGATAAAAACGCTGTAATCCCAGGAAGTTTTAAGTTACCTGGTGGATACGTGGAATATCGTAACAAGCTTTAATAATTCTTTACTTAAAAAATGTAATAAAAAAATACGCAGGTGAAGGTCTCATCGATGCAGTTATCAGAGAGGTAAAGGAGGAAACAGGAGTCGAAACGAGATTCCAGTCAGTAGTCAGTTTACGACATTCTCATGGTGGAATGTTTGGATCCACAGACCTTTATGTAGTTATAGCTCTTACACCAATTACCCAAGAGTTAACCCCTTGTGAACGTGAAATCGCAAAGGTCGCATGGTTGCCGATGAAGGAGTATTTGAATCATCCAAACATACATGAGACGAATAGGCGTTTCGTACAAACCTATCTTAAACATAAGCAACTAGGTGTTATTTTTAACTATGAGGCGGGTTTTCATCCGATTTTAAAGAAGCGTTACGATATATATTTACTTAAAAGTTTAACGAAGTAAGTATTCAAATTTTACTTTTCATTAAAACAAAAACAAGAATTGTGGGAAGTATATAGAAAGTTTATATAATAAAGCAGTTATAGAAGAAATAATGTCATTTCCAACTATAGTGTATATAATGTAATTATTCAAAAGGAATATTTTACATAAGATAATGTAATATAATACTTTAAAATCTAAGTTCTACACAAAAACGTAGTCTCTTTGAGTCCACCCATGAGGTTTTGTCAACCAAATTGGATAGACATGATATAATAAATAAAATCAGTAATCCAAATTTTCCAATCAATAATGTGATAAACGTAATTATTCGTTAACTTCAGCTATGCATAACTTGCGGTCATAAAATGAGCACGTTGCCATTAAAAGTTTTTCGGATGTCGGACACCAATCAGAGCCATAACAGATGCTCTTGTGCTCGTCATATTCTCCAACAATTTCTAACTCATTATGGCTTTCGTTTGTCCTGACAATACTAAAATTATGGTACATGCAGGCACACAATAAAAGATTTTTATCTTGTGGATCAGCCTTAATTCTCCAAATACCCCCTTTTAAATTAATTTCACTTAGACAATCTCGAAGGTGTCTTGTATCGAAGGCACGTAACCTATCGTCGTAACTACCGGTTAATAAAATATTCTCCTTGGTCGGATGACTTAGCATACTTGTGACTCCTGCAATATGCGACTTATTGGTAAAAGTTCTCGAAGCACTCGTCGGGCATCGTATGTCGTATACGTGCATTAACGTATCATCTCCGCCAGTGTAAATTTTATTTGGATCCCATTTATCAAAAGCACATATCCATGCCTCAAAATTGTGTGCTGTCCATCGTGATAATTGTTTAAGCTCAGAATTTGTAAAGTGCATTAGAGAAATATCTCCCAAAGAATCGGATGCGACTATTTGAGTGGGTGTTTTTCTCCATGTACAATCCAAGGATAATGTAAGAAGATTGTGGTAGTTTGAATTTAAACTAACGGTTTTGACTTTAACCAATTTCTCATCGTTAAGAATGTAAATCTCCACACAGCCTAAAGCATCAGCAACAGCTAGAGTAGGAGTTTCGGTGCTGTAGTGCTGAAGCCATTTCATGTCTAGAATAGCAGCTGTTTCAATTTTATGAACCTCTTCGAGCGTATCGTTAGCAATATTATATTTAAATAAATAGATGCATCCTTTACGCCTGCAGGGAGGCGAGGATGATAGGGAATTGTCGCCTTCTAATTGATATGTCCCGCATGCAAAGTACGACTTAAATCCTGGAAACTGACACCACTCGATAGAATCGGCTGAGTATTGGGGATTGATGCTGTGAAGGGTTCTAATATTGAGCTGAAATTAATAAATATAGAGAAAAATTAATTTCTAGACTCTAGAAGATTCTTAGGAAAACTTTAAAGCATGGAAGTTAATAAATCAAAAAATTCATCAATGATATAAAACTTATCCTTAAGGTAACATGCTACATTCAGCAATATCAAATTTTAGTAAAAAGTATAAGCTAGTCCAACCTTTTATGAAATTTTATCCTAAAATGAACCCAAGACTTGATATCAATCGCAATAGGGGCCCCCAAATTATTACTTATTAAGTAACCAAGTTGGCCCGGCTTGAATTTCATACCATCGGTGGCAAAGGTGATACCGAAGCTGAAAAACGTTCTAAATAAAACGACCATCATTCCTTAAAAAATTATTGACTTTTAATATTATTTCGCTTTCATTATAATGATTGGTTCGAGTATTTTGAGTACATCATTTTCGGATTGTGTAAAATCTTTTGCAGTATTCTTAACAAAATCATCGCTGGGAATGACCGACGGAGGATTAGTCATATGTTGTTGCTGATCATTCATTTGAATTTGCTGCTGTGTTTGAGGCAGTGGCAAATTGTGAAGTTGTGCATAAAGTTCCCTAGCCTTTTCTTCCATACGTCGTTTGTGCTCTGGTGTTTGGGCCTTCAGCCTTCTCTGCCGGGCATATTCTGCCTGTTTAGCAAGCCTTTGTCGTCGCTGCTCCTCAGTTTCTGTTGCTCGAATTTGTGCCCGTTTCAAACGAGCCCGTTCACTTAAATTCTTTAATCGTATGGCACGTTCTTCAGGTGTTTCATTAGCTCGAACACGTCGCTGATGTGATGCTACCTTATCTAGCCGTATGCGACGTTCTTCTTCAGTTTCTTGACCACGTCCGGGACGGCCACGGCAGCGCTTCGGAGATGATAACATTTGATTGATTTCATTCTCAAGCAAAGCGTTTACTTTCTGCTGCCTTACGGCCTCCTCTTGTAGTTCAGAGGGGATTCGGTTGCCTTCATTATCTGCGAATACCTTCTTAGGACGTCCACGGACCGGTTTAGGAAAATCCTGCACAAGCGTTTGATTCTGGGTAGAATTTAAGAATGTATAAGGATGCGACTGAGGCTGGACCCCTGTAGAATTTTGAAAATGGACGGGTGTAAATGGTGGCGGGACTGAATTTGGAGTTATAGCCAGCTGAAACCCATTATGATACATTGGATAATAGTTTTGTTGAGTAGGAACAGGCGCAGGCGATGTTGACATTGTAGAAAAATTGTTCAGATATGGAAATTGATTGTATACGACAGTTGGAAGATTTTGGACTTGTTGTTGTTGCTGATTTGGAAATGGTGAATTCGAATCATTCTTCCTTTCCTCTTCTTTAGGGGACTCAAAGTCACTCGACAATGGAATGTCCTGCTTACTACTCGCTTGATTCTGTTGCTGATTTTGCAAATTCTTCGCCTTAATAAATTTATTTTGATAATACTCAATGGTATTTGTTAAGGTCTGATATGGTGGTTGATGAAACTTGCCAGTAGACTTGGATTCATCGTACAGATTTTGCTGAAACATCCCTGGAGACGCACTATTCGAGTCCATCGAAATATTTTGATTATTTTGTGAGAATCGAACCGGCGATTGAGTTTGTTGATGTTGCGTCTGTTGTGACTGTTGATGTTGTTGCGCTTGTTGCTGACTTGTCGCCTGTTGCTGCTGTTGATGGAGGTGGACTTGGCTTTCTTTAACCAAATTCGGTCGGAGAGCAGATTGAATAAACATATTCTGATAATATTCTATCGAATTTGTTAGTGTCTGCTGTACGTAGTTTTGTTGCTGCTGCTGATGTTGATGGTGTTGATCATTCGTCGCCATCTGTTGAGGTTGAGGAGTATGCTGTTGCTGTTGGATGTGATTTGGATCTTGCTGTTGTACTTGCTGCCCTTGTACCGCATGTGCAGCACTCTGAGCTTGATTCTGATTAATATTTATATTAGAATTGCCTTGTTTTAGACTGTTTTTAGTACATCGAACCTTTTTTGCATACTCCGATAGTTTCCTTAGACGTTCTCTGCGTTCATCGGGCGTTTCTCTGGCGATTCTCTCTCGAGCCCGGGCTGCCATTTCAGCTAATCTCTCTTTACGCTGCTCCGGGGTCTCATTAGCCCTATAAATTCTCATCCTTTCAGCTAGTTTAGACAAGCGTTTAGCTCTTTGCTCGGGCGTTTCCATAGCCCGACGGAGCCGTTGACGTGCTGCATTTCGCACAAGTCTCATTGCCCTCTCGACATCAGTTTCATTTTGCCTTCGGATTCGATTTGCTTCAGCATTCCGAGCCAACCGCCTGCGGTATTCATCTTCAGTTTCCCTTGCTCTACGCTCACGCATCCTTTCAGCATTACGAGCTAGACGACGCGCCCTGGCCTCTGGACTTTCATTCCACCTTTGTTTAGATCTACCACTACGGTATGTTCCTGTGGAGGAGGGCGATGTCATACTACCCCCGGATGCCGGTGTCCCAACTGGGACCTGTGGTCCTTCAAGTCCCAAATGATTACTTGGGTATAGATCGGTTGATTCAATTTTAATACCCTCAGAATGATTCTCCATTTCCCTCCCCCAGAAAATGAGTGGTTTACAATCACAATATCTTACTCGTGAGCTTTTATTTCTTTGGTTTTTTTCTCACTTCCTCGAATTTAAGAAATGTGTTGCAAATGCCCGGTTTTTCCCCTTACTTCCGTGACATAAAATTCAGTAAGCCCATCATGCATTTATCAACGATCAATTGCACATCATTATCATTTATCTTAAAACTAATTAGCCATTTAAATGTCGGCATTGCGTATAGAAATATATTTTTTTCCAACTTGGCGCTACAAATCGTTTTTAATAAAAATATTTTGCCGTCAATTTGACGTTTCGCACACAACACAACAAACATGGTGGTTGTCCTAATCCTTGCAGAATACCGAAAGCGGTTCTTTTTGCACACAATTTTCGCTATTTCCACCCATCGTCTACCGGCCGATGGAATCTTATTAGAAACAAAACTGTATAAGTCGTATTAGAATCGTGATTATATCCGATTATCTGACTAGAATTGTTATCAGTAAGGAAGGGGTACCACTCACAGCTTCTCCTTGTATATCGCGCATAATCGATATCCGCACTTTGACGGTCACATAACTGTTATACAGGAGCCAGCCCATAATTGTCCTATACCTGCCTCGAAGTGCTTGTTGCATTTTTGTAATTGCATACTCAACATCTTGAGAGCAATTAAATTTAATTAAAGATCATACGAAGGAAGTCAGTAGTATACAATTCATTAGTATAAACACCAGTACCTCTGCCAGGAATTAATTTGGACATACCTGGGAGATTTAAGGGAAAGGCTTATTACTTTAGAAAACGCTCAATTTGTAAAATCTGCTGCTGTAGCTATTTATTATATATGGAGATATAAATTAAGAAGCCTAACAGAGCATTCCCATTTTGTTATAAATATTTAAAAGTAGCACCTGATTGCAAAATGAAAAATAAAAAAATATGCGATGTCTAGCACTATAAAATATATTATTAAGTAAGAAAATATGTCTTGACTAGAACGGTAAAAATTTGGAGCTTTAAATCGACTTAGAAATTCGTTCAACAAAACAAAACCTACACATTAATTTCAGTAGCCTTTCAAACGATCCGCAAGTGGCGGTTTTTCTATTTTGGGAGCTTTTGCCCTAGCGATTCTCATTCTTTCGGCAGATTTTGCTAATCGTCTAGTTCTTTCCTCGGAAGTTTCAGTGGCACGTCGTAGCCGTTGGCGGGCAGCATTCTTCATTAGTCTCAAGGCTCTTTTCATTTCACTCTCGTTTTGTCTACGGACCCTGTTCGCCTCAGCATTCTTTGCTAGGCGGGCTCTATACTCTTCTTCCGATTCCCTGGCACGTTTTTCACGCATCCTTTCCGCGTTCCGAGCTAAACGGCGTTGTCTAGCTTCAGGACTTTCATTCCACTTTGGACGGGCCTTCACGTTCTGGTAGGTGTCCAAATTTAACAAAGTCGCCTGATAGTTGTAATTGTAATTATAATAGGATGGATTTTCAGTTTTAACTTGAACTTGAGCTGGGTGGATCACTGTTTCTAAGGTGGACGTCTGTACGGGATCCGTCATTGGTCCCCTCAAATCCTAGTCCACTCCAATTTACGATTTCTAAACCGTATCGCCAAAAATGATGAAAACAGATACGTTCCAGCACGTTTAAGGGATAGTCAAACGACCATTCAGTCGGGATTTTATGGAAATCTGGCTCAATTTCCTCATTTACAAGGGAAACCGTCAGCGGAACACACAAGCGCACACACAAGTTTTAAACTGAGTTTGACAGATTTACGGGAGGCAGAGGATGGGGTAGTTGGACTCTAGAATTGGCCCACACAAATTTACTGAATGTATTTATAACTAATTATACATCTTTCAAACTCTATTTGCATATGGTTAAATACTTTTTACTTACCATTTTCATCTTAACGATTTGCCAGCGAAATACACGTGCACCTCCGGCCTTGCACTTATTTGTTTATGTTTAAAATTGGTATACTGGCTGTCAAAATAACTGGAATCCTAACATAACACATATTGTCAAAAATTAACATGTTGAATTAAAAATTTAATGGAATGGGCGTATTTACAAAACGGAAATTTTGATTTTTCTACAGTAGCGTAAAGCTAAATTTATTAAAAAGAAAACCATGCTTTTAAATTCATAATGACCTCTCAAGAAATACCATAGTTGCTACGACCTTCAAATCATCGAATATGCTATCAAACAGCTGTTCCTTTATGTCATACTCTAGGCTTTAAAGAGTGGCAATCAAGAAATCATTTATTCTGGTATTTTAAGTATTTGAGTAAATTTTGTTACATAGTCTTTTTATGCAATTTCTTATATTACAGTACCAGTCCCCACATATATCCTAGAGAAAGTGTATTAAAAAGATTAATCGTGTCTTGCCTTAATACAAATAAAATTTCTCAATAAATTTTAATTTCAAATTGGGATACAGATAAGTTTTTGAAATATAAAACAATGACTATGATTTTTAAAATACCTCTACTGTTTACATTGATTAAATTTTCTTTTCGAGAGTTCTAAGAAATATTTAAATTCTTCTGGAAGATTTTTCATCATATACTTTGCAGAACCCTTCTTCTTTCGTATTTTCTTTCTTGTGAATACTTTAGGCGTCGTTGTAGTTCTCGGAGGTTCTTTCGTAGGAAATGGCTCGCACCTTTTACGAGGAACATATTCTTCTACAATTATTTCTTCTGGATTATATTGTGCTAGAAACAATGCCTCTAAAATTAAATCAGCGAGCACATATGCTATAGCGTTATAAACAGACTCATCTAAATTGCACGTTGTTTGACCTAATGCCATAAGCATATTACAAGTAAGCCCACGGATTAATCGTTGGGCGGGATCAGTACTCATTGGGCTACCAACAAAATTAGCAGACTTTTTAGCCAGATAATTTGCAAATTTTCCAACAAGCATCGTCATAAAATGTTCATGCCATTTCTCTTCAAGATTTACGATAATATTGTGATACAATCTCTCCCTACGTCTTTTTGCCTTTAATTTAACTTCTTTACGTCGTTCATGTTCGTGAATATGTTTCTGTAGATCCCTGTATTAATTAGATTTAATAGTTATTATTATTACTGGATGTGAATTGAAAGATATTACTCTATCGTTATGATTGTTGTATCTTTTACTTTTCGTCTGATTCGATCCGCCCTTTCCTTCGGCTTTTGATCAGGATACAAGAACTTATAGAAATTCGCAGGCACCGCCATATCTTCTGTACGTGGTGTGTCTTTTATAGCAGGTGGTATATTGTACACCATACTGTCGACATACTCTTTTAGTAAACGTAGGTGTTTCTCTCGCTCTTCGTCCTCATTTACCCGACCTTTCCTAGCCGGAGCTTCTTCTTCTTCTTCTTCCGCCATGGCTTTTAAGTACTATTTATTTATATCCTAGCAGCAATTTATTTGTTTATTTTATTGAACGAAATATAAATATTAGGATAGAAAACAGATTACGAAAAATTTCGACGTAAAAACATTTATTCTACAAATTTAATTTTACTTGTCAATGAACACAGAAGCATAGCCAACTGTTCGGCACCGTCAAGGAATTCAAGGGTACCGCTGAATATTCCTCTCCGTAGGGTACATGCCATACACTTGCTGTTCTGTGTGCACTTAAATTGTATTGTATAGGTTCCTATTCGATATATTTTGGATAAATTCTTGGTACAAATAAGATACTGAATACATCATACCCGCAAAATAACGTCTCCATTAGTTTTAGTCGTAATAAGCTGATACTGGTGTTGTTGTTGCCATCGTCCGAATATATCTTTCAATTCAGGCCCTAGTACGTGCGAGTGGGAACGCATCAAATCCCTGGACACAATGTTTGTTGCCGGACCGCTTTTTAGAGCCGCATAAAGAAGCAGTGGATCATCGTGTGTTCTGCAAAATAAAAAAAAAAATACTGTATTCCTAAAAATAAGTACCAAATTTCATCAAAAACTTACAAATTATCAGCGTAAAAAATCTTTGCATTTTGCTGAATAAAATTCATTTGCTTTTTTGGCCACTGCTGCATATGTCTTCTGCCAATAACAAGAATTCTCTGACCTTTTTCCGATAACTTTTTTACAACTGTTGCAAGCTAAAAATATTCAATAATTTTTAACGTTAGTGCAAAAATGCAATTTATACTTTATATGTTACCAGTTTTGCATAGACTGTGGGTGCTTTTTTCGCAC
This sequence comes from Proctacanthus coquilletti, assembly GCA_001932985.1. NCBI lineage: Eukaryota > Metazoa > Arthropoda > Insecta > Diptera > Asilidae > Proctacanthus > Proctacanthus coquilletti. The sequence goes on from MNCL01000010.1 coordinate 1,319,881, forward strand.
CAGTTGAATATGATACATTTAATCCATCGATAATACACTCGAAGGGGATGTGTCGTTCAATAAATTTTTTAAATTTCTCAACTTCTCGTGGCGAAGACTTTTGGAAGACGTCTTTTCTAATTAAAACTTTCTCTAAAAATGATGAAGTAAGGTGTTCGAATTCCTCTTTTGTTATTATTACAGGTTTTAGTGTATTACTACAATTACTACATTGGCCTTGTGTAGATACTGAGGATCTTGAATTCTTGCAGTTAAATTCTTTTAAAATTTTTTGAAGTTCCTCTATAACTATTTGAGATACTATAATTTTATTCTCGCCAATAAAATAGAGCATTTGTTCTAGGTCTTTTAGAAAAGTCTCAGGATATCTTTTAATTGTTCTTAAATACTCTAAGTAGACTTCACATCTTGGTAGTCTGCTGTTAGCTACCATGTCCCTAAGGATTTGCCAGCCCAGTTCAAATTCTTCTTTTCTTTGAAACGCCCGCTCAGGTATTAAACTATAGGCAATAGAACTTGGTGTGCAAGTCAACTTGATCATATTAATCAAATCCAGCGATACTTTCCATTCATCGGTGGCAATTAGGCCATGAATGAAATTCTCACAAGTAATTGCATCAAGTATAGAATGCTTTTCTTTAATCTCCTTATATAGTTTGAGTATTTCTTGCTTTTCATCTTCCTTAAGTTCTCCGCTCTTGTAACTGAGATAATAAAGTTTCATTAACCGTCCTATTGTGCCGTAGTTCAAAGCAAGACCTTCTGTTTTTAGGAAGTCTATGTAGCTCTTTGCTGCTTGCAAATGTTTGCTGGAATTGCAAACTCCTAAGATGGTAGCATCAATGTTCACCTCGTTTATATGCTTTTGGGAGTTTATTATATTTTGACGAATAAATTTCCAATCAAGGTTGGTATTTGATGAATCCAGCTCAGTGCGGAGGTTCGTTAGACCTTCACTAAGTGGCGAATTCAACTGTGGACGTTTAAAGTTCAAATTTCCTTTTGATTTAGAGAATAATCTTTTTTCCACGAATGGCTTATTCTGCCTATGTAAATAAAGAACTCTCCTTAATATCATTTTCCTCCTTTAACTGAATGTATGCCAATCAGCTTTGACAATTTCATAACTTGGCAATTATTTCTTCTTCTTACTCTGGCAGCTGTTGCTAAAGTAAGCATATAATATAATATTTACAAATTTGAAATTATATTTTAAAAGGTTTTAAGTATTTTAACCACTTAGAAACACATAAATAAGGAAACAATTCTGTATGAAAACGCTTGATCAAATTCTTGTTTTAGAAGAATTACATATTGAAATAACTTCTTAATACCGCTACAAAGATGTTTAAAGACCAACTTCACTTCACAGTGATTTTGAAATGGCGTTTGAAGTTTAACGACTTCATTTTGCAAGCAGTAATTTTGTGATTTTAACTAGGCGTGTTACATTCTTAAGTGAAACTAATGGATTTAGATACAGCTAAGGAAAATATACAGCCGCTTGCATGTGGACGAAATGCGAGATACCTTGAAGCAGCGTTGAATCCAAAAACAAATCAGGAATTACTTGAAGAAAGGCAGCAGTTCGAAAATGAAATCCAGAATTATCAGGGAGAAGACCCACTCGAACCCTGGTTTCATTATATTCAGTGGATTGAGCAGAGTTACCCTAGTGGCGGAAAGGAAAGTGGACTTGAAGAAGTGCTCATTAAATGCTTATCGCATTTTGAAACAGACCAGCGTTATTTTCAAGACAGGAGAATGATCAAGCTGTACATTAAATACGTATGCTCCTTTAGTTTCCCTTGCATTCTGAATAATTTAAATTATTAATTCATTACTGCAGATCGATTCACAGCCTAATCCCCAGGAATACTACCAGGAATTATACAACCAGGGAATTGGGACAATGGTTGCAGATCTGTATATTTGCTGGGCGTACTATTACGATTTGTGTGGTAATTTCCAAAAGGCAGATAATATTTTTCGAAAAGGTCTGGACGCTAGGGCACAACCTTATGAGGAACTTGACCAAGCGCATAAGCATTTCGGTTATACGATGTCCCAGCGAATCTTATATCAGGACGAGTGTTCACAGCAGCAATTCATTGCTTCTCTACAGGAGCGCAGACAGGCCCTGACATCTTTAAGGCATCATAAAAAGAAGGTTGGAAGTATTCGTACAGGCGCAGCAGTCAAGAGTTTGAATCCAGGAAGAATCCAGGTAGGACATATTAAAATATATTTCAAGTATATAAACAAGAAAGTAATAAATATAAAAAAAAAAGGTTGACCCGTCAAAATCTGGTTCAAGCAGTAATGTAGGAGTTAGGATCTTTGAGGATCAAAACAAAGATCCCAACCTCGTACAACAAGAGTCGGTCGAACATGATTTTGCTTCACAATCGGTAGTGCGTAGTATAATTGATAGTGCCCGGAAACAGGAAAATATGCGAGAACCAGGTCCATGGTCTAAAGCAAAAATAAAAGATCCTACAACTAAACCGTGTGTTGCATCGAGTCGTAATTTATCTTTTGAAATTCTTGAGGATGATTCTGACGAGCAGATGAACTTGTTTGCTCCATTGCCTTCTGAGCCGAATAATTATGTTAAGGGTATTAAACTAGGGAAAGATCATGTTACAAAGAATGAGCCACAAAAAGAATGGAAAACACAGGTGTGCCTGGAGACTGATGTTCTTACTCAGGTTTATCCAATGTATAACAAATGCTTTGCTTATCCGAAACATGGCAAAGAATACTCAACTGAGGAATACATGGCCTATAAGTGGTTTAAGCAACGTGGGGTAGAAAATGGCGATACTAGAAAATGGGATGCTGTGTGGGGAAACGAGATTTCCATTGGAATTCGTCTCTATCCAAATTTCGCAACTAAAAACAAACCTCAACCCGATTTTAATGTTGAGAAATTTGTGCACGATGAAACACTTAATTCTGAAAAATCCAAACTAATTGTTAATTTAGAAGAAATTTATCCTGAAAACTCGGAGGAATTTCAAATTGAAGAAATTTTGTATAAGAGAATCAAAGACGGCAAGAGAAAATTGCGATTTGATCTCGATGGTACAATTCTAATGGAGGAAGAAATGGACGAGACGAGAATAGTTACAGATGCTTATGGAAGAAAAAGCATATTTCCTTCAAGGAAATCAATGGCTGCGAGAAAGTCTGTTTTCGTACAACCAAGTGCCATCAATGACGAAATCAAGCATTATGTTGCTCCATCTGAACTTACTACTAATAAATCTACTGTTTCAAAATCAAAAGAGACAGGCGAGGCATTAATTAGTTCTTTCCAAGAGTCTCAATTAGTTCCACCAGTAGTCCCCCTAGTTTCTGATACATTCTTAGCAAAACTCAAGTCAAACCTTACAATTAAAGATAATAATTGTGAGCCTTCTCTAATCTCGGAAGATGAAAACGTTTTTAAAGCTCCAGCACCACCAGTTGAGAATATTCCAAAACCTAAAACGCTTCAGATCTTTGAAGATGAGTATGCTTTTAAAGCGCCAGAACCAGCACCGCCAGTTGAAAATACTCCAAAATCTTTAGCTTTTCAAATCTTTGAAGATGATAATGATGAAGGTGCTTGTGCAATGCCAAATAGCACTTTTGCGGCAAATGAATCATGTTCAACTCAAACATTTAATTTTTTCATTAAAGCGCAATCGGTTAGCACTCCAAAGCCGGCTAAGAAAACAAAAGCTTTTTTAGCAACTGAGCAAAATACTACTCCACCAGAACAAGCTTTAACCCCAGGAGAAACAGCACCTGCCGACTCACCAGAATTCGAGAACGTCCCAGGTTGCACTATGCAACCAAAACAACTTTCAACTATTATGGAAACAACAGAATCTGGAGCAACTACTAGTACAAAGTCTTCGGACACTCATATGAATTCTCCAGAAATCGAGAGCGATCTTTTAAAAAATCATCATTCTGTTAAATCTGCTTTTATGGCACCAAAAACAATTCCAGAGGAAGGTTCAGATATTGTTGAAAATACCCAAGATACAAAACTTGAAGGTGCACCGCAATTCAGAATGAGGGAAGAAATTCTTCCTTCGATGATGGCATCATTGAAAATGTTCGAAGAAAAGACAGAGACTGTTCCGAAGGCTTTGCTTGCACCAAAACTGCCTACTGTGGACGATGAGTTGTATAATCTTTTTACAAAAACCCCAGGAAAAATAATCACGAATCCATTAAAACAGGCTGGTTTTCAGGCAAACAACTCTACAATCTTTTCGAAATTAAAAAATTCTACTCTACCAAAATCACCAGAAAAGAAACCAACCATGTCCTTAGTTAACTCTATGAAGCTGTTTGAAGAAAAGACAGAAACTGTTCCTAAAACTTTACTTGCACCCAAGTTACCGTCTGTTGAAGATGAATTATGTGAACTTTTCACAAAAACCCCAGAAAATAAAACTGCAGGACCGTTAAAACGATCTGGTTTCCAAATAAATGATTCCATGACTTATTCAAAATTAAAAGACTATACTCTACCGAAGATTTTTGAAGATAGCAAACTAGAGATACCATCACAGAAAAAACATGAAAGTGATAAAGTGAATGATTCAACATTTTCTGGAATTAAAGACTTCAATTTTCCAAAAATGAAGGAAGATGGAGAAGAGAATTCAAAGCAAAAGCAAAAGGAGGGTAGTTTTTTAGACGATCTATTCTCCAAGAAAGATGTAGCGAACGAATCGATTATTCCTGGTTTTGAAGATTTTAATATAAGAAACAAAATAAAAATACCGACTTTAAATTCTCCAGATTTACCAGCATTTTCTAAAAATCTCAACAACACAGGAAATTTAATTCAAAGTGCTTGGTCCCTGCTATCCACTTCGAAGCCAGATAATCGAAAGACGGCTGAAAGTCTCTCAAAGTCGCTTTTTAAGAGTGATGAACATCTGGTTGCTCCCTCGCTACCTTCTGCAGAAAAGTCTATAAATCTAAGCAGATTTTCTAATATTAGTCAACTTGGAGTATCTTCGACAAAGGACAATATCACACGTAAGTCTTTAATGAGCTCACGTGAAGCAAGGTCAAATCAAGTGCAGGATGAACGAGTAGATCAACTGAAAAATTTAAACATTTCAACTAAAGTAGCACAAAATATTTTGGAGCAACCACCGTCAGAAGGAAGTAGAACATCGAGTTCTATTTCACACGTGTCTAAAAACTCGTCAAAACAAGAAATACCTATATTTGAAGATAATGTAAAAACTGAAGCGTTTGCACCAAATCTTTCTGCTATAAAAAATTCAACATTTCTTCCGAACCACGCTCCAGTTCTGAACATTTCCCAGATCCAAGAGAAATCTATTTACATTAAAGAAGAGCCTGATGAATTAACAGGTACTTCATCAGGCACCTCGAAAAAGTTAGGGTTAAGTCGCTTTTCTGAGATATATAAAAGGCAATCTATAGCACAACAACCACCAATTCAAAAAGAAAACGAAAAGGAGAGCTTTAAAGTCTTGCAGAAATCCTCTAATTCTGTGACTGAAGAAAATAATCCAATAAGATCTTCACAAGTTAGTCTTATTAAACCTACCCAGGAAGAAGAAGCTTTTGGAGAAGGGGAATCGAAACAGGATGACTTAGGACAGAGCATCTATTTTAGTAAGACCCCTAAAACTCCGATGGTACGCCGCCACTATTGGAGCGATTATGACGGCGAGCCAGTGGAGCAGGAGCACTTTCCCCGTCGTGAAATTGATTTGAATCAAAGTCGGCTAATTATTGCAGACCATTTGATCGACGAAAATGTGAATCCTTTCGATACTGAGCTTACAGGTGCCTTTTTGGAACAGATTGACTTCTACACTTATCTAGAGCAATTACCCACTTGTTCCATTGTTAACAAAATTTCTGCTCTGAAAAAAAATGATGTTGTAAAGGTCGGTGATCACAGTTTTGATATTTTAAGGATTATTGCAGAGGGAGGGTATGGAACTGTGCTATGGTAAACGGTTTCTATTGAAGAAATTTAATATTTAGTAATGTTGTAATTTAATAGCGCAAAGAAAAAAAACACGGATCAATTGTACGCTGTTAAACAGGAGAAACCACCAAATCTTTGGGAGTACTACATTTGCCTGGAGTTAAAAAGCAGGCTAAGTGATTCCAATATCGTAAGTGCAAAAAGAATTATATAGTATAGCTTAATATAAAATAAATATTTATTTAGTATCCGGGTTTTATGGACGTTGAATATGCGTTGATAGGCGAAAATTCAAGTTTACTATTTTCAATATATTCAAAGTATGGCTCATTGATATCTGTTTGCAACAAAATAAAACGCTACACAACGCGAAATATTGACGAGTACATAGTGATGTTATTAACTAGCCAAATGCTGTCCATAATTGACCATCTTCATGCATCGAATATAATTCACGCAGATATAAAACCCGATAATTTCCTTCTCATGTCCAAGTAAGCTCTTGTGCGGTTTCCATGTGTTTTAAATAAAGACAAAATAAAAATTTATTTCAGATTAAATCTTAACAGCAAAATTCCAATGGTACAATTGATTGACTTTGGGATCTCTATAGATATGGCACTATACCCTTCTGGTCAGAAATTCACGTACTGCTCGAAAAATGATTTTAAATGCATTGAAATGATGGAGAAGCGTCCTTGGACATTCCAAACAGATTTATATGGTCTAGCAGGTGTAATTCATGTGCTACTGTTTGCTAAATATATGTCCGTCGAGAAGAGGATCACTGGATGGACCCATAAGAGTAGAATACCGAGGTTTGTCTTGACAATCTTTAACGCGTTATTTCTTTAAGAATTATTTTCGGTTCTAGATATTTTAATAAAGCGATTTGGGATACCATTTTCAGCGCTTTATTAAATATTAGAGATTGCAATTCAATGCCGAATTTACAAAATTTAAGAGCTGTCTTGGAAGAAGAAATCAATACTAAAGAAAAATTCGTCAGAGATAAAATTAACGAATTTAATATAGCAATTGAATCACAATAGAAAATTCTTGTTATGTAAGTGTTTTATCGAAAACATTTTTTACTGATTTTTTCAAGAAATAAAATAATGTTTCATTCCAAACTGTCGGTACTTTTTACCCGTTCAAGTATAAATGAAAAACGAATATGCTCTGAAAAGGTTTTTATTAAATATCGACGACACCATAAAAACATTTAAATAATATTAATAAAAAATAAAACTTATGTAAAATTATCTCTAGAGGCATCTAGTGAATATTAAAATAAAACATCTCAAAAAGAAGGACACATTACAAGGTGCTGGGATAATTCTACATGAATACGAGCCGGCTCGTATAGTTAACATAAATTTGTTTATTGCATCTTAAAAAAAAAATAAACAGTACTACAACAGGTTAAAAACGATGTTGATAAAAAATATATATGTATATATATTGTATATTTGTCCGAAAGGGCTTAGCTAATGTAATCTTCCCCACTTGACATAAATTTCATGGGGTTACCTTGGCGTAGAGCATCAGACGGCTTCCAGCGTCTGTGAAATCCCATCGCTTTTAGCTTTTGGCAAACAGATGATGCTGATAAATATAAGCCTTTTTCGGCCAGTCTCTCGGATATTTTCCAATACTGAATGTTATTATCTTCCCTGATCATTGTTAGGATTTCTTTCTTAACTTGAAAATCACGTTCTTGTCGCGATCCCGTCCTCATTTTTACATTTTGTGGCATATTTAATTTTGGCAATGAATCTTTAAGACGTGGATTTGGCGGCGGCTTAAATGTCATTGGAATGCCTTTAATTATATTATCGCGCAATTTCCAGGCGCTCATTTGGGAAATATTTAAATTTCTAGCCACCTCCATGGTGGTGGCACGGTTCGCTACAAGAATCTTCGCTTGTTCGTACATTTCTTGAGTAAGAAAAACATTCGGCTTACGAGGTTTCCTTCTATATGGTGGACCTTGTGGATCTCTAACGGATGGGCTATACATTAATTATTTTCATGTTTTTTTACAATGTTAAAAAATAACTTACGTCTTTGAAGCTACATTTTGTACAATCGAATCACTTGGAAAAACGTCCACTCCAGAACCCAAAGAAAACGAACTGTTGCTGCAGCTTGCCCTATAGGATGAAAATGGTTCTATATTTAAAGATTTTTTATAAAACTCTTCTCTTACACTGGGTATTGCATCACAGAGCCCGTCTCATCTGCAGATTCAGTCTCTTCCCCATCATCTTCGTCCGATCTATTATCATCCTCTTCACTTTCTTCCACATCCTGGAAATGAGATTGTCTATTTTCGTGAGATTCATCTGCTGATTTTGTCTTTTCTCCATCATCTTCACTATCTTCTTCTTCTTTTACTTTAGTTTGTCCATTTTCTATATCTAATTTTGTTTCTAGACATTGTTCTATAATCTCTTTTTTTATATTATCTTTACAATCTTCATTTTTATTATTGTTATTAAATGTTATGACGGACTGTTGTCTTTGTACGGAATGGATCGGCACATCTGGTGGTTCTACATTATTGCTCTTATTCGGACTGGGAAGAATTTTTAGAGACACATCTAAACTTTTACGCAGCTTCCAGGCATACGTTCGAGAAATACCAAGTTCTTGTGCTAATCGTGTTGTTGTGGCATCTTCTGCCATTAAACGTTTTGCTAATTCTATTTTATTCTTATCTAGTTTCATTCGTGTGCGCCCTTTACGTTTCCCATTATCCCATGTTTTTCCGTAGTTCCTACATTAAATTATTTACAATAAATGTATAAATTCCTAACATGCTTACCGAGTGAGTGTCCTAGACTTGGGAGTAATCTCTTTGTCAGCTATAAAGCTCTCGTTTAAATTTTCCGCCTCAGAATCTGTTTCATCTGGATCCAAAGGTGTAGGAATAACTCTATTAAATATAGTTTTGCTTTTATCTAGGCGATTAATTATGTTGATTTGCTTACGGTTTATCACCCTTTATTGATGGGCAATTCCCAGCCCTTTTATGCCAGCCTAAGTGATGGCCGGACGGGAATGTGGCATGACACTCAGTGCATTGGACAACGCGACTGTAAACGTGAAATGATCACGGCGTTTTTATGTAAATTAAATTCATTTGAATTTACCTCTGATTCTGGGGTTTTATATTGCACCGGCCCCTACGCACGTGTTTATCTAAAAATCTTTTTGATATATAGCTCTTTTTGCACTCAAAGCACTCATAACTGGGACAGGCGTCAGGATGTTTCGATTTAATGTGATGGTTTAATGTAGACTTCATAGCAAAAAAATCGAAACAAATACTGCATTGATATCCTCCACTTTCCTCAGTCTTATCATCGTCATTTGGTGTTATGATCTCTATTTCCGGAATTAGATGAAGATGATCAGCCTCATCATGTGATTGTGCCTCTGTTGAGTACCCAGCAGGGTCGACATCAATTTGGCCTGTTGTCGACACACGAAAGAATCTATCGGCTTCTTCACATTTCTCTTTAAATGCACAGGCATTGATCACATTTCGAGCACAATGTGTACAGATCTGCTGTGGGAGGTCGTCACCCTCATCAATCTGTAAAATATCCATTCCAATCATTTGCAACTGATTAAAATTACTCCATTAATAGAACACACCTGGACATTAGCAAATGATGTTATTTTCTTCCATAAGGCGTCGTCTCCGAAAATTGAGATCATCTCAGACGACTCTGTAATGCAAATTCTACAACGGCGAAAGTTCTCCATTGTCCACACTTCGGTTGCTAAAGGTCTGTTTCTTATAAAGAAATATTCACTCTTTTTGAGTTGGGCACATTGATACACTATAGAAAAATGTTTAACGAACAAAAGTGGCCAGGATATCTTCAGAATTTACGAATAAAATAACAAAAATTAAAAGAGAAACAAACTCAGCACCGAAGTGTCATCCATTTTTACAAAATGTCATTTCTCTAGTGGTATTAGCACAAGAGAGCATCCAAATTTGAATGTACCACATGGAAATGCACAAAAATTAATTCGAATGAAATTTTGTTCAACGTTTTTCAGTTACTTTTAATTTACGATTTAGAGATTTATTTAAACTGTAAATCAAGATTTTGTATTTGCTCATTAGTAAAGTGTTTTGCTGCAGAAAAAAGCAATAAAGTGTATGTGATAAAACCACGTTTAAATGGTAGCACTGGTTTAGGAATTTTCGAGATATCTGTCAATTAATAAAAACGGTGTGCTAGCTTCGTTCCGTGTGTCATTCAAGTTAGCTAAGCGACAAGTAGAATTGGTTCTGTCTTTCAAAGTGCGAAATTATCAAAGTGAAAATGAGTATGGACGAAGTGAGTATTTAGACAAATGGCATAGTTTGTGTTTGACATAAAATTTCCAATTTTCCAGCTTAGAAAAGACCTTGACGAAATTAAAACTCTTCTGGGTCAAGCGACCAGACAGCGAGTGAAGGATGTTTTGTCCGTGGCGCAGAGAAAAGTAGAAACGGAATTATCGCATCTTGAAGGAAAACAAAGACTAGAAGCAACCGGATCAGATGTAGTTAAACCACAGAATACCGCAGTAGCTGCAGAGTCTAAGAGGTAAGGTCTCCTAGCGTAGTGCACTTTCTGACTTTACCGAACCACTTCCAAACCTAATAGGTACATAGCCGAGTTAAATGAGTACGCCTGGGATCAGAGCGACAAATTCGTGAAAATCTTCGTATCTCTGAATGGTGTCCAAAATTTATCCGAATCGGACGTTACCACCTTATTTACAGAGAACTCCTTGCAGTTGAGTGTAAGGAATTTGAACGACAAGGACTATTGCCTAGCTATAAACAATTTGCTGTCTTTAATTGATGTCGAAAAGAGCTATCACAAAGTTAAAACAGATATAATTGCCATTTACATGAAGAAAAAGACCGAATCCCAGCGCTGGTCCCATCTCACGGTGACTGAGAAGCGACTCAAGGAAATTAAAGACTCTCAGTTCAAGGTTGAGGACAATGATGATCTAAAGGATGACCCTACAGCCGGTATCATGAACTTAATGAAGAAAATGTATCAAACTGGAGACCCGGAGATGAAGAGGATGATTGCAAAGGCATGGACTGAAAGCCAGGAGAAATCCAAGGAGAAAATGATGGAGTTGTAGGGGAATGCTTTAATTGCCTATTCGTGAAATATTTAATTAGGTACTGTAATCTCTAAGGTCATAATAAAAATTCCATAAGTTGTGAATTTTATTCTTTGAATTATTGTTAAGTGTAGAGAAAGTCTGTAAGGCAATATTTAAATTGCTTTGGGACTTGTGTGATTCCATGGGAATTTTTTAAGTATATTCTGTTGAATCAGTTCATAGAGGAAGTGTCGTCACTCTTGACCACAAAAAATTCACCTTCACCAAACCAGAAAAGAACTGTCAAAAAGTAAAAGCTTCAACTGTCAAAGTTGTCCATTAGGAAGTATTAATACCTAATTAATTATTATGTTACTTTAAGTGAAAAGTATTATGTGACTCAGTATTACAGACGAGATGGCGAACAGAGAATTGCTAGAACCAAACTCGCCAATGCACAAAGTATGGAAACTAGAACGTAAGTAACACCAAACTCGTACCATGCACTAAACAAAGAAATTAATTTCTCTATTAAGTTTACAAAATTCAACTGGAAGCACCGACACCAAAAGCAATTCTTCGCAATCGTGAAATAAACGATACACCTGAATATTACGGCTATGAATTTCACGGAGAAATGGGCCACCTCGAAGTCGAGAGGATTCTCGATGAAACGCCGGATGGATCATATCTCATTAGACAAAGTCCTAGAGCAACAGACTTCTACACGCTCAGTTTAAGGTTCAATAATAAAACTAAACATTACAAAATTTACTACAAGCCGAATATTGGCCATTTCCTCAAGGAGAACTTTAAGTGCTTTGAAACCGTGCACGATCTCGTTGCAGATGGTCTCATAAATTTCAATATGCAACTGTATGCAGCTCCAATTTTGCAAGAGATAAACTCGCAAACGAGAAATTGCTATCAACAGAGTCCCTATATGACGTTAAATCGAAGGAAACTTCGAGCACTATCAAACGATTTAAGAAAATCTATAAAATCGGATACGGTAAACGAAATGGTCCCATCAGTTATTAGTACATCACACGAGGAAGTCGATGTCTTGCCTATTGTCTATGAAAAATCCCATACTTTTAAGATTCACACGTTCAAGGGATTGAATTGGTGTGAATTTTGTGCCAACTTTTTATGGGGCTTTATAGCTCAGGGGGTTAAATGCGAAGATTGTGGTTTTATTGCTCATAATAAATGTTCGGAACTAGTTCCAGCCAAATGTGTTCCAGATTTAAAGCGGATCCGGGGAGTTTTTGGTACAGATTTGACTACATTAGTTACAGCTCATCAGTGCACCATTCCATTTGTTATAAAACGTTGTGTAGAAGAGGTTGAATGCCGCGGAATGCTACAAGAGGGCATCTATCGTGTATCAGGATTCGCCGATGAAATTGAAGTACTTAAACTAGCATTAGATCGGGATGGAGAAAAGACTGACATGTCGGAGAACGCCTATGGAAACATAAACGTTATCGCTGGAACACTTAAACTGTACCTGAGACTGCTTCCAGTTCCTTTGATAACTTTTCAAGCTTATCCGTCCTTCATGGCAGCAATGAGTAGGTTTTCCTCAAACTAAGTGCTTATGTACTTTACGTTCTTCGATTATTTTAATGCAATCTCGTCTTTTAAGGATGCAGAACAATCGAGGAACAAGTTAGTACCCTCAGAGAGGCCGTTAAAAAACTCCCATATGCTCATTACAATTGCTTGAAGTTCATGGTGGAACATCTTAAAAGGTAAATGACTTTTAAAGTAATTTACTGGTGTATTAAAATTAATGAAATGTAAGATAAATTCACCCAAACTTTGCAGAGTTGCATCGCATTACGCTATTAACAAAATGAACGAGCACAATTTGGCTACCGTCTTCGCTCCAACGCTGATTGCAACTCCACAGCATATGACTGATCTTTCCCAGGAGATTTTTATGTTATCATCTCTAATCGCAAACTGCCAAGCAGTATTTACGTAGAATCTTTATGAATCTGAAAAGTATAGTTCTAAGCTAATTCTTACACAGGGCCGACTTGCGCGGATCATTTAGCTGTAGATTTCTACTCAGTAGAAGTATAGCCAACATTTTTAATACTGAAATAATCGAAAGAATTGTCTCAAAAGTGTTGAAATTGTGATAAAACACAAATTAGAACAAATAGTAGTTTGTAGTTGGTACTCCCGTTTTTTTACATAGTGTTGCTAATGCCACCAAAGTAATTTTGCAATCTTTTTTACAAATAAATGCCAAGTAATCCATAAGATTTAGATTTTGCAACTTTATTTTCAATAAAATAACACTATGGAGTGAACGTCAGATAAAACTACGACGATTATTAATATAAATGAGAAAAGTCTTGAAATGTTGAAGAATACTACCTCTAGAATCATTTGGAGTGGTAAAAACATGTAGATTTACAACTGTATCTGGAGATCTAGTTTACGAATAATATCCTTGGCTTTATTAAGTGATGCAGGTCCGTGCGAGTTGGACGTTGCCATGTTGTACAAGTCAGTCATATACTTATCAATGTTATCTACAGTTGCTCCATTCGGCTGGCTGGGGATGGCTAGACCGCAAAAGGCCTGAGCTAGTTTTGCCCTAAACTTCTCCAAGTACGCCTCCAGGAGTTTATTCTTCAGTTGGAGCTCATTGTTCTCTGCTTCGATCTTCTCCACCCCGAATTTCATATTTTCGATGTGTTTCTCGAGGACTGAATTCTGTTGTTCTAAATCAATGTTTGATTTTCTCAACGTCTTCAGTTCCATGTCGACTGTTTTATTGTGCTCTAGGAATTCGTCTGTAAAAATGGGTATGCCCATTTCGCCCGATCGTCGTAAGGGTTTGGGGGCCGGTACTGGTACCTCCTTCCCGTTCATTTGTGACTTCTCGCCATTTGTGGAGCTCTTGGCGCCGTTTGAGACATTTGCGGGAGATGGTACATTCTCCTTAAGTGCTTCTGATTTCTTCTGTTCAATTTTCTGTTTGTTAAATTCGTCCAATTGTTGATTATATCTAAAAAGACAGGGCTATAATTAAACACCCAGAGATGCAAGTGCATAATGCTTACCTTTCCTTATCAATTTCAGCCGCTTGCAAGTATGGCTTCTTCTGGTCATCCGACATTCTATTCCACTCGTCAGCAATTATTTTTGTGTGTTCAATGGCTGTTTTATCAGGGAATTCATTTCGTAGAGCATCTCTCCGCTCGTTCATGTACCTAACGTAACCTGCACCAAACGGATTCTGTGGTCAGTCTTATCCTCACAACGGGGAAAAACAAAAAAATAATTAGAAAATGTCGTGTAACATACCGGTCAGTGGCAATTTTGGGGCACCATCTTCCCGCTTACGCTTAACCTTCTTGCTCTTCGGGTTGACACTTCCCGCCGGACCGACGGCTTTTCGCTTCTTCTCATTCGCAGCGGTTGCTGGCGGCGGCTTTGCTGCCGGCGGCTTCGCGTCTTTCGGAGCCGCAGGCTTTTCCGTTGCGGGCTTTGCAACCTCTTCCACTTTTTCCTCTTCCATTTCTACAGTAGAGCTCACTTATAAGAAGGAGAAGCAAATCACTACCGAAAAAATATTTACATTTAAAGCAATTCCAGGAAAAACTACTCCAAAAAAAACCCACCCGGTAAAGACGGGATCAAATCACAGGCAAGCCCATTCGAATTAATAAAAATCTGACATTCGAACTATGACGGCCGTTTTCGAAAAAAATATTCTAGCTGCTAGGGATGTAATTAGAAAATTATCGATATAGCGCGCATGTGGGGAAATTTAGGATGATTTTCGATAAAAATCGATCGACGCCGTTGTGTAAAAAAATAACCCATTCAAAACAAAAGTGACACTTGACACCAGTTCGGTGTCATGGAGTTGTGATTACGTCTGGTTGTTTCGCTAGAAGTTTGCTTGATTTATTTTTATTTTGAATAAGAACTGTATGAGTACTTCAGCTCTTACGTAGTAACAAAGATTAATTGGAATATAAATAACAAACGGTAATACGATGGTGGAAATTACGAAAAACTCGAAAGATCAGTGAAGAGTTGTCCAGCAAGAAAACCACTTTTGTTCTTATCAATTTTTCATTAGAACATTTTTTAAATAATATTCTCATCGTTCTGTTCTGTTTATTAATATTTAAACATTTCATGACTTGTTGAGCAAAATGTTATTAATTAGTTCAATCAGGATGAGGTTTGTAGGAAGCTTATAATATGAACAATATCGGCTAGCTGAGTAATTAGGGAAAATCTGTTCAAAAATCTCTCCTAACGCGGCAAATTTTTTAAATCACATACTATTTAATTAGTTTTCCGTACATTATTTAATAATTGTCACGTTTATTTAAACGAATAATCTGAATAAAAGCCATCGAAATGAGTAAGGTTGGAAAGCATGCATCGCCTCTCATATCACAACAGAAAAATGTAATTAATTCAATAATGGGAGTTCTTCCTGATAATCGGCCCATCACATCACTACAAATCGTCGAGGATTACGAGAAGTAAGTATATTATTGCTGTTCAAGTGAATTTGTAAACGTATAATGCCCCGGAATTTATATTATCGATTTTTCTGCGACTCGCCACGGTCTAGTGGATTTTCTTTCAGTCGCAATGCTCAAGTAGTCATTTCAGTTAATTTTTTAATTAAAAGATTAATGCCCCCGTTGAGTAGCTTGGTTTGATTACGTCTACTGGGCGTGACTAACTGCATCTTTATAAGATTTATGGTGTTACTCCGAACAATAGCAAGATCTAATTTTTTTTAAAACACCATCATTTCTATCAATTAAATTTACAAAGTGTCCTGCTCAGCCTTTGTTAGAATATCCTCAAAAATGGATCACTTAGAATATATTTTACTTCACGTTTAGCAGCTTCAGAGCTTTTATTTATATTAAGAATAATTATTTACTTCGTTTATTTTTCTCGAAGTTAAACCGACAAGACCAGTCAGATTAGCCAGTTTTTATTACGTACAATAAATATATTTTTATTTCTTTATTTTCCGTGTGACTAGTAAATAATAGCAATTTAGTTTAATTAAAATCCAGTTCTAAGCTACTCTACATATAATTTTTAATACGATTTCCTTTTTAAATTTATATTGATTTTTTAACTATACTGATCCTTTTATAGATCCTATAACATAATAAATAAAAAAAAAAATTTGTTTGCTATCCTACACATTTCTTATCTAATATAAAAAATTTTTAAGATGTCCAAGAAATTTTACTCCAATCCATCGAACATATGATCAAGATTCCGATGCTGATCTTTGGAGAGAAAATAATATATTATTTGGAAAACAAACTGCTAGATACTTGTGCTTATCAAAAACTGAAGGTCTTCCCGATTACTTTGTAGAAACAATCAAGTAAGTTTAACCATTTCTTTTTTTATATAATTTATTAAAAATATCGCTGTTTTATAGAATAATTGCAGAAAAAGAACATCCACCAAAGGAATTTTCGTTATTATCTCGAACTGCTGATACAGAACAAAAAGCTTGGCGAAAAAAGCAAATTGCCTATAAATTATCAAAACTTGGATCAGTTGTAACCGCAGTTACCGATATTATTTTATGTTCAAAACTTAAGGTTGCACCCCAAGGATTTTCATTGGCTGGGTATGATTCGTAATTATATTTTTTAGAAAAATGTATAATTTGTTATATTTTCTAGGGAGATAAATGGAATTTTAGTATGTTATAAAACAAGTTCAGTAGCGTTCGATGCACGTCCACCCTTATTATCACCGGTCAATAAAACTAGCAATAACACAAGCGAAGTTGAAAAAGCTCTTAATAGAATTAATATTAGTAAAAAGCCAAATCAACCAGTAAGTTTCCAATCTGAACTTTTAGAAGTATTTTTAAAAAATAAAAACTATTATATTTTCTTATCAGCTGCCACCAGTTCCAACTGAACATGACTATGAAGAGATTCAGGCTAATTATAAAATATCACCTAAACGACCGGCACCAAAGCCGCCTGTTTCAGCTGCTGGAACTTTGGGTGCATACTCCGAAGTGGACGGGATCCCTTTTATGCTTAATCCAAATCTTAATAAAAATTTCGAGGTGAGCCAACTGGAACTTATGTACAAAACATTTCCAATTAATCATATTTTTTCTAATTTATATCTGGCAGATGCCAACCTTGAACCGAATTTCATCTACATCCGATTTAGATTACGATTTTCAATTGGAACGACAAATTTTGTGTACGATTAAATCGACATCCGGTGGAAATTTAAAAAATCCCTTCTTTAAGTAAATTCGTCACATAAAGCTTGTATTATTATTATTTTTTGTTTATATAAATAACTCACAAATTATAAATAAGTCACCGTAAGGATAAAACATAAATTGTACAGCAAAAAGATGAGAAAGTATAGAAAGTGATCGAGTAACCAAATCAAGTATCTGAGAGATAGAGCCTTTCTCGATCATGAGATTAAGCTGTTGTAAACAAAAGAAGAGAATAAATACCGTTATTACTATATATACAAAGTAACGATGTTCTGATAGAGTATTTAACAATTGCCCGAACAAAGTTCAATTATTTACTAATATTTAAATATAACGATACTAATTGAAATATTTACAATTGTATTAAATAGCAGGGTGAAATTTTTAGGAGTTTAGATTTGTTGAATGACTGAATCCAGCAATAACCACGTTTTCTTCGTAAAAAAAAACAAAAAATAAAAAAAAAACATTCTAATCAAGTTTAACATTGGTTGTGTTTAGAAAATTTCTGTAAAAGACTGCTGAAATTATGTCAGTTTTGTATTACTATTATTTTTCTATTTGTAATACTAACCGGTTAATGTTTTATCTCGAATATTAGATGTGTTTAATGTTTTTTTTTTTTTTTTAATTAATACCACTTTGAACCCCGTGCCTTTGCCCTTAATGTTTTTGTACTTTGTGCTTATGTACGTATAGATTTTTGTTTTTTTTTAATAAAATTGAACAGGGTAAATTCATAAACAGAATACAGATTTTGTTGTTTACGTTTTGTTATTTGGTATTATTTTGCTAATGGTAAGAAGTAAAAATCGTTTTTGAAAACTGGCTTACCGTGTGGGGTAAAAACAATTGAAATGAATATGTAAAATTAATAAAAATATGCTAAATTATTTTATGGATATACCCTGCTTTGAAGAATGTTTACCATGCTGAACAATATTCAAAAGATTGTTGGAAATTTTTAAGAATAAGAAAGCGACTGAATAGGCGGAAATCCTTCATCGTGTTCTATTAATTTTCTCTTCGTTTTTTTTTTTTTAATATTTGTAGTGCAATCGCAATGCAATATGGACTTTACCATTTAATCACAAGTCTTTTATACACAGCATTATAACGAACATTTTAAATTCTGCGATTAGCAGAGAAATGTTAAAATTGTATACACATCTTAATATTTTTGGTCAAATTTACGGTGAATACCTGATTGTAGCTTCTTTTTAATAGTGATAAAATGTAGTGCCAATTAAATGGAATGAATCTCGTTTTAAATATGAAGACTTTGCCTGTAAATTTGGCTATTTTATTCTTTTTTTGTACAATCGAATACAATTCAAGAACACGTTAGAAATAAGTAAAGCATGCCCGTGATGTAATTAACGATTTTAATAAAATTTGTTTAGAACAAATTATTGGTTTACTTTTTCATTTAATAGAGAAACAAAGAATTATTTTGAAATTGTTTTAAATATTTTTAAATTTGTACGTTTTTGAAAACCGTGCTAAATTCAAGATTTTATTCCGGATTCCATCCGTTTAAAGTTTCCATTGTTCTTTTCAGATTTCTATACCAATATTTTTATAAAAATACCATAATTGCCAGAACCTTAAATAAATTCTAGCAAATAAACATGTTAAATTTTTTGTAATTATTTAAAAAAAAAATTACCAGCAAAAACTAAACGTGACGTTATAATATTGATCGGAGAGAGCAAAACTGTGACAAGTATGAAGGAACAGGTTTTAAGTGGAGCAGCCGTTAGACGAAAATTATCTGCTTAATGAATAGCGAAAAAAAACTTAGTCTATACTTTCTTTTGAATAAACGAAATTTGTTATAAATTACAAGGTCAACTCAAGCTGGCGGTGCGGTTTAATTCTCAAAAACATTTTTTATAATAAAAGGGGACGATTTATGGCAGTCAAAAGTGAGTAGGAGCAGTTCCGAAATGTTTTTATATTTGTAGAGATAAAATAGCAGTAATTCTAATTTTCTATGAAATTATATTATATTTTTAATAAATTGCATCGTCAAAGTTTCTGGCGAAGCTCTTACTTAGAATTCGAACTAATCTATTTATTACTTCACTACCTGTCATCGAACAAATTAATCAGTTCGCAACTACCTACACACACAACTACTCATAACTCACACCCTTCAGATTGGCTTCACTTTTCTGCTGTTTTTATAGGCCGCTCCATTTCCAATTTGTACCTCCATGGTGGCAATCGCCATTTTGAAATTACATTAAAAAAAGTTCTATCCTGTTCGTGGCGACGGAGAAAAATAACTTGAATCCGGAGAAATTGTGTTTTTAATTATTTAATAAATAGATTCGTTAAAAAGTTCGCGCAACAAAGTAGCAATCAAAATCATATTGAAGCGCGAACAAGTTTAAAATACGAAAAAGTTTTATTAGTTGTTCAATTTTTCGTAAAAAAAAAGAAAGGCTGTCGAAGGGAGAACGGAACGGGTCATCATCATCAAATCAAAGCGAAGGAGAGCCAAAAAAGACGTCGTCGTGAAACGTAGCAAAGAATAAAATCAATTTGAATTAAACACACACGGGAGAAAAGTTTACTGAGGCTCAGGAGGCTGCTGTAGCAGGCAATTTTTGGATTAATCTCTGTTTGACGTGCGTGTCGTCGATATTTCGTACGGGAAGCAGACGAGACAAAACAAGAATTTTTGCGATCTAAGCTTCCTCTGAGGACGCAGTTATATCAGATCGGCCCGCCGATATTCGGAGATATATTTAAGTGAAATTCTATTTAAAAAACAACGCCTGTGTACAAGGATTTCGCCGAATCATTTGTCAGGGGAGTCTCAGTGAAAAAAGCTGGGATAACTCGTCTCGCTTTTATTGGTGCAGTTCGTCTGCGAGAGGGGTGAGTAGTTTGCTACTGTTATTTCTCGATTTGCTTACCAATCGTGCTAATGAAATAATAAATCGTTGCAATTTAGGGACATGTGACTAGTGGGCTTTGTGAAATTCACCCAAAATCGCCATTTATACGACGCCGCCACCACATTTTTTGTTTCCTCATTTTTCATCTCTTTCAATTCGTTCCATCCTTCATATTCTCCATATCCCGATTGTTCCTATATCGTCCATATGACTTTACGGTAAATGCAAAGCGCATCCCCACTTTTTTGTGTTGAAAAACATGTGCATTCTTCAATTTTTTCTTGGAATGGCATATTTTTTCTTAAACAGATTTCTTGATATTATAATTAAGTTTCGGGTTGCCGCAATTTAATCCACATAGGCATTATTCTTGGGATAATATTTAAAATTGGAATCCCTTTAAAATTCCTTGCAATTATTTTACATGTAATTTTGTAAAAAAATATGAAAGAGCTGTAAAAATAACTTTGCTGATTTAATTTTGGAAAAGTTGAAGCTAATATTTTCACTTTTGGAGAAACACAACAGTATCCAAAGACGGAAGACTATAAAGCGTCAATAAACTCCCGGAGGAGGGGAATTTCTACTTGGCGCATTTTTGATTTTATTTCTTAAAATAAAATAAAACTGTTTACATTATACACGAAGAGGGATTTTACCTACTAATTTAAAGTTTAAATATTTGATTTATCTATCTGTCGTAGAAAGTGTAAAAACACAAAGTAGGGTGGAAATCCGTAACAGAGTATGTTCTTATAGTATATAGAAAGAAATATGTTTTCTTTATCACCTTAATTTCTTAATCACATCAAGGTAAAGAATTAAAAAAAATCAATTCCAAATTTGAAACCGTTTTTTTTGGAGGTCTGTAAATATAATGAAATAAATAAGTAGAAACAAAGAACTATGACATATTTTTAAAAAGTCATTTAATAACGAAGATTTGATCAGATGCTTTTCTGTGATGAGATAGCAGAAAGATAGATAGGCAAAAGAAAATACAGCCAATAAATGTAGAAATGTAGCCGGCTAAAAAGTTATATAATGGAAAGAGCTCCCATGTAGTCCTAGAATTTTTATGTCTATATTTCATAAAAGTGCCCTAAAACTTGTGTTTTTTTTTAGATATATTTTTGAACACTTTCTAAGATAAATTCTCCTTTAAAGTTTTTACTATAAATCCTATAAAAGAGGTGGTCTTTAAAATGGGGGGTTTGGGGATCTTTAGTTATATTTTTACAAAAAATTTCTTTTTTTATCAAAAGTAGCAAATTAGGCCCTAACATACTATCATCTTTCACCGTTTTCAAAATAATCAGCAGGTAAGGAGGCAACCAAAAGTTTTTACAATAATAATAATTTGGTCTTTTCATGAATTGAGGTCTTTCTAAGGATTTCAATTTTGTAATATTAGTAATTATTTAATAGCTTCTTATAAAAAGTATCAAATTCATGGGAAACTGGTAGTAAACCCGTTTTTTTCCTTATTTAATTTTATAATATTTTGGATGGAAAAGTTCACTCGAATAGGTAAATAGGTGACTTTTTAGAATTTAGTAGTTTAACTATTTAAAATATACGCTAATAGAAGGTAATATTATCTTTAAAATAGTGTGTAATTAACCCATTAAGTTCTTGTATACTTTGTATAATTAATATCAATTGTAGCCAGAAGGTATCTTTATGAATTCGCAGTACGTTGGCTCTTAACGATGTTTATATATAATAAACAATCTGATTTAGCATTCTATACTCTAAGGCATATGTATATTTAAATATGCAGCTCTTTACCTTTGGTAATTATTGAAGTAAATATAAACAACTTTTATAGTAAATATAAAAGGAAACCTTCCCTTAACTTCTTTTTACCATCTTCAAAGTGCAATGTATTGTACTTTAAGTTTTAAAGCGTTTGTTTACATACTTTGCATTTTTCTCTTATTAGCATTACGTCCGCCTTCATGCCAATTTAGCTGATTAAAAAATGATATCCTTTGTAAGCAGAACTATTTCTCCGTATCTGGAGTTGGAGCAATGTATCATGTTTCGCTAATCGATGATAAGCATAGAAAGTCGATGTTTTGTTTAATTCGCGGCATGAAATCTTATCAAATTTCTAGTTTTGTTTATTCTTTTATTTTTATAGATGTGCTAGTCTGATAAAATGTATTTTTTTCTGATCTCTTTACAATCGATAGCTTAGATCATTCAGGAATTGGCGATTCAGGAATTTGCCGCCATTGTGACACTTAGATATATTCGGTTTTTGTAACTTTCCCAGGCCCGCCCTCGTCATTACGAAGATCTCGGGAAGATATAATTAAATATGTTCATAATTATGTGACATCATTACATGCTACTTTTCGTACGGTTCGCCTGCATCTCGAACATGATTCATTTAACCGCTTATTATGTTCTGATAGTGATTTTGGTGGCGCTTCCTACTCATCATTCTGGACAGAGTAGACCCCATTCACTTTCATAGGATGGATGGCTAAATGGACTTGTTAAATGTATGGCAATTGCTTCGCTCTATTCGTAGAGATTTTTGCGTGCAGTTAAATTATATTGTTTACGCGTCATTATATATGCATATATTGAAATATGATTGTAGGATAGTAAATTAATTTTCAACAGTTTTTCACTTATTTTACAGCGCTGACTCGTTTAAAGGTTTTTTTTTTTTATTATATACATTTCAATGGGCATGGAGCGACTAAAGCGATATGTTTTTTATTGTGATAATTTAAGGGGAGTTTATATTCGCAAACACAAAATAAAATCAAACAGAAAAGTTTCAAAACTACAGATATTACTTGCATTATACGGTACTCTTATAACTCGATTTTGCTCTAACACGGTTCACGGATTGGAGAAAATTCTAGATGACGACTTCACTCTAACACGGCTTTAGAGTTAATGAATAAAATAAAAAAAAAAACATTTTGAAAGGCAAAATTGTATTTACTTCATCATGAAGAAATTACATGCAAATTACTTTTTATATTTTATATAAAATCCCGAATGTACGGAAATGAATTAAACCAAAATTTTTAGAATCTCCAAAGTGGGTGAATTTGCAAATATTTTAATTGTGTTGGTGCCTTTAACAAAAACAAATACTAATTGTAAATTTCATCTACATACCTTCGACTGTTTTTTTAATCATTGTCAAAAGTCTTGGGTAAATAAAAATAATTAAAAGTTATAAAATGAAGAAATTTGAGATGAAATGCACTCAAAAGTATATTTTAACTAGATTAAAACGTAAAATAAAACACTATAATTTCGGACTGGTAACAAATTGCTTTATAAGAGAATTAATTCCATTTAAAAAACATTTAAAAAATCTAGGATAAAAATTGTTGGGAAATAATCAGTAAAGAATAATTGCGGTGGGAATTATCAAGAAAGTATGGACTTTTACCAGGAATTTTAATCTAGATACAGCTAAAAGCGATAAAGAGCTGTATAATACGCAAGTGATTGAATTTCAAAGAAAAAAAGAACCTATGATGTGTTACCAGAGATAAAAAAGGAAAAATAGGCTGAAGTACGAATTTATAGCATTACCCAGGAATTGAAATGCCATTAAGTTGCAAATAAAATTACTAGAAGCCAGTATCGTAAATGTTAAGGACTATATAAAAAAAATTTCTAAAGAAAATGAAATACCTGAAGAAGAATTGAAATTGTATTAGGCATTTGCAGGGATGATAATTCAAAACATCCCTTGCAGAGCTAATATTGAAAATATATACGTATTCTTAAAAAAGGTAGACAAATTAGCTGAAGGTAATCAACCGGAATTAATTGGCTCAGTTAAACGAATTCTTAAGAACCTGAATTTGGATGTCGATTTTCAGGAATTCAGGGAGCAATAAAACTAAGATCATATTCATATTTTTGAAAAATATCAACTGTACTTTAATGGATTTTGAAACGAGTAACGATAGTAGGGATTTCTATTTACCTCTTTTATTATGCCAAATTAGTAAAGGGTACAACAAGATTAATATTGCCCTTATTAATGTTGATTATTACCTGTACTTGGCACAGGTAGAGAACTTACTAAATGTTTCCCTGGCTTATGTATTCGGATGGTGGGGAGAGTGCTGTATAAAAGTAAGTGTACATTGTGATTGCAAAACAAAATTAAAATATTCTCAAGAACATCACATCGTCAGTTAATTTGGAAAATAAGGCATATTACTACTAGTGTTTTTTTACCAAAATAATAATGTCGGGAATATTGGTGTCATCTAAAAACGTTTCAAAAAAACGGAGAAATGGCAACAGTAAGCGGCGGAAGAATGGAGATAATCCACAGACGGGCTATTCATCGTTGGCTATAAAACACTTTAAGAAGATGACTGAGAAATCTTTCCAGGATTGTATAACTGAACTTGCCATGGATACAACAGTCGACTACGACAACAATCTTCTACCATCAGAAGTCGAGAATTTATGGTCTAAAACTACTAAAGTGGAAGACATTATTCTAACTGAAACTAAAGGGTTTAATAGCAACGAATTTATGCCATTTAATATCAAACAGTTGAAATTATTTGATGCAGTACCGAAATCTAAAAATAATTTGGAGAAGACAAATAAATTACTAGAATTAAAGATTAACGAATTGCAAGAGCACACAGATAAACTTGAAGAGGAAAACAGACTCTTGGAGGAAGAGTGCATTTTGATGGAAGACTACTTGAATCATCTCGAACGACGCTTGATGGAAACAGTTTCTGAAATTAATATAAAAGATAAGATCAATGTTGATAAACTAGATAATTTTTATAAATATTTTAATGAATTGAAAGGACTTTCGAATAAAGGAAATAACTTTGATATTGTTAATGCTGTACAACAGTCTAACATGCGTTTAGATTGTAAAAACCTTTTAGAGGAAATAAAAATAAATTCTATTCATTGAAGAATGTTCCTTTTTTTAAAAAATAATATTGGTCCTCATAGGGTTTTTGCTGAATTCTACATTAATTCTTGGCGGTTTACTTGGTTGCCCAAGAAACTAATAGGTGGTTTTATTGTTTATCTGAATTTTATATTGGAGTATTACAAAATATATGAATGGTTTATGTTATATTTAAAGTAAACACATTTTGAACTTAGTAACATACGATAGATCAAGTAAATGAACTAAAAATTTGCTATCTTTTCTTTTGCAGAATAAAAAGAAGCAGGACAGCTACAAGCGACGGTATTTGGAAACGCAGAGAGAAAATCAAGCAATTAAAGCCTGCCACTTAAAGGTTCCTTTGTAGCTTTTAAAATTCATTTACAATTGATAGGATTTCATTTAGTTTTCCTGTAACAGCTAATTTGGTTTTTCGGTTTTTGCTAAGAAAGAAACCAACAGAACAATACGGCGAAGACGGTGGAACTGGAAAAATTTCATCATCTTCGTCGGGAATGAGAGAGTTTCTTAAATCTCTAAAATACTTCCAAGAAAGTTATTAAAATTGCCACCGTGTCAGTGTGTTTTTTAAAAAGATCAAACTGCGTCTTTAGTTAATTACTCTCCAGCAATTGCCCAGTTCTAGTGTTCTATCAATTGCAAAGAAAAGAGTGGTAAATTTGAGTATATAGAAAAGCAGAAAACCATAAGAGGTGTTTTCGTCCGGAAACCGCCCCTTTCGAAGCGGAGTTCCCGAACAACAAACCATTGTTGAAAGTCGTGAGCGACAGTAAGGGGTTGCTTACGCTGATGAGGATTCTCTGGCAGCATGAGCACACTGGGGGGAAGTAGGGGGGAGCGCCATGCAAAGCCCAAGTTTGCAGCGTTGGATATAAACCGTCTGTATAAGAGTAGTCGTGTAAGTACTCTGATTATTTGATTCTAGATGAAATATTTGGACTGCCTTTTGTTTATAGGGCGAATCCCTTGAACCTTCAACACAAAAAAATCATGTTCCTCGTAAACATGGAATGCAATTTTTGGGTAAAGTACCGTCTGCAAGGCGGCCAGCGAATCTTCCATCCCTAAAAGCGGAAACTCAAACGCCTGGAAGCACAACTCCTGGACAAGAGCAACAAGGTAAAAGTTTTATATTATATAATAGTTTTATGAAATATATCTGCTAACAAAACAGGTCGTATTCAATCGTCAGTAGGTGGAACGAACAGTGGACAAACTGCACAAGCAACAATAAATTCAAGCAACAGCAACAATTCCTCAAACAGCACTCAGACACAATCTCTATCCCCAGCAACTCAAACGACTTCCTCATCATACACGTCATCGAATATTGGTTCATCGGCTGTAACATGGTCATCAGTAACGACCGGCCACGATGGAGGTTCATCCTCATTACCTCCATTGTATCAGAGTCCACAATTTCACCACGAATTTCCCTCTTTGGATGGGAGCACACCTGGATCAGGATCACACAAATCCCACCACAAAGACAGTCATCACCATCATCATCAGCAGCAACAGCAACACCACCAAAATCAACAACATTACGGTGGGCGAGATGGCAGCGGCGGAGGCGGCGGAAACATTGGTGGAAATCAACAGAAGAATTCGGGAGATGTGCAACAAGTGAGTCTGAGACCGCAGACAGATGCTGCAAGTTGGATTCAACAACAACAGCAAAGTGGCGGTGGAAAAGGTGGAGATGCACATGGAACACAGCAGGGCCAGGCCCTCCTACAGCCGGTGCCACCACAATTCCGTGCTCTAATGCCATCGTTTATGTATCGCGGATCCGGTTCAATAACTGCTGGATCAGCAGATCAAACGACAGGTGGAGCACGCTCCTTAACACCACCATCACAGCAGCAGCAACAGCAACAACAGCAGCAACAGCAGCAGCAGCAGCCGCAGCAACAACAGCAACAACAGCAACAGCAGCAACAGCAGCAGCAGCAACAACAAAATTATGGAAGCGGTGGCAGTGGCGGTGGTGGCAGCAGCAGTGCTGGTCCTGGACAAATTCAAAGCCAAGCACAGCAGCAGAACGGCAATTACTCAGTGATCCAGGGTAGGCAACGTCAGGAGCGGCCATCCGGACAAATTGGTGGACAAAAAGATTATCGAACGACTTCGCCGAATGCAACAGGATATCAGCACCTCAATTCGAATGCTCCAATAACAATACAAAAGCGACCTCAGCCGCAACAGGTGCAACCTTCTAGTGGCCGTAGTGGTAATAGCGGCGGCGGTGGCGGTGGAGGAGGAGGTGGAGGTGGAGGGGGAGGAGGAGGAAATGTGGCTAAATCTGAACAGGATTCAAATTCTATACCTTTTATTGAACCGGAAGTTGCTCTCTTACAAAGGCCAATCATCAAAGAAGAAGATTTAGAGCGGATGGATTCTATCGCCAAAGATGATGGGTGGATACGACAGGATGAAATCGATTACAATCAAAAATTAATTTTCTCAGATGACGAAGCGCCAGATTCACCGGCCAATGAACGAGGCCCGCCAGTGTTT
This sequence comes from Proctacanthus coquilletti, assembly GCA_001932985.1. Lineage (NCBI taxonomy): Eukaryota > Metazoa > Arthropoda > Insecta > Diptera > Asilidae > Proctacanthus > Proctacanthus coquilletti. The sequence continues at coordinate 1,347,651 of MNCL01000010.1, forward strand.
AACAGGAATGAAAAATCTTCGGATAATAGTAAAAAAGGATCTAGACACCAAGAGGAAGATAATCGAGCAGGTGAGTGAAAGGAAATTTAATGTTTTTTTATTACTTAGGAAAACTGAAGTGAGTTATGTATGAATTTATGTATATTATTTGTTTTTACATCTGATAAGAGGCAAATAAAGGAACAGGCACTCTTATTTTTGTTTATAATCGCTGGATCTACAGCGAAAAAGTATTAGAAGTTAGATAAAAAGGTTTAGTGTCTTTTAGCCTCTAAATAAATATTAATAACTTTAAAATTTCAGCATGGAGTCGAGAGAGGGAGCGTGATAACAAGGAAAGAATTGAGCGGGAACATATAGAACGCGAACGGAATGAACGCAATGAGCGTGAAAGAGAAAGGGATCGCGAGATTAGATCAACATCAGCCGTCGAAAGCGCTGCGAAGCTAGAACGAGATCGTGATAATCGAGAAAGTAGAGATAATAGAGAAAGGGAAAGGGAGAATTGTGCGGATAGCCAGCAGAGTCAGCCAAATATTCAGCAGCAGCAAAGACCTCAACAAAATGGTCATCGGGGTCTCGATGCGGGCGTCTTTGAACGAGTTAAGCAGCGTAAAGAGGAAGAAGAGAGACGAGAAATTGAACGTAAGCAGGCCGCAGCTAAGAAGCTCCAGGAGCTGGAAATGAAATTGAATACAAAAAAGAGTGAGGACGATTTCGACGATTCGAAACATGTTCCGAACGAAGATGAATTCTCAACAACTAGAAGCAGAACCTATAGAGATTCAAAGGATCCCCGGGATCCTCGAGATAGTAGGGATTCTCGTGACAACAGGGATAGAGATATTAGAGATAGTAAAGATTTTCGGGATAGAGATAATCGCGATTTAAGAGAAGGTCGGGATATTCGGGAAGGTAGAGATAGAGATTATGGTCGCTATGATAAATATGAACGAGATATGAATCCGCGCGAACGGGACTACAAGGACAGCTATGGCGGTGGACCTCCAGGTAGCCGAGGCGGCAGTGGAGGAGGCAATAAAAGTTTATTTTCGGCACATTTTCAAAATAATTTGCCTCCCCGTTTCGCTCGACAACAACAACAAGAAAGGGCTTCATCATCTGGGAGCGGACAGAGTCACCAGATTGGTAGTGGAGCAATTTCTGGCCGTGAGTCTGGAAGCAGTTCAAGTAGTCGGTCAATCACTGCCAATCATCAACTTTCATCCTCATCACATTTTCATCATGCTGGAGGTTCTGACTCGAGTCAGAAACCAGTGCCGTTTGCACAACAATACGATCCTAGGTACATTCATTCTCAAAATTATAAGCAACAGCAACAGCAGCAACAACAACTCCGTAGGAATCCTTCAGATGAAATGATCCAATCTCGAAGAAATGAGCGGCCTGGCGAAGTTTTTAGTGGACCGTCCTCGACTCGACGACGTGGCGATTCAGAAGACGATGACCGATTTAGTAATAGTGGACGGGAATCGATTAGTAGGAATTCTATGGGCGAGCCGCAACCTTCGAGAGCAGGTAATATCACACCGCAACTGGCTAGGAGTGTATCTGATTCGTCTCAGCGAAAAACCAGCGTATCTTCGACTGATGAGCAAAAGCAAAATGACAGTATTCAGAGTTCAGAGAATGGGCGACCTTTTGGTTCTTGGGCAGAAGAGACAGAATCTGAGCTCAAACGAAGACGAGAAAGCTTCTCTAGTGAGCACAGCATACCAAAACATGATTCTGCAGAGGAAGCTAACCAACCTAAGCAGATTTTACAGAGGCCACAAACAAAATCATTATCTGAAAGTAACTCTAAGAAGGAGGAGGCTCGATCTGATAATGAGGGTAAAAAGGATGATTCCAGTAGTTCAACTTCAAGTTGTATGCTCTTACCACCTCGACAGCAGTCCCCGGTGGTTCCCACTCAAATTTTAAGGCGGTCAGAAAGTCCTACGCAAAAAGCGTGGTCTGAATGCGTTGCCGAGGAAGAAGAAAAGGAGGCTGAACAAGACAAGCCCATGGAGGAATTAGGAGAAAATAAAAATGCTGCTGAATGCCTTAAACAGAAAATAGAATCGCCTCAGCCAGAGGCTGCTGGTAAAATTGAAATTGAAAAATGTGACTTTGAAGAGGCTAAAAAGGATGAAGATGCTGTTCAGAGCGGTAAAAAGGAAATGGGAGAAGACAGGCAAGATTCCGATGTCGGAAAGACACACCCAGGTCAAAAGAGACCAAGTCCAAGAGGAGGTCGTCAAGATATGCGAGGACAACCTTCGAGAGCTTACGGCACCTACAGAGGAAGTGGTAGTTGGAGCAGACGTGGAGGTGGTGGCGGCGGTATGAGAATGGGTCGTAATTACAGTGGTGATCATTGGAGTGAGTCTGAAAATTCTGAAGAAATGGAAGACGATTACTCGGGAAGACGTTCAGATAGAAGCCCTAAGGTACCGCGGAAGGAAAGGGACAACAAAGTGGGAGATGTAGGTCAAAGAGGAGGGGGACATTCGATGTCTTCATCAAAAGATTGCTTTGCCCCGAGAGGAGAGCCTTCCCGAAGAGGCCGTGGTGGCGGTAACACCGGGGTTCCATCATTCCGAAGAGGTGGACTATCTGGACAGGGCCCGAAACGTGTAGATTCTTATAGTGGGCCTCCAAATTCGAAAGTGAATTTTGGTGGTTCGGTAATCTCTGGTAGCATTGGTGATGATAAGAATGAGAAATCAGGTGGAGATAGAAAGCCTGAAATGACTGCGGATGATAAAACTAAGATGAATCAAATGGCCCTAAGCGCAGGATTAAGTACCAGGAAATCATCTGAATGCATTGATGATTCCTCTAAAAATCGCGATAAAAACTTGCAGCCAAAGCCACAAAGAGACGATAAGAAGTCATCCCCACCAAAGCAGTTCGGCGGTGGATCACAATATCAATCTCAAGGATCTCGTAAAGATAGCACATCCAGCTCTAAAAATGATGCTCAAAACCAAGGTCAAGTTCATCCATCTTCTCGAAAAGAAGATGATCTGGGTAAAAAAGAGGGCCCACAAGAAGCAGAAAGGAAGAAATCTTTGTCAAAAGAAAAGGAGATCTTTCATGAGCCTCCTAAGCAGCAACGTAGTAATAGTTCTGGACACATTTCCAGTTCTAGATCAGCGACGCATTTGAAAAAGGACGAAAGATCTTCGCAGAAAACAACGAAACCTCCTCCAGGTTTAGGTTTCAAACAAACCTCAAGTGTTGTTCAGGGTGGGCAGCAGCAGCCAAATCAACCTCTGCACAAGGAACAACCTTTAACCAAGAGTAAGTCTTCTGGTGATACCCGGAGTGATAGCCGTGGAGGTTCAAAAACGAATTTGCCTCCACGTCTAGCGAAACAATGGGAGAATCGATCAAAGAGGGATGGAAATCAGAGCGATAGTTCTGGTAGTAACCAACAGCAATCCGTCAATAGTAATGCATGGGAAAAGCCACTGCAACAGCCACAAGGTCCAGATATTAACAAGAGTCAAATGCAAGACGGGGAGAACAAAGATTTTGGTCAACAGCACACTTCGCATCAACAGCAGAGTAATCAGGCGTCCGATTCAAAAGCAAATATAGGACAAAAGAGTGATCCTAGCTGTTCAAAACCTGTTCTAGACCCGTCTTCAGCTCCAGTAAACACGATTATATTTGAGAATACAAATTATAAAACAGTCCAGGCTCCACTAAAGCGCCAGATCTCAAATCAAAGTGATTCCACTCAAGGAGGACCGAAGAAAAATGATGAAATTTACAAATCGCAGAGCTCAAGCTCGGTGCATGATCTACAACAGGCGCAATCTGCTCAGCAGCAGCAAGTTCAACAACAACCATCTGCACAATCTCAGATTCAGCAGCAACAGACTGTAGTTCATCAGACTCAGCAACACTCGCAGCAAGCCCATAATCAACAACAGCAGCAACAACAACAGCAAGAAGCTATTACATCTGCTCTTTCCCAGATGTCTTTTTCCAAACCTGAAAACGATTACGATAAGGACATGAAGTTAGGATTTCCTTTCGATACGGAATTCGGTCATCTCACCGACGACAAGACTACAAGTTCAGCCAATAAGCCAAGTCTATGTCTTCCGCGCTCATCATCTGTGATCCATTCGTCCGCTGCCTCCCAGAACACAATCTCGCCATCAACTGCTGATCTTAACATGAAAATTGCTAGTGTTAAAAAGGTTTGGGAGAATGTACCGCCGATGCCAACAGTTCTAGAGCATGCCGGAGTTGCGCCTAGTGATGCTGAATCGCATTTAAGCTCAAATTTCGTAACGTCACAGCACCAACAGCATTTACAACATTTTGCCGCTGCAGCAGCCCACGTTGCTCATGGTGGTAATATTCACATGCAGCACGCTTTATCATCGCCGGGTCCACCGTCGTATGCTAATACCTTTGACCCTAGCTTAGATCCTCATTTCGGGAATAAAGATGGAGTCGTTGTTGGAAACTCCTCAGGTAATCCGCCTGAGGCAGAAACTGGAGGCTATAGTCCAAGTCCGCAGCATGCAGTTGGATCACAAGGCCAACATCAAAGCAATGCTCAATCGAATCTAGCCTTGAAACATGCTGCTGAAGCACTATCATCTAGCAATGGCAATGTTTGTAAAGTTAAGCCGACTCAACAACAGATGCATCAATCCAGTTTGGGACTATCACCACCTCCTGCTATGCAACAAGGCACTGCTCAGTTACATCAGGCCCCACAACCCTTCTACCAGCCGTCTCAATTTGGAGCTATGCCAACAATACCAAGTCCACCAGCTGTGCTGTTCAATTCGTCGCCCATGCCTTCGCAGGGCGGATTGTATGGCCCGTTCCAAATTGAAGCCGGCCGGTCGCAATTCTCACAGTTTCCTGGACACTATGGAACTGCTGGTAGCGGTCCTTACAGTGCATATATGCAAACTCCACCAAATATGCCAGGGGCGCCGGCGCCCGACATGTACCCCAGCCTAACTTCACAATTCCGTATGGGTGGAGCTGTCCAGACTCCATTTAATCAATCCCAACAGCTAAACAATCCCAGCACCGTGCTTATTTCGTCCAGCTCGAATTCTTTAATGTCAGCTTCAGTAAAACCTTCATCTCAACAAATCGGAGCAATTGGATCTAAAAGTAATGCGGCTGCCGTAGCTGCTGCTGCATCTGTAGGCCAACCTTATGGTCAGCAATATATGAATCTTTATCCGCCACAACAAGCACCACCTCCATTACAATCGAATAGCTACTATTCGAATTCTGCTGGTGGCCAAGGGGCATTCTTTGGTGGTCCGACAGCAGCTGGAGCCACACAAAGTTATGGATTGCAAGCTGCAGCTGGCATTTTTGGTGGACATGGAGGTCCAGCTCCATCAACAGCTCCTCCACAGCAACAGATTGCTAACTTCGGTTCACAATTCATAAATTCCCCACTTCTACAGGCGGCAGCTATTAGCCAGTTCCGGGGCGGTCCAACACCCCAGACTACCGCTTACATGAAATCGAACCAGGGCCAAAATCACATGCAAGACTCAGTAAGATTGAATGCGATCGACCATTTATTTTCTTTATAAATAAAAGTTGTATTTAGATGGGACGACAACTCAAGAGCCCCCTTGGCACGGATGTTAGTCTGAACCTAGCAAAACAAGTTCAGCCGCAGCAAAGTCCACCTCATCATAAGAACTATGGTCCTAGCGTAAGTATTTTGTGATTTTTAAAAGTTTCGTTTTTATATTAATATTTGAAAATATTTCTATTTGAGTTTGTTTCGTTTAGAGTTGGTAAATCTTTTGTTAATTTATTTTTGTTTATAATTTATTTAGTGGGACATCCAAAATCAAGTAATGCAACAACAGCAACAATCTCAGAACCCGCAAAATCGTAGTGGTAACGGCCCAAGTATGAACGCTGGTCGTCCAGGCCAAGGACCCCAACGTTATCCAACCCCGATACAGCGACCCACAAATTATCCTACACATCAGCCTTCATCTCAACAGCCACAATCCCAACGATCCGTAAGGCAACCTCATTCCGGTCCAGGTGGGCCAATGAATAAGCATTATTACGGCAATAGCGGAGGTGGTGGAAGCGCCAGAGGTAGGATTTAAAGTACTTACAAACCATTCCGGTGACTAGAGTAGGACTAATCTAAAACAAAATTTATATTTATATAGGTGGACATTCATCGAATGTGGTGGATCAGAATAAGCAGCCCACCGATAAAAATATCGATACGACCACTTCTCAGCAAGACATCTCGGTGAAGGAGGACAATTCAAACGATTGAAATACGCACGTGAGACACAAGATAAACTTCCACGCAAAATATAGAAGATTCGTTTTCAAGCCTGCAGCAACCCATAGCTAAAAAGAATGTTTTTCCCCTTATTAACAACATCCCTCGGTAAAGTTCGGTGGATCCATAAACAAAATACTTGTAGTATTTCACTAGCAGGCGCTTTGGCGCTCTCCTTCCTGAAGTTTAAGAAATATTTAAATATTACAAACAGTAACAGTACTATAATATATTCAAACAAAAGCGTAAAAGTGAATTCCTTAAGGTCGTTTAAGTATTTAACTGGTAAATAAAATAAATAAAACTTAAGACAAGCCGGAAGGAAGAAAGAGGAGAATTTCGAATGGTTCAATTTTTTTTTCTCCGTATTATTATTTATTTACATTCAGTAAAGAGAGAGATTACGATGAACTCTTCCTTCTATCTTTCTCGTATGCCTTATTGTAGTCTCCATCTGAAAAACTTTACTATTATCATCCCCAGATAACTTGGCACTAGAGCCTCTGTCTTTGGATCTTTTTTTATTTTGTGTATTTCTTAGTTTACTGTGCAATATACAATCCGATTACGCTTCATTCCGATTATTTAGCTCTTTATTTTTTGTTTTGTAAAGAGCATTTTGTCTCTTGATATTTTTTCTTGTTCGTAGAATAACTTAATAGTTCTTTTTCTCATTGGGTTCGGATCTCTACATAATAATTGTGGTGAAACAAATAATAATGTGTTTTTTAAATGAGGCTAGTCCAACACCTTAAGGAGGTAGAAGATATCTATAAAAAAGTATAGACCAACTTAGAAAATTGTTGGCTTACATTCCTTGCTTGGAGGTTATTGTGAAATATAAGATCATATGTTTTTTTTTTTTTTTGTAAAGTGTAGGAATTTACGCACAATACCTAATTCAGTTAATTTTTTTTTCGGAAAATAAAATATAATATCGAGGAACGAAAGTATGAGATAAATTTGAGAAAACAAGAAATTATTTAGAAGAGAAAATTTCACATGTAGAATTTCTTTTATTACAAGAAAATATATATAACGATATTAATGTAAACATGTATTGTCTTCAAGTCGAACATTTTGGAAATAACAGACAAAAAAAAATTATTTATTGGTAAATATTGTGGCGTAAATCGTCAGATCATGTTTAAAAGAAATAATTCAGTTTATTAAACAGTAGTAACTACTGACACTGAATTTGGACTACTCCAGTCTTCTATTTCGCATTTGATCGTTGTAATTTTAATCTATGTTTACATAATTTCCGATTTTTTCATACCATGGCTACTTAAATGCACTACACGTAAATGGGCCACCGTTTGTTTGAAAGAACCATAATTTTTAAGGTATATAGTTACATCTAATTTGTTGCATCAAAACAAGCTAAAAATGTTTAAATATTTTTTTGTTTTATAATTTATACTCTTAAAAGTTGATTAGCTTCACAGTTCTTTCGTAAAGAATACGGCTGATGCATGCAAACTATTGATCTTTACTCCTTACATTATCTACTGGATTATAGTTTTCAATTTGTGACTAAACGTAGAAAATTATATTTTATTTGTGTTATCAGTGAGTTGATTAAAGCTCTGCTATTACATCTGCTTTGAAAAACAGATTCTAATTATTTTATACATTGCACAGATTCAACAACCAAACAATTTTTTTTTCATTTTGTTTGAATAATATACTACATGATCATGAATGTTGATCTGAAATGTTCCCCCGAGTTGATTTTAAAGTTCTTGCTTTTAAAAAGTTATATGTAGTTAATTTTCTTCCTCATTATGTAATATAATTCGACATACGTATTCATGCTAAATATTTACACTGTAAGTAGGAATAAGTGAGGCTAATCATTTTCTACGGAATTAATATTTTTAATGTGGTCTTCGTTTTTTTTTAATAGAGTCGAAGTTCAGCACAGATTTTAAGGGGCATTCAGCTAGCTGACTTTATTCGATTTAATTAATCAATTAATTAAACAACCGCAAATAGGACCCACAATGCAAATTAGGAAAGTTTATAAATTCTCTAAAGTACTCACCATAAATAAATAATAGATTTATTGCACTGCAAGGCTTAAAAATGGCTTTCTCTTTGGAAATTGATAGTAGCATTAGTAGTACCCGAGTTTTAAAGAAGCTACATTGTTGACCAACTGGGAAATGCCCTCAACTAAAAAATTGTCGTACTTTATAAATCCCAAGATGTGACGAAAAAGAGCAATATTTTGCGTTCGAAAACAAACAAGAGATATAATTGTAATATTTCTTCAAAAAATATCAGTAAAAAATTATTTTGCTGAGAGAAAATATAAAAAATTGAAGGAGTCACTATGTTCTACTTAAACTTCACTTTTAATTATCTATTTTAATTTTATAAAACCTTATGTTCGTTTTCTTTAAACATAAGATTACTTTTCGCAAGTAAGCTTTATTCCTATACATTTACGAAACGAATTAGATTTTAAACAATGATACTGTAAATTTAAGAACAATGAAACTTTTCTCACGTGTGTGTTTAATTTCAAGAGATTTTCAAAGTGTAAAGAAGAAAACCAAAAAAAAAAATAAATAAATAAATAAAAGAAGAAAGGAATTAAATAAAAAATAAGACACAAAAAGTTGACGGATCAAAGTGAATTATTTCGAGTGTAAAAAAGCACTCAAAGTCAAAACGACAGGATAGAAACAAATAAATGAACTTTTTATGATGAAAAAATGTAAATGCATATGTTTATTTAATTTTGTAAATTAAAAAACAAAACTATAAAATGAAGGGACAAACGGATAAATGTGTGATTTTGCGCCGCTACCAAAAGTAGAACCGGAGGTGCAAATACACGAAAAAAAAAAAATTTGTTAAGCATCGTATGACGCAAAAAAATAAAATGTGACTTTAAAGGGCTTGCCATTGAGCATGTTTATTAAAAAAGAAATATTCTTTTTTTATTATTCAAGTAGATTTGAATAAGAGAGAAAACAATAATAAAGAGATAAATAAAATGTATCCGAAAACAATGACGAAGTAGTGACGAGGGCTTTTGTTTTAACAAGCTGAATATTCGATATTAAAGAAAAGTGGAGAGTAAACTGTTTTATTGCAATTATATAAAAAGGAAAAACCAGAACATATATTAAAAAAAGGTAAAGATTAAAACTATAAAAGTACATTTGTAGAAGAATGTGAAAGAAATTGAAAATGTAATAATAACATAATCCTCCCTATGATGTGTTAATTTTCTCGAGCGAAAAGCACTATAGAAAACGAATAAAGTGAGAAAACAGACACAAATTAATAAAAAAAAAAAAGCGGGAGGGAAGGGACCTTTATGCTGTCCTCTAGGGCCGACCGATGACGGAGCGGTTATCGTAAAAAAAAAAAAACTAAAATCAAGTTAATATTAAATTCTAATTAAAGAATTAATATAAAGAAACGTTATAATTAATAAAAACGAAGTGAACATTTTTTTTTTAATTTATTAATAATTTCCTTTCGTTTTTCACAGCTGAGAAAAACAAGACGCGAAAACACACTATTTAGAAAACTAAAAAGAAAACACATAAAGCATAAGTTACACACTTGGGTAGTGGAAGAGAAAAACTAAGAGAACTATAAACGAAAATAAAAGTTAAATAAAAGTCTAGAAATAAAGAAAATAAATAATAATAATAAAAGTAAATGGGACACCTGCGATGCGAAGCGATCTTTTTAATACATAATTACGTTTTCTTCTAGTTCTGTTCGCTCTTCTTAATGTTTAGCTTTATTTGTTTAACCTCTTAACGATAAAAAATGATGAAAATGATGAATACGACTCTATCATTATTATAATTATTATTTTTTTAAATCAAAATGTGTATTAAGGTGGTAACAAATATAGAAAAAAATACAAGAAAAAATTATATAAAAAAATCCTCTTTAATATTACTACTATTGCTATAAACAACAATTGTGTATTCATGGAGACTTTAAGTAAAAACAAGAAACAAAACAAAAAAAAATTATGATGTTGACAGATTTTTTTCTTGTTTGTCGTTTTTTGCGATCTCCTCGTGGATTCTTTTCGTATTTACTTGTAATGCGTCAGGTTTTATTGAAGACGATGGTTATGTCGCTGATTTAATATATGTGAAAAAGGGAAGATGAAATTGATGAATACATTCACAAAAAGGGACTTCTCCTGTGCTTTCATTTACCTTCATTTTGGTCCAGATTCGAGTTCTTCTTTTCGGCTGCAGCGTGATTCCCTTCACCCCTTTGGCTTTAAACTTTTTGGTCCTTGATATCTATAGGGTTACAAAATAAACCTAAGTAAGATTTACGCATATTACTTAAGTATAAGCTTGGTGTATTAGAAGAAAAACTACGGATTTTAGGAGAAAATACTTTGGATAAAGCTGGGGTTAAATATTTGAGAGTTTTTATAGTGTAATTAAATATTTTTGGCTTTTGCTGTACGGTAATGTGACTCGAAGTAGAAACAATTGTGGCTATAGAATTTCTAGTTTTTATAATATATCTAACTGATTTTTTCGACAATTATGAAATACGGCATTTAATAAAAAATGTGTTTGATATTCTCCCATTTTTAAAAAGCGCCGAATCAGGGAGACCCTAAAGTGTTCATTTTATGTGAATAAATTCAAAAACTGCACTTTTCAAAACTTCTTTCTTTTATCGGGAATAAAGAATTTTTTTATTTTCACAAAAAGAAAAAGAATCATATGGCAAATATACCTTTAAAAATCAATGAGTTTTTCATCGTTTAGGATTACGTCTGCTTTTCTGCGTTTCAGAGAACTAAACAAGTTATATTGAATTGTTCATGGAAGTTGAGTTGCTGACCAAAGCCACGATTCTTTGAACAGTTCCCAAATTTGTACTAAAAATCAGCGTTTTCTACTAATAAACTAGTCTCTGGTCAGGAGGCTCTGGAGAGCTATTCAAAATTGAACCGAATTAAACTTCTCCAAAAGTAAAGTGAACGAACCCATGAATCTGCTTCCAATTCTATCATCATGGCGCAAAGCCAAAGATTATTTTTTTGTAATAATTCTTGCAAAAAGTTCGCATCCCTATAAAATTTTTAAAATTATACCGTACGAGTACATAAAAGGTACCTTCCCCTCCACCCCCACAGGTTAAAGCTGGAAGACTAATCAAAGAGGGCTCTTGTCTTTCCAGCGAAAGAGGTTCGACCCGCCTCGAAGCTAAGATGCCGTCAGAGAGGCAAAATGAAAATTGCTGGTGCAGATCGAGGCGCTATAAGCTCAGCGTAGCGTCCTGTAATAACAGCGAATAAAAATGACACAGCACCGGAGTGCCACTTTAATTTCCATTTCACATCAAAGCGAAAAGGAAACCAAGGTCTCAGCTTTTCAGTCCGACCGCCGAACCATTCATTTGCAGGAGCTGAAAGTGACGCGATATAGGCGAGGAGGATGCTATAGATGTAGTCTGGTTGGATTGGGCCCTGTGCCCACCATACTCGACACAGATATGAAGTTAACGCGACGACGTCGGTAGTCAGGATATATAATAGAGGGTGAGCACAATTTTCCTGGAAATTCAAGGAAATTAAAGGGCGTTTGTGATTTCTGGATCCCTATGTGCCTGCCTTCAAGATGTGGCTTTAGGCTGGCTAGCCGCAAGCTCGGAGCATATCTGGTAGCAGTACAAGCAAGATAAATCCCGCTGAGGATGATTTTTCCTACTTTTCACTGCGGGCAATTTTTTACTTGATTTCCGTTTGAAGCTGTTCCTAGATTTCCTGCCTAGACGAACTAAATGCGCATTTGGAGTTCTCTTGGCATTCATACAGGCTTTATAGTCTATCCACCCTTACTACTGACCACTGTAGCTTATTCTGCAGAAATGGGAAAATTACGGGTAAAGTGGAACTACCAGGAATTTAGACTACAATCAAAGTATTTTTAATGACCTAGAATTTTTAGTAATCTTACAATGGTTCGTTACTGAATACAATACAATTTTTTTGCTTTACGACTGCGATAAGTTTAAAGTGAATTAGTAATGGAAAATAGCACTTTAAAAGTAATTTGTGACCTTAGCACGCAGATCCGTGAGCATTGTAGAACTACTCTTTTGGTATTCCTCAGCAAATTAGACTGGAGTATAGTTCGCAAGTGCGTAAATTTTCTCTTGCATTGTTTCGCGCTTACACTTTCTTAGTAGATCATATGAATCACCATTGACCGCTTCCCGGTAGAGGCTCGGGGCCGCAATAAAATTCGAAATAATTGAACGTGTCTAGAATGTCGATTTTGTAAACAGACAGACGATCCATGATATGCTCGGAGCGCCAGATATATTGGGGTTTATGAGCTCAGCCAGCCGTATGATTAACTCTGAACTCTGGGAGGTGGGAATAAATTGTTTTTGAAGACTGTTGCATCTAGAATCATTTAGAGGAAGCATACATATGCTTTTTTGAGAACATTTTGCACTAATAGTGTATGATTACCATTAGCCGGAGATCTGGAACATAAAGTGATGATGTAGCACATCCCGTCTCTGGAGCTGTAAATTTTATTGTTTATTCTTAGAATAAACAATAATCCATGATTAAATTGTGTGTATTGGGTAATTTAAGAGGAGTTACTCTGGGATGAATTGGAAACGCAAAGGTTATTATTTGTTCATTTAATCAAGAAGAGTTTGTTATGACCGACTTCAGATAATGCGTCCTTTTGAAATGGTCTTAAGTGCTTTTTTTAAATAATTAATTACGAATTAGAATTACCGTTCGAACCTTAAAGTTAATTTGATAGTGACGAAGTCCTTTTTATTAATTAGTTAGTCATAACCTATCGACTATGAATAAGGGTAGGTTCTCTAGGATAGCTAGTTGCTAATACTCTCTAGTGGTCCATTTCGTGCCATTTGATTCCTGTAGGGAATTTATAAGCAATCCATCACGTTAATGGAACTGTGAACAGAGAATGAAACTACCACCCTTAGAGTCCGGATAATGATTGAATAACAAAATTCTCACCCACTCCATTGAGCACTTACAATGACTACAGGAATCCCATTAGAAAAGAAAGGCAAAGAGGGAAACAACAACGGCAAATAGAAGAAAGAAAAAATTCGATAAACACGACAAGATTAAATTTCTCATGAAACAAGATATCCATTTGTTAGAGGTGAGGTACTTGGGTACTCCGGCACGCAGGTACTCTGAGCGCGATTTATTTCCCGAGCAAAGCATTTCCACCTTGGGGAAGGTAACCGCATATCGAATTGCAAAATATACGGCGAACAGCGGGTAAGACAATTCCGTGATCATCTTATCTTTGAGGGCAGGCACCACTTCGGGCCGGTGTTACGTTGTATGTCTGTCAGGCTAACTGGTGGTTCCCTTTTCTGATCCAATTGCTGCAAGTGCAGTGCGCTGCAGTGACCGTGCCATGGTCTTGGATTTCACAGCCGTTTGACCCAAATTTCTGTGACTACGTACCAAAGGAAAAAACGAGTTTAGTAGGGTATTCGCCCGGGGTACCCAGCTTCACCGACTATAACGAATGCTACTGGTGCAGTTTGGAGGAGCTAGACTTATTCTAGCATCTATTATTTTGCTCTTCAACTTTCCTCGAGCGGTACCCAATGAGGCTCTTCGGAAATTGTGCCATTTTTTAGGACATTATGAAATTATCGTCTATTCTAAATTGCTTACCATATTCCGTCTTATATCATTCGGCCCGACAAGACCATTAATTTCTCTGTCACAGCTCTATACGGTTCATTATCAGCGCCATCAGATTAGTAGAAAAAATTATTACTTCATCCCAAAGCGTACCTCCGGGGAAAGACTGCCCGTAATTTGTCTCGCTAACCGAGATCAATTACTCATAGGCTTTTACCTAGAAAATTTTTTTGACCACCCGAGCCGTGGGTCCCAGTGATGTTATTGCACGAAACTTGCTAGTGTTGACCTTTTTTTCAAGTGACTCTAGCCGAGACTTCAGGCATTCCTTTGAGGTGCGAAAGCCCGTAAATCACTCGTCATATCACTTTTCGATGGTACTCGAATGACTGGGCTGGATCGTAATGTGGCCTTTATGATCAAATTCAATTAATTTGCATAAAAAACTTTCATAGATTCGTGTCTACAATGGGAAGTGTTGTGTAAAATTTGTTCAGCAAAAAACTTTTGATGGATACTTATGGCCTTGACGTTGAGAAGGTCTCTTGTAGAACGTCTTGTGCCGTTCACAATAAATTTTGAATCAAACTATTGAAAAGCAAAAAAATTGTACTGAACATTGTTAGTAGAGTTCTTTTCTAAACTACCTTTTCGTTTGTGTTAAGAAAATTTTCACATGTAAAAATTCCAGAACTTCGCCTGCTGGTACGCGTATAACCCAAAAATCACTTAAAAATATTTGTGGTTGTAATATGATGACTTCTGATCAAATTTATATGCCTTTAAAAGATTTACCCACTTGGCAGTTTCTATGTTTTCGTAACCGACCGTTATATTCGTTGTCAAAATTTGACCATGGAATTAAGTACTAATTTTTTCATACAGGTGGCGTTTTATTTGTTAGAGCTGCCAACTAAAAAGTGATAAAATTTGCAATTCTTGTAAGAGGGCATTTCCCTCCAAACGTTTGACCACAGCGGGACAAAGCCCTACTTCTGTGAAAGTGCATGAATTGGAAATTATGTAATTTTAATAATTTATCTTTTTTCAAACTTTCAATGAAGAATATGATAGATAAATTGGGTAAGTTATTTTACTCATAAATTTCTCCTTTGAAATTTTCTTTTGCCTGAGGGTTGGCATTTGGCGTGGTTTTGTATTTTTGGACCCCGCGCTTGTGATTATCGAAAATTTAGGTTTGCATTCAGCTTTTCTCTACACGGTTATAGAAAGGGATTGTTTTGTTCTTATAGAGAGAGTAGAGATACAATTTCCTGCAATACAATTTGTGTAATGGCAAGAATAAGAAAAATGGGCGATACAAAAAAATAAAAAATTACAAGTATTCTTACAAATCGATACATTCAACAAGACCGGGAAATTTTTCCGTCTGTGCTATTCCACTTTCGGAATACTAGCCCTCCTTTCATCTATATTTGCTAATACATAAAGTCATAAGAATAATTCATAGTCTTCAGCTAAAGGTCAAGTTGCATTGAATTAAACATAAAGACTGTACCATCTTCTAGAGTTCTCAAGGGGACACGAAAATAGCATAAGTCCCTCCAAAAGTCGTCCGCTTTTCGTACGCTTTTGGTTCCCTAAATCCCTCAATCATGCAGAAATAATTGTCATTAATCTCTCCAAATTAAAGCAAACCCCCGGGTATTACACATGGCGCAGTTTTGTCCTATTTTGAATTACTTCACATTTACCCACCTCGGAACTCCGGAGACTTCGGGTCCGGAACGCTCCATTTATTCCTTGTGGTCTATCCCCGAGTACATTTTGTTAGCCATTTATTCACCATGAGTTTGCCCCTCTTATATTCTAGCATTTTGAGAATTCTTTCCTATTCTGCGAGTATTGCTGGGCTTTATTTCCTTAAGGGACGACCTAATCTTCTCAAAAGAGTGACTTCGAAATTAATTCATTGACACGTTCGCCATACACATGTGCTTTAGGGGTGATGCCCTCCTATCCGCACGTAGAGGTGATGGGATGAATGGTCGAGATGAGATGATCATCGACCATCATCGTGCAGCCGAGGGTAGATTTAATACTCAGCAGAATTTCAAATTTATTCTTTTTCTGTTCCTTTCTCCCCTCTGTTAAGGTATGACGTGGGTGGAAACATTCCGTATCTTGTTGTATCAGATAAATGTTATAGTCTGATGTTTAGGAGACCCCCTTACTGTAAGCATGCCTACTATCGCATCATCGGAACTCGGAGATGATGGTGAATACAAAAGGGTCGTCTTTCGGGCGGAATTAATCTAGATAAGCGCTTTATTAAAGCATCTTAGCATTTGTTTTAAAGCAAGATGGAAATTATGTCGCCCGAGGGTAATTGGCTCTATGATCGACTTCCCCTCCCCTACATGATGCCCTCGGGACTAAATCATTTTCTTATGGTATAATACCTAAAACTTCTGAAAGCCATCATCTTATTGGCCTTGAAAGTTTCTGTAAATTAATTTCTCTTCAACATAAGAATACAAGCAGTCGCCTGGACAAAAGTGCTTTTCACAAAGGCCAAAATATATCTGGGAATTTGCATCTCTTTGGGAAATGAATTTTTGGTTTACGAATTCTTGTTAATTTCGACAACAACGGGTGACCTTGCGGACGATCCATTGATAATATTTGTTGACTTGAGCAGCCAAATTTCTAGCGCTTCGATTAATTTCCGCTAAGCTAAGCGAACTGTGTTAAAATGCTCAATGGAGCGTATGGCGGCACTCAAAACACTGATAGTAGCCCTTTTATGTAATTTATTGAGTCGCCTCATCTGCACGACTATGTGACCCTAAAGTGTCTCTTTTAGTGTCATTGGGATCGTTTCATTTTAATCTTCCCGTTTTTCTTTTTGTCATTATCTGGAAAAAAGACGTCTGCCGAACTTTCCGGGTACGTATTTAATAGCCGCTTAAAACGGTGAGCCCTACAAATCATCGACTATCTAAAATTCCGTTCCGCCTGCCCATATCACGGGTGTATCACAAGAATCCCGGCTTCATGATCCTTCTCTAACCGCTTTAGTCATTCCTAGCCTGTTGAACTCAGGCTGTGCATTGATTGCTACCACCGCTGAGTTACATGTGCCAAAGCGTGTTCAAGTCGACGACCGAATTTTTGTCACCTTGTTGTGTATTTCTGGAGGCTGAAATTTAGAAGCTAACCCAGATTTTGGATTATTTATGCGTTTTAAAAATGAGATACAGCGGACGCGGACCGTCATCGTAGGGCTGCCGCCACTATTCGGTGGTCGCAATTTATGGCTGTGGGCACCAGTCAACGGCGGTGTTTTGTGGATTACACAAAAGACTGATGTGGGTGGAGGGAAATGCTCTCATGTAGTACTTTGGCAATATTTTGTTGCTTTATTTAAAAAACATCTTAAAGGGATTATAAATCGCTCAAAGGCGAATAGGCTATTTTTTAATTAGATTTTGACAAAGTGTGGCAGGAAAAGTAAAAAAGCAATGGAAATTGTAATCTCATAATGTAGATGCCATCTTATAGAATAAAAACATAAGCTTATGGGGATCTTTAGATAATTTCAATATATACCTATCTTATATTCTCTATTTTAAGTTAGTTGATTTTTAATCAAAGTTGAAACGATTTTAGGTTACCAATCAAATTATGAGAATTAGTCAACTTAATCTAAAGTTAACAAATCAAATATGGTACATCTTCCAAGGTATAGAAGAACTTACAGTGATGCTAGTGAGAATTTTGAGGTAAGTGTCAGAGAATTTTAAAAAATATTTGTTTTGAAAAATTTTAGGGAACCAATTAGCTGAATTAGCATGTAAAAAATAGCATAGATATTAACTAAAGAATAATTTATATAATGTAGAAACGTTTCACCAGAGTTTTTTTAGAGAAATCTACGCAAAAGTAGGAGAACTTGGATGAACGTTTTAATATGAAAGTTGGTAATCTAACCAGAAGTTTGAACAATTTGAATAACTATTTAAAATGTAGAGAAAATTTGGGAATTTTCCAAGTATTAAGTCAATCACTAGTTCTGCCTGCAATAACTTGCCTCCTGATTGTACAGATTTTCAACGAAGCTAGTTCAAGCGACTGTAGGCTGTAGGCGATTGAACGACAATTTTCTTTGAACATTTAACTTCTTTAGAATAAATTCTTCCTAACTAGGCAAAAATGCATAAAGCTTGTCACTGTGGCCACCACGTACAAGGGGGTGGAATTTCTCTCTCTTTTTTCGTTGTCGTCGTCAGTCGACTGCACTTTTGCCTAGGGGATAAATTTAATGAGGAAAAATTCAGTGAAAGGCGTCCTTCTCTTAGCCGCTTTTGTAATGGCAATTTAAAAATTCTACTTTAATTCCGCTCAATGAATCTGGCACTAATGTGGTCCTACTGTGCCGGGAGCGATTTACTTCCGTTCTGTTTCCTCCGTGACGGGCTATGGCGTGGGACAACCCAGTCTTGTATAAAAAAAAAACTAAAAGCGAAATTGATGCAAAAATGAAATATAAAAACAACTATGAGGCCGCTAAATGGTCTTCTCTTAATTACGTAGACGATTTAGCGTCATTTGTGCCCTGATAAAGATGCAAACGAGTCCTAGAAAAGGTAAAACCCCCCCGTCGACGTTGTCGGTGTTCCATATCGCTATAAAACCGTTCGTTGGGCAGGTGAATGTGAAAATCATTAAACGGTGCACTGTGGGCAATCGGCAACAAGCCGGACTTTCCCATAGTGGGGGACAGTCATGGAGGGAGGTAATTATGTGTCGAAGCTCGTTACCGTCAATTGATTTCCTTCCGGCTATCCCACGCGATAGGACATCTTTCTCTTGATCCACTAATAATAGTTTTTCTGTTGAGGGAAATCAAAGAAAACTGGCTGTCTCTACATTGTTATTAGTCTGCTCCAGAGGCGGCACATTGAAACGGTGCGACAACTGGAGTCGACCTAATATTGTGTCGACGTTTGTCTATCTCTTCGGCTCGACAGTTTACGGCAGAATTTATTGACTCGCTTTTAGATCTTGATTGGGAAATTACAGCGGCGATCGTGACAGGTTTATTCGCATGTTTGGCAGAGTAACAGGCTAGAAGTTGGGAAAACGTTGATTTGACCGGGAATAAGGCAACCTTTTGTTTTTTTTTGTATGATGTTATGGACATTATACAGGAATTTTATATATTCGTTTGACCTAGCAGGGTTACAATATAAAATCTTTTATCAACTAAATTTTTTTTTAACCGCATAGTCTCCTGTTAGACTAGCAAATACAAGAATAGTGAGTTGGCAACCCAGAGTTCGAAATTCGCATGCGGGGAGGGGAAAAAGATCTGAGTTTTCAAGCTAGTGAGACTAGGGTTCCCAGTTAACAGGCTAGGCCATAGGTGCAAGAAGGACGGTAGCATTGATGCCTTGTACCCACTGCGTGTGTATACGAGTAGTGACGGTGCAGGTGGAACGCTTGGCGTTGGAGAGAAGACATCATGTCGGGTTGGGGTCTGTTTCTAATTCCGGGCGATTCCCAGAAACCCCAGTTCAGTTTGAATCGAACCGTTCGCGCGTTGTGAGAGTTTTGTGGCGGCGCGACATCTTCCGGCGTGCTGTGCAGGCACCACTTGCAAATTGCCCGAAATGTGCGATCGCCTTTCAGACCCATTGCTGGGCTCGCAGAACCGTTGTTGGCAGTTTTTGTTCGCCTGAAGAAGAAAGTCACAACGTTTTATTTCGGCCCGCTGCGTCGTGGCCTTTAGATTTCTGTTGGTACTACTTCTTGTCGAAGAAGAAGCTACCGACCGTCCATAGAGTGGGTTTTATACATTTTTTTATTATTATTTTTGTTTAGTTGTCGACTTCTTCAGACCTCACAGCTTTCGAGTGTGTTTTGAATTCTTTTGGGGGATGAGATTTGGAAAGTAATAGTAATTTATGAATTTTTGCATTTTATTCGGTAACTCGCGGTGGAAGGAAATTGCGGTCGTTTGTTGCCATTCAGCGAGCAAATTTCACTTGAATGAGCTTTTGAAAGATTCTGCGGTGGACCGGGAGACTGCGGTGTGTTGTGCTTTGCGATAGAAGTGCAATTTTGCAGTTGGAAAGGTTTTCTGTTACAAGCTTGCCTCAGACCTGTTTACCTTTTCCGCTGTTGTCCTCTTTCCCATCCCAGCGAGAAGTGCGCGGAGCGGAGTACGCTCTTATCAGAGGGCGGTTGACGAAGTGTGATAGTAACGGAACAGTGCTGGCCGCGCGGAGTGCGACGACATCATGTGTGTGCAGCTTTAAATTAATTATGTCACTCAAGTAATAAAGCCAGGGGCACAGGGGAGGGAGGGGTGTGCGTACAAATGTGATAAGAGCGACTCGGTAAATTCGATTAGCTCCTTTTTGCTTTTTGTTTTTGCTTATAAGCGATGTCTAACGGTATGTGGAAAACTGCAGTACCAGGAGTAGTTGAAGATCTTTAAGTGTCTATCTCATTCAACCCTTAGTGTCACCTTCGCCAAATTAAAGTGTCACTAGAATTTATTTTGTTTTTTGCGATTTGGATCCAACAGCTGTGTGCTGGATATTCCGGCAAACAACGACTGTGAAAGGATTCCCAAAGCCGGTAAAGTTTCTTCTAGAAAATGGGACGAAGACCTCTGAATCGAGTCTGCGCCATCAATTACCCCAGCCGGGTCGAGGGATGGCTCGATGTTTGCGGTGAGTTCATCATCTTTTTGTTGTTTATTTACACTAAAGTGCACTCCAAGATGAGTTTGTTGCTAGCAAACAACAGCGACTTTTTGTCGACCCATCTTTACCATGCGTTTCAATTCATCCTCCTCGAGCTCTAGACGGCTACGATATGCAGGAGATGACACAGCCAGAAAAAAGAATTGACTTTTCTCCATGTATACCCATGTTGTCTAGAGCCCTGTGGAAGTGAAAGGTAGGCGATTTTCACTCAGATTCCATCTTCTCGAGCGGCACAGCATAAATTACTGGGTGCTCAGATGACAGAGGAGTACGTACTAGTGGTATTGCTGCAACTTCATCTGACTGAGACAGATTACCAATTGAATTTATTTCCTGTATGATCTCTGAAAATATTTAATACGACCGACGCCTTACATCGTCAATTTATTTAACATGGTCCCATAGAAGGTCTGTTTCCTGTCCAAAATTTTTCAGTATATATTCGGATTAAATTACAAAAGTTTTCGAACTTCCGTAGCAACCATAGGAAATAAATTATATCGTTGTACAGAAGAAAAAAATTATTTTACGTCTGGGAAAAGTTTTCGTGCTGGATCTATTTAGAATATTTGTTTTAAATGTGCTAAAGTTAACTTTTTCTGTTTAGGATTTGTTTGGGGGATTTTCAGAGGATAATTTTTTAAACAAAAATTATATTTGATTTAGCAAATTGTTTGATCATAAAGTTCTATGCTTTCTAAATGAATATTATGCGAAATCACTTTTAGTATGAGGATGAGTCTACTATACATATGTAGCACTTTTAATTAGAAATGTTTATAAATACAGGAAATATATTGAGACTCGTAAACAATCGACGGCACGATTGTAAATACTAAAACAAAAATATTTCTATATTTAAAAAGTAATCAGGAAGTTATAAGCCTAAAAATAGTGCTTTGTGTAGTACTCAAAAAGCTCATACATATATAAATCATGTTCAGGAAATAAGGAGGAAGCAGTGTTCCAATCGATTCTTTGAAATGATGTCCTGATTAAGATTTCTTCCTTAACTTTTTTCCTCTGAAACCAACCTTTTCTGTTGAAAAGTGGGCATTCGAGATAAATAAACTTAATCAGAATATTTCAAGGAATTGATTGGCGTACTATTTTCCATTTATTTTCCGAATATTTTGTTTAAAGCTACTGTCTATGAAGAGGATTTTTCAACTTGGTTCCAGTAGATGGATGAATAAAAGAACTCAATAAAAAAGGGTTCAAGGTTTTTAACCTTTGCCGAAAATATCCCTTTGAACATTCAATTGATGAAAACGAAAACCATTTTCCCACAAGGTCTTTTTCCAAAATCTTCTTAAACCAGTATAAAAGCAGAATTTTTTCTGAAATGTTTGCTTACGCCTAACGTTGTGGTTTTGGCAAATGTAAAATCATTTTGTTTACAATAACCATTTCGATCTGTGAATCCATTAAAATACATTTTGCCCTGCTTTTAGCTAAGGCTACCTTGAAACTGTTCCGCCGACTGTACACTTTTATACCTTTTTGTACTTTTTTTTGCTTAGCTGCTAAAAATATTTCAGCAGGTCTTTTAAATATGCCATAAAACATGAAAACCCCTAAACATGTTCACACGCCGTCGTGTTTTTGTAGTGGAATTAGCAAAGTAGTCAGATTTGCACAGATGATATCGTTGGATCTCGATTGGAGTGGACAACAAATTGCTGTGAATACCTTGTATCGCCCAGATGGAGCACAGGTGTACGCTACTTAAAATCTTTAGAAGTTCAACGACGGTGGCTTTAGTGCCTGCCTTCTTGATGTGAGGTGATTTAACTGACGCAAATCCCCCGATTCCATTTTGGTGAGATCCATTAATTGGTTCGTTAGGCAATTTTAATTAGAATCAGTGCGAATTGATTACAGCCTCGCTGATTAATTATTCCATTTTGTAAGACCTTAAAGTGGGTCGAAGTCAGTTTAGTGCGCGACGTTTTTGTCGTCTTCTTCACTTTTTTCCAGAAAGCAGAGCACGAGCCAAAGTGGTATTCCGTGTAGGTACTATGCTCGATTTTGATACCGGCTCTGCTACGTGGGTGGTCCATTTCATTGCTGTCGATTCAGAAATGTATCTGCTCTTAACTGAAATCGATATTTCAAATTTATGCTTCATGCAGCGGTGTATGCGCCAATCTCAAAAGCGGAGAGAGTTCTCCATAAATTGTGTATGTATATATCCAATCTAGGTGTGGAGAGCACTGGACAGAACATTTTACCTGCCGAATGATATACCATGTCCATAGGTAATGCGGATTTATGATGTTTAAAAATAGATAAGAGCTTTGTTGTTGGATGCCATTATGATCCTGGTAGCAGTGCTCTAAATGAAGCTTTAAGGGGGTTTTGAAATTTATGGAATATTACAATTTTAAAACAATGTATCAAATGAACTCCTAAGCATTTATATAACAATTATAGTATATAAAATGTTGTCATAATGGCTGGAACTTTGGGTATATTATTCTGGACTTATATGACACTATTTGATCATAGAACATTAATAAGCAAATACTCATGAATTTCTTACATGCTTTCTTTTGCTTAGTATGCATTGTGAAGAAAAGAAGATCAAATTATGTTACGACAACGCAAGAGCCACTCCACAATCAATGCATAATTTCATCATATTTCACGTGAAATACAGAATCCAATGTCGACCATTAACCCACTTCACTCTCTGTCCAAACAAATAAAGAGAAAGATTTAAAGAAATTTGCATTTCCCAAAAGATACGCGTGTAATTTGTGTTTGCACAAAATTGGCAAACAACACGCAACAAATGATAAAAGACAACAGCAGCCCACATTTTCTAGTAGGAAAAAAAAATTATAGAAAAAAAAGGATTTCGTGTTTCGTTCAGTGGAGACAAAAATTTTTCTCTGTCTAGAAAAGGGCCTTTAGAAATTGTTGGTGTCGTTAAGACGTTATGCCCTCATCACTGTGTGGCAAGTTTTTGCTTTTTCAACTAATTTAGAGGCTAGCTAAGCCCTGGAAGATCTAATTTCAGTGGAAGTTAGGAAGTGGTCTAATAGCGAACACCAGCACTTGGTCAGTGACTTCGTTGAACAGTCATTAGACCCCACGGAACGTACCACTATGGCAATTTTGTGAAACGAGGCGAGAACTAAGTGACACTGTCGAAATGAGAAGATTCACTTAAGACGGAAATTAGTGAACGGTGAACTACTTTCTGGGATAATTAAATGATATCGCAAGTAAAAATTTCTCTACAAACGAGCCTCAATTAATATTCTTTGAATGTGTTTAAGAATTTTTGTTTTAAACTTATACTTTAATAAGATATTTTAAACATTAGTTGTTAAAGAACTATGTTTTGAATGTAGGGAACATTTTGATTCAAAATTTCCTTGAAAACGTGCTATTTTAAGTCTTAATAATGAACAAACTGGCGATTTTCAAAATTCCGTAGAATTTAAATCTTCTCGATGTTCTACACAAAGTTTTTTTTAAAAAAATATTCCTAAATCTCAAATTGTTTTTTTTTTGTCCTAGTAACCAACAGTTTATTTTTATGCAACCCGTGTGCTTACAGAAGCTCTAACTTCTCATTTTAATCATCTGTTTCTGCTTTCCCCCAGTAACTGAAGCTGGGACTCTATACCGTACGGAATCGATATTTCCTCCGCCCTTCCTTGCCCTCGCAACAGAACAATGGTCTTGTTTTTTGACTTTACCATAGAAGCTCCATAGATAGATGTCTTATCTACCGGCAGTAGTCACCCCTTTTTCACCCGAAAACCTGAATGACAGCCGGAGGATAAAAAAAAATTTTCCCCCGGGCTAAAATTAGCCCGGTGCCTTTCTGCCATGTGTCCGGGATGTGGTACCCATGGTGACGCGCCCACGTTTATCTTGCACAGCAGAGGCACGAGGCGAGTGGGGTCCCAATTTCGCAAGGAGCTGTAAAGTAATAATGAAAGAAAAAAAAGGACTCTTTGTCCTCGAAAACAGTCGAGGATAACAGGCTCAAATGCTAGCATCCTAGGATCATGGCATTGCAAGGCTGTTGAGGAGATGGTGCGCCCGGCTGAACTGCGGTATGGTTGCTGTCCCCTCTCATGGAGCCTGTGGAGGAGAGCCACAAAAAGAATTCACAAGGCTGGGCTCCTTTCGTTTATGAATGAACTTACAAATCTGGGGTCCTTCCTTCATTATGGGCCGCCACTGGTGGTGCTGCTGCTGCTCCGGCTGTTCTGCTCGCCTGCTGGCTGACTTGGATTCTTGATTATTCATGGGAATCGATTTTCTCTCCATTCTTTTCCTTACATCACGGATAAGAGTTTCCTTTCCGTACTTGGGACTACTTGGGGGTCCCCTGTCCTGGCTTTGCACGCTGAGGGACACTTGCGGAGGTTGTGAAAATCAATGAATCCACTGCCTTCCGTTGCTGCGGCTGCTGCTCCTGGGACTTTGAAGGACTCAAGATGGGATGAAGTGACGTGCAGGGGAGTTATTCGAGAGATTTCCAGGGCCAAAAATCAATAGAGTTGAATAATTCGTAAAGTGGGCTGGCTCACTTACGAGATTGAGTCATCGTCAGCTGGGGGAAATTAGGAAGTAATTCAGCTGCGATGATTTGTTCTTCGCCCTTTGTTATTTTAGTATGATTTAGATTTAAACGTGATAAATCCAGATCTGCATTAATTGTCTCGATTTGAATTGGATTTGTTACTTGGGTTGATTTGTTGCTGTAAACAGAAACTTCTCCACTTGTTCCTATCGTCGTGAGTCATGATAGAATCCATAATAGCGATACATTAGCTTTAATGTTGTGGACAAGGAATTGGGGATTATTTTAGTGTTTTTGTTGAAGGCATGTTACAAAAATATTGTTTTTTCCTGTGAATTGAAATTTAAAACTTTCGGTAATTAGAGTTAAATCTTTCGTAAAATTTGAAACGATTTAATTTATACGATTACATTGTTTTGCCATCGCGCAAGTCAATATTAAATTATTGTAAACTCTAGTAAAAAGCACTTATGAACTTCTGTTATATGGGCCAAAACTTTCTAGATATTTACTAGGTCATAGAAAGCTGACTAGGTCCTTAGTAAGTGAAAAGAGATCAGTAAAAAATCTTGATTTTTGTTTATAAACTAAGAGATTGATAAAGTGTGTATATGTACATAAAACAAAGGTTTGCTAATGCAGTTTTTGTATAATAGATAAAATGATATCTATACACTCTGTACTTATTTTCGTAGTCCAATTTATCTTGAAAGTGCACGCATGAAACTATAGGGAGTGTGTTATGTAAATTTCAATCTATGATAAATCACCAGCAGTAAACATTGGTGTTATCGACATACACTTACTAGTATCTTATTTCCATTCACAATCTTTATTCCACTTCCGGGACCAGCTTCGGGCAAAAGCACAAGAGATATATAACCCATTTTGTGTCGTGTGCGATCTTTGCAAATGTTATCGCAACCTACGTGCGGGTTTGTTAGTAATAATTGGGTTTATGGTTCGCTATAAACCAAATCCCAGGCTCGTTACGCAAGTGTCTTCTCCATTTGCACAATGTTCATTGTAACAACTACAGCTCTTGTCGTTTGTTCAGTTCTCTTGCACTCGATTTCGTATTAAAAGTTCGAATGCCCCATAAAGGCAGTAATAAAAAATTTCATTTAAACAAGTAAAAAGCATTTCCCAGATGGAAGAAGTTCCTAAAAGAAGAGAAAAGATTCTATCCCCGACTTTGAAATCTTCCGGTATCGCCTTGGAAGAAAGTTCCATTAAAGCATCATTGCCGCCGGAAGAAGTCATCAAAGTCCAAATCAAATAAACGAAATTTTCCTCCTTTTTTTTAGATGGAAAACTGTCTTGAGCAGGTCGTAAATTCCAGGGAATTATCCTATTTCCTTAGTGAAAAAAGTAATAAAATAAGTTAGAAAGTATAAAAAATTTAGAAAAGTGAACACGGCGATCTTACACTGTGTTTTGTTTGCGCGCCTCTCAAGGTGCTCTGATTGATTTCAGTCCCTTCTTTCTTCAGACTGGGGGCAAAGCGTCGTTCCGCATAAGTGCGATATTGAAGGAGAAGTGAAAATAACGAGCGGAGGCGTTGTTGCAGCTTCCTCCTGAGGAAATTGGTAACGTCTTGTGACGGGAACTGATGAAAGGGCAAGACACTAGACGAACAGAAAATGAAATGCAAATCAATTTGGGCCAAGAAGGCGTTTACTTCAGGCAGTTTGATGAATGCTTACGGCGGCGACGACACGCGGATGAGTAATTTACGAAGACGCCAGTTAGACCAGACAGGCAGACATTGCCATTTTTGGTGTTTTCTAAATTTTCCGAAAAGATTTTCTAGCTTTTAGCAGTTTGACACTTTGACCCCCTTACATGCGTCTACGAAGTTTTCCGGGTTGGCTTCTAAGTGGCATACCGCGTCTCATGAACTTCTTAGGGGCAGTATCTTTGCTGCTTGGAGATATTATAATTTATTAGACGGAGAGCTTTTAGTACGCAGCTATGCTTTAAATGCTCTAACGTAGAATAGAATAGGACTGAGCTGCTGGCGGCTAAAAGGGGCCTACGGTTTGTACTTGTGGCAATGGTCGGCTGCTTGTCTTTATTAAGTCTGGCATCCAGCCGGGATGGTAATGCGAGCACATATCCAAGGTCGGGGTGGAGCAGGCCTGTTGGTCGCTAATGGGCAGCAATCGCGCGTGTTGATTGATATTTATTGAAATAGTGAAAGTAGCGGAGATCCTATTAAAATACATTTGAATTGACCTCTTCCTCAAGCTTACACTATTAAAAATATCAATTATAGGAAATACAAGCCAAATTTATTATTCTTTTATTGGAGGTTGGAAATTGTGTCCGGTGCCCCACAGCCCTTTTGGCCCCATGTATATTTTTTAGAAGTGTTCACTCGTGCTCAAATAAAATTAACTAACAAGATGAAACGACTGGCTGGACTTAGCGCGGTGCTGAAATGGGACAATGCAGTTAACAGGAAGAAATTCACATGGAATAAAGTTGGCCACTTTGTTTTTTTGTACTTGTTACTTCTCATGTATTTTACCACCATCATCTTGGACAACGGTAACTGTTCGTCTGCACAGCTAAATCTTCTTCCATGGTGTTGCATGCCAAGCACCGGAAAAATTATGAAGCGATTTAACGCTGGCGGGGCAGTATTTTTAGACGTCCTCTTCAGGGCAAACAAAGAAACGACTTCCTTATACTTTTTATATTTATTTTTTTATACACATTTTTTTAATGATTTCTTGTTGTTTGCATCAAACCATCGCGTGTCTGCTTGGTCGTCTAAATTCCACTGAGCTGTCCAATTCTACGGATAACTTTTTGATGCGACACGAAGTGCAACATCGTGTCATGCGGGCTGAAGAAAAGTAAAGAAGAGCCCAGACTCAGGACTGCAATATGGTCTCTAGTGTACGGAGGAGCACGAGCATGAGATGTCTTATTTTATTCAAATCGGGTAATTTTTTATTCTTTTGGTCCGTTCCCATAATTAGGAAGCACATCTTAAACTAATCAGAAAGTCATAAAGTAGTCATGTATATGTAATTAATCTAGGTGCTAGTTCAACTAACCGGAAGATGCGAGAAAAAATCTAAGCTTTGTTGTTGTTACTGTTGTAATGATCTCGTGATTGATACTGAATGCTAAAAAAGATGATAAATTGTTTTAGTAGGAGAAAAATGCAAGTAGGTGTGCGAATTTCGTGCTTTGACTGATTTTATTACGCAATAAAATGGCGTCAATAACGGAAGGTGGCAAAGTTGATCGTTGTATGTGAAGAAAAAACACCACCGCTGTTGTATCCACCTTCGGAAACAAAGCACTTTAAAGAAAGGTGCAGCGTTATATGTGCCCATAAAACTTGAGAAAATTGGTACTGAGAAATAACGACACAATGAGCTGTAAAGCGGGCACTTTCAGAAAATGCTTGGAGTGATTGATGCATTATTTTTAATGTAGCTAATACCGTTATTTGTCAGTTTTTAAAAAAAAACTATAGGTGCTCCGATTCCAGGTAATTTTTAAGCGATTTCAAAAGAGGAAGTTTATTGTTCTGCATAATATTTTTTCATGTATATTCCCGGAAAACTCTTTATTATACTCACTAGTTTTGTTCCCATTTTTATTTGAAGGAATATATTCCATAGTTAGTGTCGTATAAATTTGTGAAAAATTAACGTAGTAAATTGTTCCAATAATTTTGAGAAAATGTTTCCGTTCTTTCAGGTTCATCGTTTAAGACTTTCTGAATTGTAGTCTTCTGCAGATGAACAAGTTTTAATGAGACCTTGGCCAAGAAATAGTTCTGAGACAAGTTTATAACATAGACTATAAATTTTAATCTATTCCTCTGTCCGTTTGTTTGTTATATATCGTCATATACGTCCTTGTTTCTATTAGGAACTACAGGAATGATGTGAATGGCATTTTACTTCTACAACAAATTAGAAACTTGGATATGTAAAAATAAGGTTTTACTAGAATCGACGCGCTTTTTCTTAAGTTTGGTTGAAGAAAAAGAACACTACTAGTATCTTTATTATATGTATCGAAAACAAATTAAAAAGTAAATGCGCGACGCTATTGACTCCAGATAATACTAACGTATTTTAGGAAAATACGCTAAGTTTATTACAAAATAATGAGATAGCTCATTTGAAGGTAATAATAAAGGTCTTTAATGTAGTGAAGGTCATTCTGGCATGTTATAAAATAGAAGCCTTCTAACAGCACTCCAGTGAAGAACTCACTACTACAACAAAAAGAAATTCCCGGAAGTCTTTGTATCGCGTAACTCGGAAGTAACACTTCAATTTCTAATCGTTATTTTTTTCTCCCTGTCGCAATCACGCCTTTATTCTCCCTGGACAGCCAATTAGCAATGAAATTTAATTTTACGGCACTTAGCCATTGTGAGTGAAGCCTTTTTTTCTAACTCAATTAAAGCCTGGCTGCCCATTGCAAATTATAGCCAAATTAATGGAGGCACTGGAGCACTGTAGCCATTGCCATTCCTAAGTTCCCGAGGCTATGCTGAAAAGCAAAAGAGCTAATTTCCAGTAGAGAATTTGTTTCAATTAGGCCATAGAAATTGGATTTCTTAAGAGCACCAGAATCGGAATGGTTAAATTGGCCTGACTTTAGAATAATAGGAAATGGGTGAGCCACCGTTCCGAGCTCTCCCCCTGGGCAAAATTATGTCATAATCCGTTTTTTGACCCGCCACGGACTGCCAGTCACGGGTAATTAGGGAAAATCCATTGAGCACCATATACATTGAATGTCAGGCCGGGGATTGAACCTCTATGGGTCAGGGGAACTGAGACTTAACGAGTTAACCACTCCGGGTACATTTGTAGCCCTAGGGCCGCGATGACAGCGGAGTGCACAAAACGGCTAAATGACCATCAAATCTAATTAACTTATCCCAAACGGAATTGAATTATCCACTTCACCGCCATTCCTGGTCGGTTGACTCTAATTCTGTTTAATCAGAGAAATGCCGTCACTGTTGTAATGGCAAATGGACAAAGTCTGTTTACTTCTCTGGGAGTTTCTAGCGTGTCACTAGCAAGCTTCTAGACATGAGGTGCTTCGGTATTTGAGCGTAGGTCTCAGTGATGGGAGCCAAGATCAAGAAAAACTCTTGTTCAATGATAAGACTAAGAAAAAATTAGAGTTGAAAACATGCAGAGGGGAAATCTCTTGCTAAAAATATCCCGGACAATGACATCGATGGTATTCTATTGCCTTTGTGATGTAATTCTTTCATTGTGAAGAGGTGCTATGTGCGATTGATCGAAATCGATAATTGCCAAGAAAAGTGGGCTGGCGAGAAAAATAAACAGACCTCATGTCCCATACTCGTGAGTTCAGTGGCATGTGCAATGTCAAAAATAGGCAACTTAGAACACAGGCTGACATTCAGTATCTGAACTGCTTTCATAATAGCACAGAAGACGACATCGACGACGAATGTGTCGATTTGAGACCCAATTAATTTCTCACTGACACTGTTGCTTGCAAAAGACGATCTCAAAACGTTAATCTAAATCGCTATCACTGGTTGTGCCTTAGTGTCAGCAGTACCTGCTTTAGGCCAGCGGAACACTACTGTTCAGAGATATGCTAGAGAAACTGTACGATGGTGTGATGCTAAGTCAATTGCCACTTGCATGAACGATAGATTCCTGTCCTATCAGGAATTTTCCGATGATGAGTTTTTCCACTTATCGCAGATAGTGAGGAGGCAATTCTCTACGGATTTCTCGGTTGCAGGAGAAAAATTTATGCTGGCATCTCTGAATTAAGTTTGCTTTGAGAAAATGTTGCTAGTATCTAGTTCTAGAGACCATGAAAAAGTTACACCACTCCGGCTTATATGGGGTTTTGCCGGGAATTATTTCCGTCATTCAATTTGTGGAGGACCACACATAAATGATAGACAGCTTCTCATAGCTGACGAGTCAGTCTGATTGACTGGGCTTGGGATGTTGGTACACATTCGGAAGTAATTTTAATGGTCTGTGAATGAACCGAAGCTAGTCTATATGGGAAACCCACGTGCTGGCTGTTGACCCAATTCAAAGTGGGGAATGGAATTTGTGGGAATTAGGAAGCTTTGATCATTCAGCCGTAATGGGCTCCGATGTTTTCTTTTTTTTTTCTATTTTAAAAAGTCTGCTGATGAATTGCTCTTCGTGAATAGTAGCAAAAGGTTCTTTCAATTTTTTGGTTTATTTGCTCTTTTAGCTTTGCTTTTAGAGAGAATAGTTAGAATTTTTTCAGTGCACTATTCAAATTGAATTAGAATGGTAAATCTTTTATCTTATTTATAATCTATATTATTTATTTTTTTATTTAGCATTTATCGTCATCCTAGATAAAAAATTATCTGCACTATTTTAAACATTTGAGGAACTAGGGTTGATTTAATCATGTGGACTTAAACTAATTAATATTTGTGTGTTTTTCTAAGGATAGCCATATCATTAGAATGTCCTATCTCAATACTGTCAAAGCTTATCTTTGTTCATTTCTTGATACTTAGGCACGATAGTGATATTTATAAATTATAAAAATTTTTAGATACTATAAGGAAATAATTATAGGTGAATTTTTCCAAAATCAATTTAGTAGTGTTTAAGTTAAGAGCACACAAATAAGTTAAAAGAAAATATTTGTTTCAGGAGTATTTTTCTTTGTTTATATCAGCTTGTACGTCAGGAAGAAAAAATTGTTAAAATTTAGATCGTTATTATAAATTCATTCATTAATTTAAGCAGCGATACAAATTTTTGTCAGGAAGAAATAGCCATCAGAAAAGAACGAATTTGTGATTAACGTTCTTGAGCAGCCTAACATTCTTCCAGATCAAGAAAAACAGGTAACAGGGGTCTACGAGGTGTTCTTTGTTTTTTGCTTTATTCCCACAATAACTTTTAGTGCTATTAGTATCTAACGGCTTTTTTACTTCGAATATGTTTTGCTCTATAACCCATAAAATAGGTCTTAATTCTTCTTTGCTATGATTTGATTTCTCTCTGCCAGTCAGTTAAAGATAAGATGACGCCGAAAAGCAAATGAAGCTCACATCCAATGACGGTCCCAAATGTCCGCGAAAATAGTTATTTACCCAAAATGTCTGTACTTTAGATAAGTCTATTACCGATAAGTCCAATCGTCCTCAACATTGTCCGGTTGAACAGATGGAAAGTGCTTAAGTGAAAACAGTTTTACTGTTCACCTCTTAGATAGTCATCTCATGACTGACCTATACCTGTGTTTTCAGGTAGAGAACTTTTGTATGTATTCCATTTACCTGCCATGATCATAGCGATAAAACTGCGCGTTCAAGAGGCCAAAATGTGTCCGCGGATTTTCATCCAGCGCGTAAGCGTGCCTCGATGGAGAAATACCATTTTACGGATATCACTGGAGGCCTACATTTGTAATCGGTGGAACGCAGTTGTGAGATACACCTCATTCATTGATGACGATGGTTTTTTTGAACACCACCGTCGCCAGCCTCCTTAAGTCAGTCAGGCAGCCAACTTCCTTTCCTCGCCTTCTTAAGACGTGGAGTCGCAGCACAAATAAGTTCGTGTATCTCACCTTTCCTTTTATCGACCAGTCCGTGATTTAATCAGCGTTTCGCGCGCATGTTTGTTCGTTAAGCCTCGATTCACGTTGCGGATCTGCAGTTAGCTAGCAAATATTCTGCTCTCCTCCTGTACCTCTTCTTCGTGGCTAATCGTCATTGGACAGGGAACTTTGTCGTTTTTTATTGTCATTTTATTTCTTTTATTTTTCTTAAAAAAATAAAGTCCGATTAACTTCTTTTATTTATTTATTTATTTTGAGGGGGCTCTGATCTTCATCTTTTTCTGTTCTTCTTTCTTTCTTCACTGTTGGCAAAATGACGTCATTTGGCACAGTTTTGCATTATTTATGAACGAGTTTTTTCTGGTTATCGTGCTGAAATTCTGCTGGTGGTTCTTGCGGGGCCATAAGTTCTCGATAGATGGATGACTGGAGTCCATGGAAACGATGGATGGATGGATGGATGAAACGAAAACTATGAATTAATATGCCTAAGGGGTGTGCTAAAGTCAGGCATGCGATTTTCGACGGGAATGGACAATTTTTTTGCCATTCAGCTACGAAATGTTTGGGATTTATCCGACTGTCTTTGAGTAAATTTTCGGAATTTTCTTTCCTTCATTTGTGTAGGAATGTGATAATTGCTAGGTGAAGAAACAGAAGACTTTATGGGCTCGATTTTCAGTTTCTATTTAATTTTTAGCAATTACTTTTGAAGTGCTTGATTTATTTCGAATTATTTTACATATCTATTTTACTATTCTATTTCATTCAATGAAATGTTTATTTGGCAGTAAAAAATTTCTCATTTATATGAAAATGTATTAAATATTTGCATATTTGCCATTTAAAATTGATGAATTCTGTTAGCATATTTAAAGAGTTCAGTTCAAAAACTTGTTGAACGTTTGGGAACCGGAAGTCAGGCCTATGATTTTAATAAAAAAATGAGAATAAATTAATAATAATTTTAATTATTCGAAGTTTTTGAAACCTTTTAATAAAAATTTATTACTTTTACTAATTTCAAATTTATGCTTGTTGCGGTTTTATCTAAAGCAATCAATCGATTTCTGAAATAGGTTATTTGATATCATTTATTTTTACGATTTTCTTATGTCCATTTTTAAGAATATATCTTAATAATACCGCCGATATTTCTATCCATGTCCCTATATATTTTAAGACAATATAAAATTAGAAACACATTTACTTTTCTTCCTTTTTTATTTGATTTATTTGTATTTGCATCCGTGTAGAAGGAACTAATCAAATGAGGATAGCATTCAGGCGATCAATTAAAATATTTCTGATTTGTATTATTTTCTATATTAATATATATTATTATATTACAATAGTGCGATCAACTTTATACTGAAAAACGGAAAAATATTTTAAACTTTTCTTTTGATTTATTTTTTTGTTAGTAAACATGCATAGCCTAAAGAAAATTTGTATTTGTTGAAATTATTGTGTGTCTGAAGGATTTAATCAAAGATCATTTTTAAAGTAATTTGCTTTTATGAGCACGAAATTACATCGATTGCATTAATTTCACGACGATTAATTCGTACATATTGAGATTGCACTCGAATGTTTTTCCTCAGGCACAGTAAATATATAATTGCGTAAAAATTGTTTTATGGCTCCTAGTTGGCGTCTTTCTAGCGTTTTGATGCGAGAAATTCTCTAGAACAATGGAACTCTGAACAATTTCACGGAACACACCTTGAAACAATTATGGACATCCCCCGCGTGCGATGGTGCTCTGCAGTTATAGAGCGCTTAACACCTTTTTCAATGCCGATTCCCGCCCATCTGAGGCGTAGAAATTCTACAATCGCCCGGAAATCTAGGCATATTTTAGCCGCTAGGTTTAATAATTTAGGGAGCGGTATCTGGACTGCTCGTACTGTGTTATTCCTTCCTTTTACTAAAACTTGATGAAATCTGAAAGCTATCTTTTGGTACGATATGATAGTAGTAAAAAAATGTTGACACGTTTTAAATCGCGTTACAGACCATTATAATTGGACAGTTACGTAGTTAAACCACTTAAGTAGCAGCAAGTACTTAAGGTACGTCGTCAGTAGCAGGTAAAAGTCGGTGGAATGGAACTCTATTGAAGAAACCCGATCTCATGGCGGCGCGGCGGGGCGTTCTTGCTTTTATAGACTCGCTATCGAACTCGGTGCGCTGACATTGATGAATCGCGCCGCAAGTGAATGTTTACAGGCGTTTTTTGCGTGAAATATGATCGTTATGGACCTGCTACTAATCGATGAAAATATTCGAGTTAACCGAAGAGATTGGTTGGTTTGGAGCCACCGCTGCTTATAAGGGAATTGCGACTACCATCGCCAACGATATATCTGCACAGTATTATCTACGTGTTACGTAGAAAGGTCGATACGGGTTACCGGGCTTGGCATTTTAATTTGATCTTTTTTCTTTTCGCTTAGCAGAATTCTCAGGGCCGTGGTTAATCGAAAGGTAATAATAAAATAGTTGTGGAGAAAAGCTTGTACAAATCTATGAGGAACTCTAGGTAGTGTAGTGAGAATGAAAAAAATGCGATCAAATCAGCAGCTCGTGGCATAATCGGGTGTGGAAACATGGGCTAAGAGGTTCAACAACTTTCTGTCGAAGGTTTTTATTTATTTATTTTTTTAATACTTTGAATTGAATAAGTGACGATATGCTCTGTTGTCTTGTCGGGCAGTATGTGAAATCTTCTTATGAATATGTAAGGTTTCAACTGCACGAGATCAAAACAGTTGTACCTTATGTAAAGAAGTCATTCGGAGGAATGCGCAGATTTAAAAATGAATTGATTTTATGCCTTAAATTATTTTTTACTGTTTCATTAGCCGTTTAACGGAAATCAATGAGGCGAATAGAGATGCTTTAATGAAATGTAAAAATAAAAATTTTATTTTTGCTGGTGAAAGCGTGATATGAAATAGTCTTTCTCTCTTACTGAGACCATCGAACCCAGGGCAGATGCTGGTAATTTTTGAAATAATTAGGATGAATGAATGCCCTCTTCGTTGTCAATTCACAAAGTTATTTTTTCTTGATAAGAAGACATGACAATGGGACAATCATTAGTGTAACAAATTCGATTTTAATTGGAATTCCCTTTACGCAAAAAGATTGTGACCGTATCTACGTGACGAGCTTCGTTATTAGTTTCACTTCTATTAACAATTCGTTTTCATGCGACCAAATTTTCATTGTCTTGTTTCTCTTTTATGGTTTGGAGTTAAAAAAATCTGTTAAGAAATAGGAGCGTATCGTTTATTTATAAGTAACAGCATAGAAGTAGCAGGGCAAAGTGGTGGAACAGAATCTATTTGTAGCCTTTAAAATTAATGGAGGTATGATTTCTTTAGAATTCACTAAAAAGTTTATTTAAGGATATAAATCGATTTAAGGTATTTTCAAATCCTGAAGCTAATGTTTTAAGCGGTTATATTCTTTAAAGGGATCGAAAAAATAAATTTTCCAAAAGAACTGAATTCTGTTTCTAATAATCTTTTAGGCTATGCTCACGATATTGTAAAATTCGCAGCCAAAAGTTTTAGCAGGAATATTGTCTCGTTACTTGAAATTTTAATTTTTCTTTTTTAAATCGTATTTTATGATAAGGTCAGCTTGATAACTCGGTCAGCTGCTTATGTTATATTTTTTGATAGTTTTTTTTTTTAATCTTTAGGTTTTCGGAGCTACAGATTTTGATATATTATAACATTTTTATACCCAATTTAAGATCGAGTATTTTGATGAAAATTCTTACTTTTGCAGACTGTGTGGCACCATTTTTTTATCAGTGGTCAATATGAAACTTAGATAAAATTTTATCAAAATTGGTTCATGAAAAACTTATTAATCTTTAGGTTGCAGAACCATATTTTTTTGATCTAAATCACTAGGACAGTGCACAACAACTCCCGCCGTCTATAGAGAAAATCAATAAAATCCTTTCCTCGGGCCATGAATGCAATCGTGCGGACAAAATGTTAAAAAGCCAACAACAGCCACTGACCTTCGCATGAAAGCAATTACCATCGAGCAATTTTGCATTCATGACTCATTTAGTAAGTGCTGGCCGCCATGACATCATTCATATACTATCGCGATTTAGTCGGGTATCAATTGCAGTTGAAATCAGCGATCAGCAAGCCATCTAATCTCCTCCACCGTCTTCGCTAAGTGGTAGCACAAACACTTCTAGCCGCTAGCCTTGCCTTTCTTAT
Organism: Proctacanthus coquilletti; assembly: GCA_001932985.1. Classification (NCBI taxonomy): domain Eukaryota; kingdom Metazoa; phylum Arthropoda; class Insecta; order Diptera; family Asilidae; genus Proctacanthus; species Proctacanthus coquilletti. The sequence continues at coordinate 1,384,792 of MNCL01000010.1, forward strand.
CTTTTAGTACGCTGATTGTTTCCATCATCGCCTGATGGACTTTTAAAACTCAACAGTCCGGCGGAGCCCCATGCTCCAACTGTGAAAGGGGGCTGCTGCTGACACTATCACTACTAAGTGGTTATAGCTGTCGATCAGAATAATTAAATTTCCCTGGATGGACCTTGGCGTGTTCGATATGCAGCGGCAGTAGCCATGCTATGTTGTACATTGAAGGCAAGTGTAATGTGCGTTGACAAGTATTCCTGTTGGTGCTGCTGCCTTTGGTTGTGATAATCGCGCATAAGTCCAAATTCAGTACTTCAGATAGGCGACTTTGGGTTTGTATAGATGAATTTTCGACGATTATGATTTAATAAATTCCTGTCGCGTGTAAATATTTGCATTAACGCTTGTAGAATTTATTTACCGTTAGTCGAGAGCAATATATCATGACAAAGGTGTGAACGACCACCACAGAGCGAATGGCGCCAAATGTACGATATCCACCCGCTGCTTCGGAGCATGTCCAATGTCAAAATAAATATTAAATTAAGCCATGATGGCTTTAACGTGCTTGTAATGTTTTAAGGGATCAAGGTAAATTGTGGGACAATGGTGTGGTTGCCATGTAACATGATTTAAATCTGATGTTATTGTTTCTTTTTGGCTTGAGTCGTTACATACGAATGACTTTATATAATCAAGAGAGGTTTAGCTGTGAATTTAAGGTGTTATATACTTTTAGATATGAGATAGGGTAGTGAAATATCTTCGGATTCTAAAGGGAACTGAAATTATTACCTAAAAAAAGTAGATAATAGGATAAAATAAACTGTATGTAGCAATTTTATTGATTGATGCTTTATATTTTGTTGAGTATTAGATTTTTTCAAAACATTTTTGTTGTTTTTAATTAATTATTAAATTTCAAGAAATCATAACTCGGAAATATAGTTTTTTTTTAATCATACTCTATTTGATTGCTCTTTAAACCTATTAAGTTATTATTTCTAATCTGATCTATTTCTTTTATCTCTAAACAAAACAAGAAGTCTCTGTTACCAATTTTCATTCACGTTAGTGTTAAAGCTCGGAATACTAGAAAACTATTTCTATCTTCTCTAATGTAAATTAAAAATTAATAAAACTAAACCATTAGCGGAAAGTTCCATTGATTTCACATTAATAGTTAATTCAACTGGGTACATTTGAGCGTTAATACATGCATTTTTAATGAGTATTTTTCAAAGATATTACTATTTATTTTGATAATATATCAGCGTCTGTAGTTTTTCACAATTTTTCAAAATTGCATATTAATTTGTCTTAAGGTTTTCAGAGAAAGAAGTTTTTGAATAATTCGCATCATGCTGTCAGTAAAACATTAGTTTGGTTTAATTCTTCCTATTTGTTTGTTTGTTTTAGTATCTCGTAAATAAATTAAACCCGAAGGCAAAAAAGTTTCACTAAAAATACATCTAGATACATAATTCACATGATGAATCATTTTTATAAGGAATGAATTGTTATGCGCACTAAATTTTTTTGCCAATAGGTGGAGACAATTCTAAGAATTTTCAATTACACATTTTTATCCAAAATGTGAATTGGAATTTTTTATGTTGATGTTATTAAAACAAAGCTTCTTAGAAATATAGCTATGTAATTATATTAAAGTAGGTTAGATTAAATGCTTTCATCCCACTGTTCGTATTTGTGATCCCCTCTTTTTATCCATTCACAAATGTTGTCTTTTATTTCTAACTGATCCAAATAAAGAAAAGAAAACAGTACTTAAGTGTTTCGCACATAATCTTTATACCCCCATAATTTCTCCTTGAGCTCGGCGAATTCACTAAGCTTCTTTTCACTGTAGTGGAATCCATTTATGCGATATTCAAAAAAGAGGATTCATCACCTTTTTGCGAATGTTCAGTCCGGACAAATGTGCTAGAGAAAAATTCGAGGCCCAAAGATTTTTTTGGACAAAAAAGAAAAAAAGTGGAATAGATTCTTTCCTTTACGGAACTTAGTGCAATGCTACAAAGTACATATCTAAAAAAAGAAAAATCAAAGAGAATTCTTCTAAAAAATTATGGTACCAGCACCAACACCGTTCCTACAAAGGGAAAGGAAGAAAAATGTTAAGTGGGTCGCTGTTCTCCTTTACTATTTTCGTACCTGATAGTACCTACCTCGTCTACCTGCTCAACTGGATGCGAAAGTAATTCTAAACAACATAATAATAAAAAAAAAACGTTGACGTGCACGTTACTACAGAATTGCACCCCCTTTACTCCGTGCGTCCGTCCATTATTCATTTCCTTTTGGGCTTCCTTGCAAAATGATTCCTTGGTGTACAGGGAACAGACGTGGGCGCTTTGTTTTCGGTTCTCTTGGGGTGCCATAGATGTGTGTGCCCTTTTTCCACCTTAATTTTACCTGACTTTTTGTGATTATAGTTTAATAGCGTTTGGGAATAAGGGAAGAGGTTTACGTCTGCTACTTGTTCTGGCATATGGTGGTGATGTTATGTAACACCATGGTAACGTTTCCCGAAATATTCCCGTTAAGCAGGTGGAAATGGGCACATATCCCTTGTTGAAAGTTCCCTCGAGCGATGGTATCAGATTTTAAGGGCCTTTGGATAGATACGATTCTAGGAACTTATTGTATGCGCCTGCATATATTTTAGACAGAGTGTGAGTCCTTTGAGCCTAAAATCTCCTGAACAGTGAATGTGTACAGGTACCTTTAAAATAGATATGATCCATTCCCTTTGATAACCTGTACCTTTCTTTCCCTTCATGTGGTGGTATTAGAGAACCTAAATCGCTTTTAGAAGCTGACCAATATCAAATTGTCCGTCCGGTTGGAAGGGTTGAAAGCTATTTGTCGTTGTCACGGTCGAAATACCTTCTGACCTTGAACCTAATCAGAACCCATGCACACTCCCTCTTATGGTGTCACGTAACAGCCATAAAACTTTTATTTTATTTTTTCTCGAGTCAAAGCCATACCAGAAATTATGATGAATTCCTCTCGGGCTACGGAGGTCTACCAGGACTTGGGTAATTCCGCGCTGTTTGAAAGACGGCAAACCTTACCCAGGCAGTCACACCCAAAAGGTTTGCTGCTGCTGCTGCTGCTACTGCTGCTGCCGTCGTTTTAACTGATTATATCGTGATACAAAGATTTGCCGTCCAAGTACACACATGGCACACATTTGGAGCAGTAGCGATTAACGGGTGCGTGGAGCCTTTTTTCTTCTTTCACCGAAATCCTACAACATACGAACAACGCACGGTGAATTGGGTGAAAGAAGAAAAAAGAATGAAAAATTTCTTGTAATTTACGAAAATGTCGAAAAGCGACGAAACTAGGTTGGACTAAAGGTGGACAGCAGGATGCGTGTTCGACTGGAAGATAAATGATATCAACGGCTGGTCATTGAGATTGCTTTTTTCGTGTCGAACGAAAATAGAATTACAATTGTTATCCATGTCATGTGAATATTTTTCCGATGTATTTTTGTTTCTATCATTTTGGCTACATCAGCTGTCGGTATAATTTAGTTACTAAGAGTGAGACGGTTTCGTGCAATCGACCTGCTGTGGTTTTGTGCCACCAAATTTGAATTTAACCGCAACATCGTGCTTTTATGGATGGAGACTCCGACAATTTGAAATCGTGGGAACTTACACACTGTGATCACCTTTTAAAATTTACCTCAAATGAGACGTGACCTTTATTTTGGTCTTGCGTGACTGTTTTTAGCTTTTTTATTGCGAAAATTTAGCACAAGTTAAATGTTGACCATGTAGTTATGATAATTTTTGGGTGCGATGAGTTTTGATTAACATTTAAACGATTTTAGGAAAATGCTGGTTCATTCATAAAATTGATAGTGCGTTTTTATTAAGGAATATTAAAGTTATTTCGAAAAATCATTTATACAATTAAAAGATGCTTTCATTCCTTACGAACTGATGGTAGAGTATAATAAAACTTATTTGGACAGTGAAACCAAAAAAGTCAATATTTCCACTATTCGCTAATAATTCTATTCGCTTGAATGAGTATATACAACTTTATATGGTTTATTTTTAGAAATACATATGGCTTTCATAATCACTGATTTTAAAATAATGTTACCGTTAATATTAATGTTACCGTGAAAGCATGTAATTTAGACATTCTATAGGATTCTTAGACCTTTTATAAAACGTCGAACACAATGAGGCAATGGTAATGAAGTATTTATCTTTGGAATATTATTTTTATTTAGGTATTTTATAGATACCTACGCGTTCTACAAAATGTCAAGAGCGTATTAGGTAGTTAAATTACTACACAGATCTAGGTTTTTTTTCAGGTTATTAGCAAAAGTGATATATGATTTTAGTAAGATTTTTTCTATAGTCCGGTTCTAAAGTGAAATAGATTTAAAGATTCGAATAATCAAATTTACCTTGATTTTGAGAATGTTAAATACATGAGTCATAGTCTTCTAGTAATTTCGCCTCTACTAAAATTAATATTTCCTTTAATTTGTTTTTGTTTTGCCTTAAAAGTGATTTAATAATGAATTTTATCGTAGATTACGATCGAAATAGTTTAGTTGTAAATGCTACTCTAAGTTTTGAAGCTCTAAAGTATTTATTATTATAATTGTTATTTTATACATTGCCAGCTATCAGATATTCTATAGAATTTCCAGATAAAACCTATATAAAGAGAATTATTTCGTACATTACCTCCAATTCTGGATTTTCTATAGAATAGGGAGTTATTTAGAGGTTGTCGGATTATGAACATTGCTTGTAACATAAACATATGTTATTAGGTTTCCGTAACTAGTATAAGTAACTTGAATAGAAAAAGAAATTATTTAGTCAGTTTCAAAAATTTTCGTTAGGAAGATTTGGTACTACAAAGAATTTTACTGGCAAATTTTAAAAAATGTTAATTTTCGATTTCACTTGTGGATATTTGTCAACTTAGTCATCACTTTCATTGTTGGAGCTAAATGCCAGTAAAAGGTGTGGAGAAAGGAATAACACTTTCAGGTGCTTAAAAGCGTTTACCGATTCCGCATTAAGAAAAACATTTTACTTTCTTCTTAAGAAAACGAGTTGCACCCGCTTGTACCAGCTTATTCATATCTTAAATTGTCCCTCCATTATCGAGAGTAGTCACGCTTGTCCATTGTAAAGAAAGACTGAAAACTGACCTGGTCCGCCACACCATCAACAAGCAGACAAGCCAATGGTGTGGCTGAGGCAGCATACATCAGTGGTACTTCTGGGGAAACTCTTGGCCATTATCCGGCTACTTCTTGTTAACCATTTGAAATATTAATCACATACAATCCTCACGAGCGTGAGAAACCTTCTGTAGGCGCTGTTAAACCTTTTCGTGGTCCGTATGCAAATTAATAGAGGCATGAAATCCCGGACAATTTCGCCGTTGCTGAGAACCGCAACCAATTCTTCTAGGTTATGTAAACAGAAGGAAAAAAAAACCCAAACACGTCATAGCGTCATTCTCCTTTTTTTTTGTTTACATAACCGAGTCGGAAATTGGTGTTTACCTTGGCGGGTGGCGAAAGCAATAAAGAAACTTTCGGGAATTTTTGAGAAATTTTAAATACTGTTGTTTGTCCAACTGGTGGTATTGGCCGGGATGGGGCTAGCATTGAACATTTCAACATCCGAAGACTTTAAAGCCTGCTAAAAGAATAAAACACTTGGCCGTTTGTTGTCTAAAGTGTTGCGATTTCTTTTTTCTCAGGATGTTACAGAGCAATCGCGTGTGAGTACAATTTTAGCAATCTTTTATGGAATAGAACAGTCCAATTTTATTGTTTGTTATAACAAAGATTTTTGAATAATTTGAATTTTTTTTTTCGTTGCATGCAATGGTCATTTATTAACACTTAGCATTGGACATGATTTTTTGGTTGATTGTTGGGTTACAAGTAATTTGAATATAGAATAATTACACTAGCTAAATTACACTAAATGTTTTTTGTCAATATTCTAAACATGCAAATCTTGTACTATTTGTAGCTAATTTACTATATACACCTTTTTCCCACTAAATTTTCGCAGTTTAGTGTTTTAGATAGATTACTGAAAACGATTTAGATTTGTTATGTTTTCTCATTGTATTATGCGACAAGTTTAACAATTTTATGTAATCCTTATACTAGAGAAAATGCCAGCGAAACTATGAAGAAAGGTAAATTACGTAAACGAAATGACACCCAGTCTAATTCGGGGTAATATCACAATTACTAAACAGAGGTATTTGCCTTAATTTTACCTACGAATTTCTCAATCTCACATGGAAAGCTACATAATGCGACTAGTTTTTATTCAATGAAAACAACTTGTTATGAGTTAATTATAATTTCAAGATAAAGCATACTTCCTATCACATTTTGTTGGTCTTTTTATAGACACCTGCTCTAATCTGCATAAAAAAAAACCTGAATACATATTTATTTTCTCTAAAGCTGCTTCGTTAAATAAATTATATTTGAAAAAAATATGAATGTTGCCTATCACCTGTCTGTACAACGCACATCCAGTACGTAATACTTTGCTTGGAATGTGGTGGATAATTCGCCTCGTTGTTCAATAATTAATTGCAGCAAAGCAACGTGATATTTACAATTAATTAACAAATCGCCATGAAATCGATTATCAATCTCTGCAGGTTGCTGATGGGTATATGTACCAAAGCCTCTAAAATGCGTGGCGGTCATCAATTAGAAAAGAAATCACTTCATCATGAGGTTTTCGAAAGTAACAAAAAAAAATAAAACAAAACCTAAAATATTTCTTTTTTCTTACAGACTGCCAAAGTCGAATAGAACAAGTTTACTGTATGCAAAAACAACTTCTTTTAAATTCTTGATGTGTAAAAAGTTCTTGGGCGACGTCTTACGTAAAACCAACGACTTGGTGTAAAGCGTTTGCGGTAGAAATCTCACATTTGCCCTTTTCTAGCAGATTCTCAAGTTCACACCTGCCACACTGGCTGGCGAATTATTATACAAGCAAAAAAGAAAAACAAGAACTTACTAGAAATTGAAAGAAACAAGCTACACGGGTGCCAGAGGTCAAAATCTATTGATGATGACACAATTTTCACGGAAGTGCTAGGTACAAACAAGCTGCTGGACTGGGTGATTTTTTCTTACGCTTACTTCCACTGTCTTTATTTTTTCTTTGAACAGTAGAAAGATCTGATTTGTGCCTAGGGCGGCAAAAATAAGAGAGGGAGAAGAAAAAAAAAATGTGCTAAAAAGACTTGAAAACGCTGGACACGGTTGTTTACCGTCAATAAAGAAGTGGACAGGTTAAAAAACTTGTAGAACAAGTGTTTGAAGCAAAAAAAAATAAAGTAAACCAAAGCACGTTTTACGGTTACTTCACTTCTAGGAGAAATGAGTTTTTTTTTTTTCGTTGTGATGAAAGGTTAAAAATTAATAGCTTTTAGCTGGATTTAATTGAGAGCTTAGCTTTTGGAAGATTAAACAGGCTTCAGGTGCTAAATTTGTTGTTAGCGTGTTAACCCGTGAAGTTATGTTATAATTAATGATTTTAAACAGCGTTTCTAAAGTAAAATATTCTTGCGCATATAACTATTTTAATATTAGTATTTTTTAGAGATATTTATTAGTGTGCTATTTAAGTATATAGTATCTATCTATGTTTTGTATGCTGTAGCCCCGCCATCTTACAAATTTTTGGAAAATAATTTCAATTAATTTTGTTAAAGGTATGTCCTCATTTCAATATAAGTTCAGTCTTTATTTCTACTTCAAGGAGTTTTCTCCAAAGACTTCTCTAGGCTTGTTAAGATTTGGAAACCAATGTGATTCCATTTTCATCAGCTTAGAAAGCTCTTTAAAGCGACCTTACCATTTAAATCGCGCCATGATAACAGAAAGCCGCCAGGACAACCTCCATATATCAATCAATTGTAAGCTCAACAAGTCCATGACCTACAGCAGATTTAATTAAAGCCGCGAAAATGTGTTTCTTTTTGTTTTTAATTAATCGCGGGTATGTGGCAAATTCCGTCAAGCGGAAAACGTTGGCCCACACGCAGGCCGAATTAACGGCTTGCCGCGCTTCACCGCACCATGCCGGACTACACTAATGGGCCATTCATGTTGGTCCTATTTGAATTTGAATTTGAATACCACCTCAGCAGTCGCAACAGATCGAATTAGAATTTTAGTACAATTGGGTTGCGTAACTAACCGTCCGTCTGTCTGTCTGTCTGTCCGTCCGTCCGTCTGTCTGTCTGTTCGTGTGACTGGCTGACTGACATTCTAGTTATCAATCGATCACAACGCTCTGCCGTGAGGTCAGATCGGATGGGATCCGAAATAGAATCGCAATGGTCTGGACACCAAAAGTGGTTAGTGGTCAGTACCCACTGCTGAGCGATTGCTTCTAGCTTACGGTTAATACCTCATTACGGGACTGCTCGCGAAAGGCTATCATTTCCGTTGACCATTTGAAGAAAATTAAAAGGAGAACGGGCGCAGAGTAGAGCGCTCATCGTAAAGTGGATTCAATGGATTATAGCTGAAATCGGCGGATGTTATTGACACGCAGCGGAAAAGCCGATTACGATGTTCTTCACTAGACATAAACCATGCGGATGGTGTGGGGTCCAGAATTCTTAAGAATATTTTATTTTATTTTTACTTCCTATTAAGAAAAAAGACGGGGAAAAATGACACTTTTCATTTAAAGTAGAGGAAAATCGGTGGTGCGCAGAGGTGCGCTTAACTTGTATTGGTTTCCTCCACTGGCTTTACTGCTTTAACCGCCGTCATCACGTTATAATACCTACCGCAGGTGAGGCACGCCTGGCGACCGGATAATTAAATTGTATTTTTCTTTTTCCCCGAAGACACTCAATTCGCGTGCTGATTGCTTATTTGTGTGTTTTATTAGCACATCTAGCTGTTCTAGTCGTCTACGACCTTCCTACCACAACTCGCGTGTCCTCTGTTCGGACCAGACCTGCATCGTCTTTTCTAACACTTCAAAAACGAATTGCGGTCTGTTCGAGAAAATTAATCAACCATACGTTCGACGGTTCCCACAAAATTGATTGTGATCCATCGCGCTAACCAACAGCTTCTGGAGCTTCCCTGTCTGTCTGGTTATGGGTATTTGTTGTGGCTCCAATAAATTATACCATATCACTGCGGTTTTCGCACGAAACCAGTTTTTCTTGAGATATGCGGTAAATTTTTTAAATCTTTCCCACGTGTAATAACGGGTTGAGAATTAAGTGAACACTGTGTTGGCAATCAAGCGCCATCTATTCCAATTTGAAGGACTTAAAAAAAACTTTTTAAGCTTTGCGGCCTATGGTTTGATGCTTTAAGCTTCTCACTTGTATAGCTGTAACTATTATACGTGTTTATATGCTTACAACTGTTAATTCATAAGCTTTATCGGTTTATGTTCCGAATATGAGAAAAAGCCTACACGGAGGCTTCAAAGGGTGACTCCTAAGTACAAAATTGTATAACAGTTATATTACTTTAGAAAATGTGATATAGACCGTGTAAAAATTATTCATAAATGATATTTTGTATATTTTTTATGTTTTTGTAAATCTTTAGTTTGAAAATAATTTTTTATTACAGAAGTCGAAGGTCCACAACATCAGATGAAGAATCTTCCATGGGGTCCACTCTATTGTGTTCTTCAGCAGGATGAGCAGTCTTTTACTGCATACTGCAGCGAAGAGATTTCCGTAAGTTGAATAAATAATTATTTTTAAAAAGTGTACCCTTCCTCTGACTAACTTTCTTTTTGTTTCACTACTAATCGTTCAAAAAAAAAAAAACTGGATAATTATGCAGATTTTTCCTGCTACACCCAACAAGGAGGTAAGTAATGTTCGTTGTATGATTATGTGATCATCATTTTTTTAAATTGAATCTAGTTATGTTAACTCTTTAACTCTTTTCGACGCGCACATGCATTACGTAGAAATGGGCATTAAAGAAAAGTGATCATACAAACCTAAAGTTTTATGTAGATGAAATATCCGCGTTAGTTAAATTCTAAAAATTAAACTCTTTTATTCTCATAGCATAAACCATGTCACATGAGTTGTCTTCCGCCATTAACCCTAATTCTTCCATTAGCCTAATTTGACAAAAGTGCCAATGCTAGTTTTGGTCTGATACAGACGACTGGCTGCTACCGGATGCGTTTACCGATACATAAACGCACTAGGTGTTTAGCTAGATGAAGAAGGAACACTAGTTGTTGTTGAAAACATACTTTTGACTGTTGCAATTATGCAATTGGATTTGGTTTATTCTAGCAAAGACTACCTGAATTTTGGACTATGTATTTATCGATTGATGCAATATAGTAAATTGGAATAATTTATAAAATAATTTTCAATTCCAAAGGTCCCAAACACTATTTCTGTGGAATTTCCGTTAGTTATGATATGAGTCCATAGACAATTTTGTTAATTAATAAATCTTATATAGTTTTAATTTATATTAATTATTTATATTAATTTTAGCTTAAGAAATCTAAAGAGAAAAGGGTATAAATTACCCTTTATGGTATTTGGAAAGACGACCTACAATAATAATTTTGAATGTCTTTTTAAGAAGTAAATTTTAAAATATTCGTTTTTTTTTTTTTTGAAGATGTAATCTAAATACTTACACCTTTTATCCATCATAAAGGGGATAAACATTTTGAGATTTCAAAAATATTTCTTATGATATTATGCATATAAATTCTTGTTTTGCATATATATTATATTTATTCCTACTTATTTTAGCTCACGGACATTCTTTTCACCGAACTTCCTCGTGTTCGGCTTGATCGCGTGCGAAAACCTATAAGACCTCTATGGGATGGACCGCCGACTGTAACAGAGGAACCAGAAGACTCCGATGGATATCAGATGGATATCGCCCTGAACACCACTTTGTCCAGTGAATTAGGTGAGTTCTTTTATTTTGCGCTTTCAATAAACGATTTTATTTTGTATAAATCTTGAAACCTCTTGTACTACGTAATTATACGAAGGCTGTAAGAGCCGGCGAAATAGACTCAAAACAAAACGCATATCGCCGAATTTTACCAGAGCAAAACAAAAGGCGATAGATAGGCTTTTTGTTGGACGTCGCAGTTTTCGATTGCTTCGTCCGGAGCATGAAAGCTTCATCGCATGCGATGTAGTACGTTCATCGTCTCGAAAGCTTAATTCACCTGCTCTCCTGACCCCGCGGCGAGGCACGGCACAGGAGGGTATGTGTTGCCTTCGTACCGGCAGCAACTTCAGTTGAACGGTGACTACGGCAGAGTTTAAATTTGCGCGCTCGTTGTGGGATATCGATAATGCAAAGCCTGATCGCGACTGTTTGTCTGTTTTGAATTCGATCGAAAGTGGGTGGATGATCATACAGTGCACCTTGTGTGCTAATTCTGGCGTAGTTAGCGGATTTTTAGAGGTCCTTATCGCAAAACAATATTGAAGTGGTGGCGATCAAAAGACGAACGACTTGCATGGGAGCACTATCGACCTGCTGAGCATATTCAGTTGATAGCGAAGTGAAGTGCATATGTGGGTGCATCAGGCAGCATCAGTCCCGACCCTGTTTACTTTTAAACAGCTCTTGAGCTCACGCGTCGATTTGGATGGTTCAGTGTAATTCCCCCTCAAGATGTTTCTTATTTATAATTGATTTACCTTTTTTTTTTTGTTTTTCCATCATTCCGTGTGCAATTGAATTTAAAATGATCACTCAAGTGCGTTCGTTTGCTGAGGAATTTCTGGTGTGTCTCTCAGTGGTCGAGACGTGCGTGGACGGCCGTTTATGGGGTCCCAGAGCAAGACCCGATCGCCCCGAGGAAAGGGAAATCATGCGGAGCCGTCAGCATTAACGAAAATTGACTCAATTACTAGTAATAAGTGATGCCACTTCGCCAGAGGACTGATAGATGCCCATTGAGAAGACTTCTATAGCTTTTATTGAATTATCTTCTTGTTGGAGACTTCTTCAAAATATTCTTGGGAATTTTGCAAATATTTCTCTGACTTCTTTGACTTTTGAAACTGCTGCTTTGTTGTCTTTTCACTGTTTACTCTAGGTGCATGTCGGATTTTCTTACTTATTTATGTGGCGACGTGGATTTTATGCAGCAGGATTTTCATCGCTTTCGAAGTTTTTTATGTTTTAGTCAAGAGTGGCATTTTCTTGATTGTTGCAGCCTCATTCAACTGTTGCAGTTTAATGAAGTGCAACGAAATATCCCTTTTCTTCTTCTTCTTATTTATTTATTTATTTATTTTTTTTTTGGAATTGATGAGGAGTACGTATTTTGTGATTTATGAACCATGATAAGTTCTTTGTTTCGAAGAAATTTGGCGTCCAATGGATGTTTACACTTTCTTTTTAAACGAGGGGTTTTGTTGTGAGATCTTAAAGATTTTTTTGTCCATTTGGGTGGAGCAGTATCTTAAATTTATATTTAAAAGCAATTTAAGCACTTCAAATGGTATCTATCCACAATAGCACAGTTTTTGCTTAGATGGGCTGCATTGGCTAAATGAGAAAGTTTTCAAAATTGGAAAAATCGTAGGTATTTGAAATGTTTTTTTACATGTTAAGTAACATGAATCATATTCGTGCAGGTTTAAAAATGTATCAACAAAATTTCTTATTTTGCACTATTCTTTGAAATAGCATAATTAAAATTATGTAGAATATCAATTTCATTTCTTATATTTAAGGATATATTGAATTTGAAAAAAAAATAAAAATATTCGTATATGCTATAAAAATGTAAATAGAAAAAAACCATAAAGGCCCTACCCACTACAAACGATAAATATGTCTATTTAAATAAAACTTGTTGCAGCTGCAATAAAATCTATAAAAGCTAAACTATTGATTGGTTGTAAATTTCTAGCTCTCGTTCACTAATGCTAGGTATGGGATCAGTAAACATTAGACATGAAAGCAAATACACAAATATATTTTATAAGTGTAAGTGCTAATTGAACTAGATCACGATTTCTCGAGCCTATCACCAACATTTTAAGTTTCAATATTTTGTGGCAAAATTGGACAATATTCTGACGATTTTATATGAATTCTTCTATTAAAAGTTAAATTTAGAAAAAGGCTAATTGGAAACGATACATTTTTCTCGTAGTATTTGTCCTTGATATTCAAAATGTTGCGTCTGTTTTTTTTAGTAGAAACGACTTCCAATAATAAAAATTAGTTCTTAATTTAACATTCATTAAAATCCTAACCTTGAGTGTCGCGTCGTCAAAATTATCAAAAATAAAATTTCTATTCAACGGCTCCATTCTTGAATCATCAGAGCAAAATAGAATTAGCACACATTCGGAATGTAGAATCTCTCCATTCATAAAGTATCCGAATCGATCCAGGAGGTGCAATTTGATTATTTTTTAAGCAATTTCAGTTTTCGACTTAGCAAAGCTTGGCATGAAATCATGAGATTGTTTAAATTTGAGAAAAGGAAGTTGAAGTCGAGGCATCTGTCGATAAATATTTTTGGCAAGTAGCTACAAATAAAAAAAATATATTTCATCCGCCAAAGAACTCATTCTTAGCCGCCCACCGTCACGAGGCAAGGTGATTCTGGTTTGGATTCTTCTTTTAAAATTATACAAAAACATTTTTACAGTAAGTCGTTGAACGTTTGCTCCAACCAGAGGGTGAATATTTGTAAGACGATTAGGAAGAGGTGGTTTTCGGTACATAAAAAAATATTTTTGTAAATTACTCACATTTTCTCTGAAGGCCTTCTGCAAATATATTTAAAAAATTTTTTTGTGGAATTTTCGATGAGCCTAAAGAATCGCCCACTGAACAGATATGAAGGCTTTTTTTCTTGCTTTTTAAGGAGGTACAAAAAATTAATCAATTATTTTGTGCAAATACAAAAATGATCCATTCAATTTCACGTATTTGGTCACAACCAATTCAGCAATAAGTGCTCGTTTTAGACATGAGAGCAGCAGACGCGCTAAATAGACAAAAACAGACGCGAAGAAAAACCCCCAGTAGATTTTAAATGACTCACACGGAGTGGATGACGAATGGTCTCCTCTAGTGTTGTTTTAAAATAATAAAATAAGAATGCTGTATATGGTTCCATGGTCTAGGTCTAGGAGAAAAGGAGGGAAGCTCACGCAAATCTTGCATGCGTAAATTATTAGTCGGAAGGGGCGGAGGTGCTTTTACGTAGTGTCGCAAAAATCAGGATAATTTCGAGAATGGCTTTTAGCAGGGTGACTAAGATAGATTACGTCGCGCCTGAGTATGTTCTTGTTTTTTTGGCGTTTTGCTTGAGGTATTTTCAGAACGATTAAAATAATTTGCAAAGCAAAGGGAAATAAGGCTTAAATCCAAAAAGTATGAAACGTAAAGTACAACCTATTTTACGGCTAAGATCTAATCCTTAAAATAGAATACCGAATGGATATAGTGCTGGCGTCTTGACGCCCTGTTCTATACTGTCCTTTTTGTGCAGCGTATAGTCACAGCAGGCGCTAAGATCTATTCCGTTGATATGGGCTTCTGTTGTGTTCTCTTCGTTTCATCCCCCCGCCCAAGCAAAACTGACGTACGCATTATTTATCACAGCAATATGAGACTTGGTTGAGCAATCATGAAATCTTCCCAACACATTTCTCATTGTTTGTCACTACCGCAGCGGTGTTTGCTCGCCAAATCCTCCACGACAACGCGTCGACGTACACCTCCTCCGGGAGCGACACACGTTGTTACTCCTCTTGGCATCAATTATTCAGAGGCGTCAAATTATTTCATGTTTTGCGACTTTCGTAAGTCGCATATGGAGAAGCCTATCTCGTTACAGTTTCCCTTTGACTCATGATTTTCTGGTACGTGTATATTTTTTTCCTGCATTTTCCCTCATATTTCGCAGTAATTTGCCGTTGGCAGATACATTTCAGCCATCTGAACACAGTCCTAGCAGCCTACTCTTGAGCTGGTGGGCACATTTGCGACCTTTCTAGATGAGAAGAAATTTTCTGCAGTTCCAGCAGAATATATATATATATTTTTTTTAAATCTGAAGTTGCAAACTCTGCAGTCCCAGTAACCCAACATACTCCCCAGGAATACATTCCCAATGGACAGCGTTGAGCGGCACCATCATTTCAGCAGCAGTTCTTCATCACCATGATGTTTATAATGATATGGTGATGATGATGAGGATAATAATCTACCAGCCGTGGGATTGCATGCAAAAATTAATTTCAATTTGATACTGTTGACTGATCTTTCAAGTCAGTTGCTTGGCTGATAGTAAAAACTTCATCCACCCTCACCGCATGCCTGCATGTAAATAGCCAGGGAGAGTTCACAGTCACAACAGAAAGAACTTACGAGGAAATGAATTTAGCCAGGCATACAAAAAAGCCTTTTTCTTCTACAGATGAGGTTTTCTTCTTCTATGTTCTTTCCTTTTCTCGTGATAGAAAACCATTTCTAGGGCACAAAAAGAAAGATGGGATCATCGTCTCCTTCAGTCCTTCCCTTTGGCTCTGCATCGACAAGCTGACATCTTTCAATGAATAGCTAAGTGAGTTGACAGTGCGACCGTTGATGAGGAGCAATGGGTCTAAAGATGCACCCGCCGGATGCCTTTGGTTTAGGAGCCTTGAGACCAAGATTTGCTGTTGTTTGAATTTTTCAGTGACTGTCGTCTAAATCTTGCTCATCTGGTTGCTTTTGTATGACTTCTTCAGAGCTTCGGGGAAGAACGTCTTGACCGATGATAGTAAAATAGCTGAGAGTAGAACTGCAGTTTGGGGTTATTGAACCGGGCTTTATGTGGACATTATTGTTAGATATTTAAATGTTTATAATGGTATAAACATAAACTTTCCTAAACCTAACTAAAACTCCTGCAATGCCGAAAAGGAATATGCAATTATACAAAAGGGTAAATCAGGTTTGAAAATTTCTAGAACGTGTTTTTATCTTCGTTTGTATTATATATTTGCTTATCTATCCTATCTGCTTCTCTACATTTATATTGACGTGGAAATAGTTCGAGCGATGCAAATGTATTATCTTTTAATTGGTTAGATTGCTTCTGAAGCAAGAATTCACAGGTAAATTTCTTATAATAGAAGACAGAGAAGGAGATTGGGAGAGTGGAAGTAAAAATAGTAACTAATAGAATAATGTATTAGAACGTATATTTTTATTCTACTTTCTAAAGCATTAGTCTGTCAAAAAGAGATGCTCTTATTTAAAACTGTATACATTACATGAAATCGTCGACCCCGAACTCAACATTTTTAAAGTACGACATCAAGTGAAGCCTCATAATTCAATTAAATTAAAATCACCGTCAATTGCCCTTTAAATTTGAAGTACTTTAAATTTCTTATAACCATATACAATTCATGACAAATTGCCCTCTATAAAAACTTATCCTTTAAGATTCAACTGAGATATCGATTCAGGCAATTCGTTCGTCGAAATTGCCCATTAGTCGCAAAATGAATTTATTTGCAAGCTGGAGCAATTTGGAACCATTAAACCACCTCTGGCCGTCCGCCTTTATGTTCTCAAATCCAAAAGGGAATGAGTCATTCAGTTTAAGATGAGACAGACAACGTGGGGTTGTGGGGTATACGACGCACATTAATTTTATTGGTTAGCCAAGGAGAAATACATGCACATCCACCCGCACTTCCTGTGACACTCAAATTCTAAAATTAGACCATAAACAGAATAAACAAGTCAAAATTAAAAAAACTACAAGACTTTAATATGCTCTCCATCCATCATAATAGCTTACGATTGCTGGGGCAGAATTTGTGCAGTTGCAATTACGAAAATACAACCACCTTGTCATATCTATGAAACTAGCAAGTAGATTATTTCTCCTAGTGGCAAATTTCTAGCGAGTTATACAGGGGAGATTTTCTGGACTTTTGCCCAAATGGTGGACATGACCGAGGAAATGTTCACGTTTTCTTATGGGGAGCTTAAAAGACTAGCCTAACGTTTCGAATTCATGTAAGTGAAAAAAAGCAAAGTAGTTGTGAAGGACGGCAATATAAAAATAATTTTTTTCGCGTCTTCTACTTTCGGCTCTTGATGATAGCTCCTAGTACATTTGTAATACAAATGTAAATCGTTTTATTTAAACGATTTTTGTTGTTATTCTCTCTGTTTTTTGGATTTCTAGTTTTTATTTGTCTTCATAGAGTTTATGGTTCATGGTGTTTATGGTAAACTTAGGACTATTTTTTCCATGTTATTTTGTTTACTATATCTAGTTAATTCCAGTTTTTAGTAGTTTATATGAATTACAAAATATTTCCAATATTTTCAATGTAATTTTTGTTTTGATTAAAATTAGTATACTCTCAAAACTTAGGGAATATAATAGTTATTTTCTAAAAGGAGGGGTGTCTCTATTTTGTAGAAGTTTCCCAAAGAAATAATTTTTGTATTATAAATGGTACCCTGTTTCTGTTGGTGTACTTGACATTAAATTTAATTAGTTTAAAATAATTCAAATTTAAACAAAAATGTTCAAGATTCTCTTAGCTTTAAATTTATTCCGATTTTTACAAAATTGAATTAGTTTCTTTTCCATTGCATTTAGGGCAGAAATCAAATGAAAATTGCTTGCTCAGTTTGCTTTAAACGAACTGCAAACACGTTAGTAAAGTCCACCCTTAAAGGTTGCATAGTCATCAACATTGCCACTGTAGCCATTCCCGTTCCCAACTGAGAAGCCGTGAGAAAAACTGCAAACGAGCTCAATATTGTGTCATTTATGTGACACCGAAATGTCACTTCAAGGCCCCAGGCTTCTTTTATACGAATTTAATTCCATTTAATTAAGTGTTCGCAGCAAATTTCAACCCGCCCATCAGTGCAATTGTTGCATGAGGGTAAATGTGAACAGTGCATAGGCACACTCCGGTCATTAATTGTTGTCACGCAAATCAAAAAAAAAAAAAGTACTGTATTATTCGCAAGTGGAAGATCGTGCATAAAGTCACAAGCCGTAGAAATGCAACAAACCAATGGAAAAATAATTATTCACAATTATTGTGCCACAGAGGGAAAATATTAAACAAAAGCTGGGCGCACATACGAGAGCCATTGGCAAGGTGATTAAACAATACCCAGGAATTTGTCATCACCACAATTACAACCGAATTGTGTTATAGAAAAGTGGCTGTGGTGGCGGTTCACGATTAGAGGCTAAAGCTTTATTTGACTTGCAAAATGGACAATTGAGCAGTGGTTTTCCCTGTTCTGGTTGGGTATATGTGGGCATATACTGAAAAAAGACGGAGTGGAAAAGGCAGCCACTTCTGCTGTGAAAGTACACAAGTTATATTTTTTAAACCGATTATAAAGCAGCAACTGTTACAAGTGCATTATCTGTTCAGAGAATGAAACATTGCCATGAATATGCGACCGCGGCGCATCATCTCACCACAAATGCGCACTGTTTGTAAACTTGTTTATGGTGTATGCCCTCAGAAGTTGTATCGCATGCCTCAGTTGACTCCCTTTCAGTCGTTTCCGGTAGATATTTACCTTCATGCACCTTTTTTACCTTTATTATTATGCTATTCCGGATCTGGAAAGGAAAAAAAAAACGTCATCTGACCATAGTAATGAATGACCCTTTCTCAGTCGTTTGTACACAATGCAGGTGGCAATCATTTCAATTGTAAATTGATGTCACATTTTGTAGAAATTTAGAAATGAATAGCGAAAATTACGTGAACTGTACGGATTAATTTACTACTGTGGATTTTTAAGATTAATGTGCGCTGTTTGCAACGGCTGTTGTTGTATTATTAGTAGAGATCTCCAAAGAGCGGAAAAATCGTCGTTCGCAACGGAAATGTTTCCGTTTCCTTCCTTTTTATTTTTCCCTTTTGATTGCTTATTATAAATTATAGTAGCTGCTTCTTTTTTATTGCCATATTTATGGCTATTAACCGGGATTTTCCTTTTATGCAGGAATTATTAGCCACTGTTAGACTGGATCTATAATTGAACATATCCGCTGCTGAAGGATTTTTGTCAAAAAGAAAAAAAACATATTGTACTAATGTGGAAAAATTCTTTTCAAAAATAAATGTGAAAAGTTTCGATGTACTTTTATTATTGTTTATTTCAATATTTTCTAAATCTGGTTAGAATTTCTGACTTCATGAGAGCACACTAGGCCTCGAAAAGAATATACTACGCATTTGAACGATCATTTTCGCATGCACTTAATAATAATTGAAACATTTTAGCAATTTTACAGTGAAAATATCCACCAAAATCATTTAGAATGTAAATTATAACATGAATTCAGTCTAAAACGACAAAATTTTTAAAATCTTTCGAACTGTAACTAATGGAAATTTCGAAAAATCCCTAAAAATCTAAAACCATTAGTGCCTTTGTAATCGACTTCACACCTCCCTTAAGTAAAAGTGCAATAAATCGTTGGTAGATGTAGCAATACAACTGTGCTGACAACATAAAGCCAATAAATTTGAGTGGCACAACAAAATGCAGTGTTACCCGCAACATCTGATGAATATAACAATTAAGTGCTTGTAACTTATCTGAGATTTCGTCATTCCGTAAGTTGTAGTTTTTTCAGCGGAAAAAAATCAAATGGAAAACATGCAGCTAGTGATCTCGGACTAGAAAAATCAGAATAAAAAGAAATAAATTTGAAGTCGCGAGATTGTGGTAGATTATTTGCAAGATTTGTGGTTTTCTGAGATAGTGGTCATCCTGTGTTGGAAAAGAAATTTGTTTTTTATATTAATTTTTTTGAAATAATGAATTGTGCAACGCTAACACCATCTACCGAAGAACCAGTCGATTTGAACATCTCCCAGCCGAAGATCACCTATTTGTACTGTCGCCCGTTGGATAAGGATAGGGACAAGAGGACATCTCGAGGACTCACTTCCTGTTTACGCGGGGAACGTGAAGAGTTCTATGATTATCGCGAGGCAGAGGGTTTGTTTAAATTATTATCATTTATATTAATTCTAATTGTACTCCAAAACTTTTCTTACACTGACATTAACGGAAATGTTGCAAATTGGGTTGATTAGTGTGATGCCCACGAACGCTTTGACTAATGGGGGACTTAGCAACAATGTTCTACGTTTTAATGCTAGCAAATTGAGACTTCTTAATTGAGAATGGTAGCCGTAAATAAGGTCTTACATCATTTTATGCTCGTTAATAACGTGGACCGTCCCATCAGAAGTTTTCTCTAAAACCCCGACCAAGAATATAGCTGTATTTAAAATTTGTGATACCGTTTCACCTCATTTTGCTCGAAAGCAGCCTGCCTTTATCAAAGTAAGATCCTAATAAACAAAAAAAGTAGGCATTAAAATTCGTCACGTACCGCAGATGACTCGGTTGCGTTAGCAATCTTCCTTTTATCTCCAGTCGCAGCTGTTCGCGACACAGAAATTTCGCCATTAGTTGATTAAGCACTGGGATGCGGTTGCATGCTGACCGCGCATAAAATAGGCCGCCAAATGAGAGAGAATAGCAGTCGACGACAACGACGATGCTATTGAAGTTGACTTTGTACATTTGGTGGACCCACTTAGATCAATTCGGACCTCAGACGACGGTTAACATGACATGAAATTCTGTTTAAATAGACCACGAGAATGCGTTATTCAATTTGGCACTGTAAACAGGAGGAATTTACCAGAAAGACAAGGCCCAGATGACTCTGTAATTATATAGCAACTGGCGACCTACTCAGCCAATTTATTCTGGTAACTAATTTGCATCAAATTTGTGGTGAACACGAAGCGCGGCAGCGACAATTTCAACTAATTTAGACGACTCTTCGACCTTCCGATGAAGCGCTAACGCTCCAAACAATGGAAAGATTCATTTGAACGCACGAATCGGGCACGGATGTATGACTCAAAGCTTATCTTAAGAAAATCGATGGGCTCAAAGGTGCTTACAACACCCTCGCAGCAGGTTGGGAGAGCCGCTGTGCAAACACAAAAGGCGGTGTGCGGAAATCAAAGAAAGAATACCAGTCCCTTTAACTTGGTTGGTAATGTTCCCGGCGTACTTGTGATCGTATCGAGTGGGTGTCGAATTGTATTGGAAACCCATGAATTCTGGGATGCTTGTTGAATGGCTGTTTGGATTTTTTTGCTTTTACTCCAGGTATCATTATGGCCGCCGCAACAGGTTGAACTGTTGCATAATGTAGCCGAGCTAAGTTCTTGCATGCTGGTGAGTGATGAAGCTTTCGGTTCACTTGCTGAGATTATGCAAACTAGGAGTGTTTTTGAAAAACGTTTCTCTAAATGGATGACTCGGACATTTATCTCCGGTGTGCAGCAGAATATTTCAGCTGGGAGATAAGATGATCAATAGGCAGTATTTCATTACCTTTAACAATTAAAACTGCTTGACTTAAACGTTTTTGTACGAGCTAGTTCAAATTTAAAAGAACAACTATATAAAGTATACTAAAATTTTACGTGTTTTTGCAGTAAACAACTTAATTTGTTTAAATTATAAATTATGTAAAAATAATTTGTATGTGAGAAAAAAATAGTAGAATAAAATATATAAGACATCGATGATCACATTTTTTTTTATAATTGTCATTGTTGTAAAAAAATTGGCTGCATCTAATAATGTAAAAATGTTCAAGATTGTATTTAACATTGTAACAGATCTAACAGAAATTTTTTTCTCTTAAGAGCATAATGCGATTTAAACAAAACTTATTACAGCTAATATCTACTTTGTTTCACAATGTTATAGTACAATGTTGCTAATAGGAGTGTTACAAATCCCTTCTGCCCTCGCGTAAACCACTTGCGCGCAAGGCCTTTGCTGTTTTGCTAGCAGCAGCACATATCAACTTACGTTATTAAGTTTTTGCAAACGATTGCGTGGCTGCACCATTACTACTTTTAAATAATTCATTGATCGATAGATTATGAATGAATACTTTTTCTCGTTTGAACACTCGAGCTAAAGCTCCGTTGCCCATTTTATTTTTGAACACACTAATTCTCAAAGGTCCCGAATGTGTGCAACAACGTTATATCAACAAATCGTAATGAAATCGTGCTAATCGTTCCCATGCAAAATCGTATATTGTTAGTTTTTTTTTTTTGACCAAATTTCGACAATAACATGGCGATCTGGCGATCCATTTGAGATGCAATCGAAAGTGATTAAAGTGAGCTAACTCTGTGACGGCGATTTCCGTAGATTTTAATCGATCCATGAAAAATGAAAGTTTATCGTGCTAAATCGTGTGTATAAAAAGACCGATAATTTCATTCAAATAAGTCAGCGAAAAAATTAGCAAATCACGCTAAAAGCTGATCAAAGAGTGGAAAAACATTGTCCTTGATAAGGTTTGCATTTAAATCCATAGTGTGTTACGGTCACTTGGGTGAAAAGCGAGCGTGAAAAATGGAAATTTTCGGAGAGAAACAAATAAAAACTAAAAGAAAAAAACAAAAAGTAAGAAATACGAAATTAGTCCTCTAATAGCATTGATTGTCTGAAATCAGGCACAATGATGACGAGTTGATTAATTCATTCTTTACCCTTCAGAAAGTGGTTCAATTTCAGTCAGTCACTTAAAATTGCCTCAGATTCTGACTTCATTCGCGTCTGTCTCCTTCTGGAGCTTGATCATTTGAAATGGGGCAAATTGTCGAACGAAGCACCGAAAATTCTTCAAGATTTGTTAGCTGCTATTAATTGAAACGGCGCAGAAGAAAAACAATTCTAATGGTTAACATGATGGCGACGGCATTACACACCAGACCAGACTTTTAGTGTTCTCTAGTGTGATCTTGAGCTGCGCAGTTGGCTACCAAATTTCACGATGGTGGTGATCTGTTGACGACATGAAATATTTGCGATAACTCTAACGATATAGGTCATCCTCTCATCCTGTCGGCACATGTGGTTTCAATATGAATTGCCCTTCAGTGTCGTAACATTGTTGCAAGCTAAAGATGTTCTGGAGAGCTTACTGAAGTCTGGTGGCATCATGCTTTGGTTCATGATAATGCAATACACGGCTAAGCATGCAACGCAATTTTTCTCTGCTACAGTTATCGATTAAATATCGGATTTGTGTCGTTTACGGCGTTTTTAGCGTTTCATAATCTAGAACTGATCGATTATATACAAATTGTGCTCGGATCGGACATGTATATTGAACAAAAAATAGTTGATTAAGAGAGTTCTAGTTAAACGGAGGGAAGTATACTTCATTCTTCACTTCTATTGTAACTCCTCTTCAGAATGATAATAACTACCTTTATCAAATATACTTTGATTTACTTTTACCGATTGGGAATTAAAGTCTCACGCTTTTTCGTTTTCTCGTTGTAAATGCCATTTGACTCTTACTAAAGCAAATTTGCATGCATAAAGTAACATAATTTCTTATAGTTTATTTCAAAGATTTTTCTCATCGATAATTTCATTTGCAATTTTGCTGATGCTATTCAATTCATCTAAACTATTCCCACAACCATCTAAAATTAGCACATTTACACACAGAAGAAGAATCTTTGTTTATAAATTGAGCAGTTTCGAATAAGTCTCAAGTAGCAAGTAAGTGTGAAAAGAGACCAGCTGAAAGCGTACCAGAAAGAAGTATAAAAAAATATCGAAAACGAAAGGCACTTCTAAAGTAGTATGCCTCTTTATGCAAGAAGAAAGGAATCATTCAAATGCGTGCTAGTGCTACTACCCATTTTCCACTTACGGGAGCCCCATAAAGAGCTTTCTTTGCGCACTCAGTCGAAATCCCGAAAATTAATGCATCGCCACGGGCGGATAAGGAACGGGGCGTGTGTTGCTTTGCTGAGTTCTTCTTTTGATGCTCAAAGAAGTTAGCTGACGGTGTAATGATAGTATGGGCGGAGAGGAATAGCACAAGGTGGTGGTGCACTGAAGGGGAGAAAACTAGTTTTCTCGCATCAAAGAACAATTTTGCTGGCTTGTAATAAAGTTCGTAGCGGAGTGCACTTGGACGCGCTCCGAATATGGAGCAATGCATGCATTTTTACAATAAATTAACAAACGGAGAAAAGTGATTAAAGCTGTTGTTTAGCGAATTTGCGGCTGCTCTAGCTTCTGCAAATTATTAACGCACATAAGACCCACTTATACTGTGCGTTGCTAGTACTTTATGGAGTGCAGGCAAGTGCCTTCTAGCATAGATAGATTTATAGTTGTTTTTGTAGCCAACGGTTTGTATTCTATTTTCTTCCGCTTGGGCCATTGCCTTTTGTAAATATTGCGGCCAGTTTTTAATAGATAAATTTTAAATTATTTTTAGAAACATTTGATCGTCTTTAATATTACCACACACTATCACTTAATAGTATTATCCCATCAGCTATTATAACGCCTGTTCGCATGCATGTATAAAATAATTCAATTATCACACATAAAGTTATTATAAATTTTAATTTTGTTTGTAAATATAATTTTTATATTATCCGGATTTTTTCATGTCATCGACTTTTTCTGAATAAAAATTATTTGCTCCGGTGTCCGTGACTTTCGCGACGATTTGTCAGTGACCCCTCAATTCTTATAATTCGTCGAAATTTCCTCATAAATTTCGAAACACAATTATCTGTCAGCACGCGCTCAAACAAAAATGCCTCAGTCGCACCGTAAATTGATTCAAATTTAATCACTGGATAAAGTCGGCCGCCAGCCATTAGTTAACGACAGTCGTCAACGCACGGGATGCATTCGTTCACCTTGGGAGTGTGCTATGGATATCCGCGTCGGTTGGAGACTCCGCACCTCTCCTGTGTGCATTCCCGTCGTCATGATCGTATCCAATTTATTTGTCGCATTCAATCGTATGCTGTATGTCGGCATTATGACCATTATGGAAGGCGGCCGAACTATTTTTAGATCAGGTGATTATGATCACCGATCTGCGGCTGTACTTCCTACTCTCCAGATGCATCCATATGATCGGGACGCCAAGTATCCTCTATGGATGAGATCAGTCATCTAGGGAAGCGATTGGAATTCGAGTAAACATTTAAAGAGTATAGAAACACATTACAGGCGAGAATATGTCGAAAAGGCGGATAATTTTTTATTGAATGTAAATAAATCGAATGATATCAAATAGAAATTTCTGTAGAAATTTAAATTGAATAAAAGTTGTTTTGTAAACTGCCGAGCTGTCGATGGAGCATGTTCAAAGACGGTTTTGTGGATATTTTTTCGAACAAGAACAAAAATAGCTTCTAGTGTCCATTGGCAGCTACCACATTTTCCGGCGTCGTTTTACTAAAAAAGAAAGTCGGTTTAAACAAAAAGAGTGTAGTATGCTCCCGTGGTATACCGGGCGAATATCTTCTGAGATTTTAAAACCCTTTCATTTCGAGCGCTGTCAATGCCCGTTCATTGCCTTTACTTTGCTTGTGAAAATTTTGCAAACATAATTAAAATCTCATTCGGCCGGTCTACACTTGCGTAAAAGTACTGTTGAACTGTACGCGAGTGAATTGTAGCTATATTTAGGAAAAAAAAACACTTTTTGAAGGGTAATTAAACGGCTAGTTGCGGATGAGCATGGAGAAATGGGTGAATGGCGTGAATAAAACTGTGTTCCTTTCAACGAGTTTTCTTGTTATTATTTTTTTTTTTGTACATTAAAAAGAAAACGTTATACAGGTTGGCTTTCATGATTTTAAAACTTGAAAATCTTTACGTAGTAACTAATGTAAGAGAGTATAATAAAAGCAGGTCAAGTTTAACCTACTGAACTGATTTTATAGGGTATTCAATATTTTTACTGTTGGAAAGAACATACTGAAGAAAGAATTTAAGCCAGTGTTAAACTTTATTGCAATCACGCAAATAAATTTTATTTAATTTAATTTACTATTAAAACAATAAACTTGATTGAGTTAATAATAAGTAAGAACATTACTAAAATTTAATTAAATAGGCAATTTTATATTATTTAATTATATTTGTCTTTCCTAAGTGTGCAATCAAGTAATAAAAACGAATGCTGTACATTGGCATTGATCTTGTTTTATTATTTCAATACGTGATTATCAACTCTGAATTTTATTGCCACTTTAAAATTATCTGCCTATTTTCCAATTGTACTTTAGTTTTTCCTTCAATAAGTTTTTGTGTTTTGCTATTTTGATTTTATTTTGTTTTTTTCTTTTTCTTTCATTTCAGGTGAGTGTAAATCAAAAACTCTGCCTCGCATACATTTTGATACGTCCATCGATTCAGCGCAAAACGAAGGTAAATCATTTTAAGACGAAAAATTTGCGACCGTATGATAAAATTCAACATGGGATTAAGTTTATTTATTTCATATGAAATAAATAAAAAATTGTATGCAATGAGCTCACCCGCAGTGTGAGGCAAAAATCACACATGTGAATGCTGCCTCCACAGCCCGAACAGACAAGGCGCAATAAAGACGGCGATCGGCGCCTTTTTGGTCGTATTCATATTAAAGCTTTGTTTTGTTTTGATTGTGCGGTTAATAATTTAATTCTTTGGATGACGTAATTGCTATCGAATGGTATGGCTCGAATCTGGAATATATCATATTGAATTACAGCGCGATCCGTTGCGATTTTTGTGATGGAATGACTAACATCGGACACTGCCTAATGTCGGTTTTATATCGTTTTTGGTTGATTGGTTATCACCGGCGCGGTTTAGCCTATTTTTGAATTGAAGAAAAATGGGGGCTCGTGTTCACGTTAGGAGGTTGGGCCACAGACAAGAGATCAATTCTGCGATTCCACCCTACGTCGATTTCACTGATCGTGCGGCTGGTTTCGAAATTACAAAATTATCTAATAGAGTTATTATTGCGAATATCGTCTTTCGAACTGTCGGGAAATTTTCTGCTTTGTTGCTCAGCGATTAAAATTATTTTATTTTATTGAAGCGTTCTGCTCCGGTTTAGAATCACAGGTATGGGTCCCCTTGATTCCCCTTCTAAACTGGAGCGCTACGATTAAAATTTTATGTGTTCCTCCAAAAATCTGAATCAACCATCGTCGATACCTTTGTCGATGTCTTCCCACGCGTTGAAAATAACAGAGAAAATCGGGCAAAAGAGTTTAATGCTCCCGGAATGAGTCTGTTGGATGACCAGCAGCATTTGGTAATTTTATATGAGGACGTAACCTATCAAGAATTTTGAAGGCACGTAGAAGAAACCATCTTGATTGCTATAGATCAATTTCAGAGGCAACGACTAGCAAATTTCCATTTTAAGTAAACAATGCAACGAGAATTGCGACAAATTACACTGTAAGTGATTTTATCGTTCGACCCTAATTACCTTGTCAAGCAAGAAGATATCGGCTTTGCACTGTCGACAAATTATCACAAGTAAACCGTCGCCGTCACAGCTAGTGAGAATATTTCCACCCGAAGGTTAAAACAAATTAATTTTCGCGCGACTTTATCTTGTTCTTGGTTCGGCTTGGATGACCGGTTTTGGGGGGGATTCGACGGGGGCGGCGGCAGCCGGTTAAGCGTGAAAAGCCCGATAATACTAAAATTAAACGGCAATGACAAAGTCGATGTTACATCACTCGGTGATGGATCCGGGGACGGGCCTCCTGATAAAAGATGGGCAAGGCGATGGGGCTGCTAATTGGTGGTAAGACTAATTGGAGCGCAAAAGGTTACTCCCAACGAATGATAATTTGCCCCTCATTTTACACATGTAGAATTAGCCACATCTAAATATAATTAAGTGTAAAAACACATAAATTCTTTAGTCATGAATTCTGGCATAGTAAATTTGCGAAACAGGCTTTTTTTTATTTCAATATCAATCATATGCTAGCGTTTTGCTAGAGTGATTTGTCGTTGTTACGATAGTTATATTATTGGACTGTTTTCATTATAGCTTTCTGATTTTCTTGCATTAGGACATTATTTTTCTTATACGAATACAATCACACAGCAATTAGTTACGTGAGTAAGGTTCTGAGAAAAATTACAATTTTTTAATAATTTATTTACTCATAAATATAGTGGCCTTGAATTATATCACTTTTGAGAAGCGATTTTCGATTTTCCGGGTCTACCGTTTATATGAAAACTTGAAGAACTGGCTATTTTGTCAAAGAAAAAGGCATTAATAGTGTTTAAAACGTATCAGATACCAAATTATAAATATAAATAATTATACCAAATGAATCAAAGAATTAGCTTAGGTATTTTAATGTTCAATGTGGTAATTTGTTAAAAATAGCAAGGTTGTTGTACATTTATCTACTATTGTTTTTTCTGTTCATTAAAAAAATGGAAAGTTCATGCATAATTATAACGAAAAAAATTAATTTCAACGAGAATATCTTCAATAAATAGTCAAATCAAATTAACAAACATTACCTTCGTGCCTCTTAAACAGTCATTGCATCTTATCAACTAGGCTATCGCCTTTTTAAGATTCAATTGAAAATTATAAAAGATCATAAAGGCAACAACACCTTTCTGGTTTCCCATTATTAACCGGTGAGCGGTTTATGACACCATCACCATTTTCACTATATTATCGTTGCCGCCACCGCCTTCATCACCCCACCTTCTAAAAGTAAAATAAAAAGTCGAGGAAGAAAAATTCAAAAGCTTTTAGGCGGCGTGATGGGTGCAACAAAGGCCTTTACAACAATAGGCAGATTTTCCCATTCTCACAATTTCTACCGCGATGAGTAGCCATTGAACGTTTCTGAATGCAAGGAAGACATTTTCCATAAAGAATCCATTCAACCCGTAACGGAGAGGTATGTTGAAATTTTTTAGGAGTTTTGGACATTTTTCGGTCCAACAAAGGCTGGGCAGAGTAAGCCTATTATTAAGAAATACATCTTAAAAAGAACTTGACAAAAACAGAAGATGAAGACTTTAAGCTCCCATTCAGAAATGCATCTTACATTGTAACAATTACAAAACTTTTCAACAGGCTACCGTGTCCGTTAACAATGACCAAATCACCCATAAAGTCATACTTGCGTAATTCGCTTAAGTTGGCGTGTCATCTTGACTTGGTTTTCAATGTTCCTTTTTCGCCTTAATTTCTTTCTCTTCTATTGTCCACTATTCATTTTACTCTACAGTTTCTCATAAATCTCCTTCAGTACACACGTCTGTTTCAAAATATAAGTGCAGTGCACAGCAAGTGACCTCGTCTACCTGGCCGGTTATAAAGCCCTGCTTGCTATTGTGAGACAAAAACGGTGCGAAATTTTAGCGGATTATCTCATTTAGTAATTAGCCAGCCACTTGATAAGATATGAAATGGTCAGCTACCATCGAAAAATCCTCGTGCTCGGCTTAAAAACAATTTTAAAATTTTTTCTTTTTTTTTGGAGAGGAGGTGTTTTTGGTTTTATACTTCCTTCCTTTGTGATCTCGCAATTTGGGTGGGATTTTTAAGGGCTATTGTTGGATTTTGAAAAGAGGGACTCCTATTTGATTTAAGCCATGATGAAACCATAATCATTCAGGCGTTTAAACATTTTACGACTTTTGAAATGATTGCTGCCTCGGTGCTGATTGTTGATGACTTATTCTTGGTACCTTAAAAGGAAGTAGTGGTGGGGAAATAAGTCATTTCCTGAGATTTGTTCTCACTTTTCGACTATAGACCAATTCATCTGAAAAATTGTTGTGAATTCATCTGGGAATAAAAGAAATTGTTTAAAACCGTTCACACTTTTACATTTTGTGTGTTAAACTTTGATTTTTATAGTAGTCTAAGGGAAAAGCGTCGAAGATTCATCTATTTATTAGGCTAATTTTTATATATTTACAAAATATAATTCTTTTCTTATTGTATTTTATTTTTCCTCTTTATAACTAATTCTCATCGTAATAATTAAATACCAGACTTTCTTTATGACGATAACATTCTTGTACATCCGTCATTTAACTGACGAACAGGTGGGTGATTAATAACAACGTTGCCTGAATTATAATTAAGTAACAGAGCTGTGAAAAATGAAACATCGGAAGTTCTAGCAGCACGCTATTCAATTGAATTCGCCATTGGTATTCTGCAAAGTTCGTGTTTTATCCTCACAGGCAAATTTGTTCGCATTTATACACGCTCTTCCCTAGAAATTTCATTCTTAAAATCGAACCGAAAACAACTCTGCCCCCATGGTCCTGTTATGTTACCTGCAATAATTAAAATCTTCTCGATCGTACAGAGAATACCTAATCAACTT
Source organism: Proctacanthus coquilletti (assembly GCA_001932985.1). Lineage (NCBI taxonomy): Eukaryota > Metazoa > Arthropoda > Insecta > Diptera > Asilidae > Proctacanthus > Proctacanthus coquilletti. The sequence continues at coordinate 1,415,152 of MNCL01000010.1, forward strand.
GGTCAGAATTTTTATTGTATCCAATCCATTGTGTGACAAATATGAAAAGTGAATGTCCATAATAATCGGTGTCGGCAATGAATCCCCTTTTCCCAGAAGCCGTAGCACCACCTTGCATTCCCCTGGGGTCTTTGCTACGCACCTGTACAAACGTCTTAAAAATACCGCCATCGATGGTGTGGTTACTTACCTGCGGTTAATGTACATCCGTTCGTTCACATTATTGAGATACCTTGGTGCAGATGAGCCTCCTCTAGAAATGCACTTGGCTACGCTAATTTGTGTGCGAAAATGAGGAAAAATCAGAGAAAGCTGCTACTGCTCGTGTGCCGCGTTTACTCCGGAACGAACTGACACGGAAGTTATTCTCGAAGGGAAATTAAAATATGCGCGCCTGATGCTCGCCTGTAATCGTATTGTTTAGAATAAAAAATGATGGTGGTGGCTTCAGGTCGGGTTCATTTTCGATTAAAAATTCTAATTTGGTGCGAGAGCCGAGTGCTACTTCTGCTTGTTAAACAGGCCGGTTACCTGAAGTTACACCTGATGGAGCATCTTTTTGTACGTCGCACGATCCGCTTTGCATCTGCCTCAAAGTCCCCTCTCAAGGTTTTCATCTGTTCTCATGTATTTTTATGAACCCATTATTATTGTTGTTAACGAATTTTGAGTAGTCTGTGAAAGATGAAGAGAAAAAATGTTCCAGTGTGAGGAAGAAACATATGTTCTGATTGCTTCAACGAAGACCAAGGCATTCTAGAGTATTGTTTTATAACCCTAAGGATCCATCTGATGTCTAATCTGGTTTTGCAAGTAAATAAAGCAGAAGATTGTTGAAACGAAAAATAATAGAATACAGTTTTTAGTCATTAGTTCTTTTGTGGTGGCGGCAATAGTGTGCCAAAATGCACTAGCATTTTTTTTTGTCTTACTTGCCATTATTATTTTTAAACCAGTTCTTTTTGTATGAAGGAAACAAATTTGCCTAGTAAAGGGCTACTGTTACTAACTGCTTAATTTAATACAAAGTTTACTTTATATAATTTGTAAATTTATGCTGGCATGATTTAGTAGATGTAGAGACAGACAACGTAGTCTAACGACAAGAATTATTTTGTTTTTTAAGCTATCAAATTCGCCTGGACGGACCACCACAGAGTTGTTTTAACAATGTACCATTCTGCGAAATATTCAGAAACTTCCGGTGATTTGGCTTAAATTGTCAAAAACTTTCAAAAGAGTTCACTGAATTGTGTAACAAGACAATTTCCGCAAAAAATTTTCCCATTAAATGTCGAAAAATCCAAAAAAGTTCATTTACCCCTTGGGGGGAATCGACCGTGTACTCCTCTGTAAATTGCTAAAATTAGTGTCAAGCCCGGACAAGTGCTTGCCTTTGACGTGATATGGCTTCATTAAGATGGAGGGCGGCGGACAGCGTCGATAATGAAGGAAGACATCGCAACAAGAAAAGCGCCTCTTTGTTCATTTACTTTATTTTATTTTATTTTTTTTTACCCCCTTTTAAAGAAATTTGTGACTGATTTTTGCAATAACTGCATAAATTTTTATCCTCGGTTCGTACATCAACGGCTAACGGCATTCACGCTTTACACAGTTACCAAATGGAGTCATGTTCTGTGTGCAGTTTATGAATTACGATCCCTCTTTGTGCTACCGGAGAATCTCATTAAAAAATATTGAGACAGTGATGCAGCGGTGCACTGTTAAGGTAACGCACATGTGAAATGAAATAAGCATTGCGTCTACGTGACTCTGAAAGAAAAATAAGGTCAATAAAAAATCTGTATTTATCGAACGAAAATTCTCTGTGCAATTATCGTTTCAGAATTTGTTCTCACATCCGTTTTTGTACTTTATTCGTGCAGCTCGAACACCGGCTCAGCGTCCAGTCCAGCCGGCGACACGGCACATGAATGGAATACACCTGAAGTCAGCTGCGATTAATGCCAGCGGGGGGAGTGGAGGCACATGCATTGAGGCATGCATGCTGCGCGTAAAAAGTGAAATTTCCCAATTGATCAAACCTGTTAGCCGATTTTTTTCACCTGGTTGCTTGGTTTTGTGAGAATTGCACCTTTTTGCCCCATCCCCATGACGAAAGGTAATAGGTCTGTAATTAATTATTTGCCTGCCGGGGCATTTACAATTAGACCGGAAATTACAAGAACACCAGAGTTCGAGATTTTCCGTTAAATGCGCAAAAAAAAAAAAAAAACATTAGTCCAGGGATTATGAAGCGTAAATAGTACTGCACATGGATGGGATGATAATTTTTAGTAGAGCCGGATTCATTTTGCTTAATAAACTGAGCGGATCTGAATTGAATGGATTATAATTTTCAAAGTGAAAGGAAACCTTATTTTTGCTTGCTTACCGCCAATCTTTATTTGGCTTTTTCACAAAACCAAAGTAGGGCGCGTGTTTCAGAATACCGCAAACAAATTGAAAATTTTTCAAATGACTAGAAATTTGAATTTAGCTTACAGAAATAAGAGCTTGTTGTAAACATCGCCGGGAATCGAGAATTAAGATAAAAATGTCTAAATTAAGCTTTAAAACAATGCTCAAAGGGACAAGATTTTATCAACATTTCTTTTCCTATAAAAAAAAAATAAATAACTTAATTAAACTCGGAGAAGTTACGCTCCAGCATTTGCAGACCACCTGCACATCTTACGATTTCCATTGTTATTATCTGTTATACGATACGCGCACGAAAGTATGCAATATAACAGTACAAGTCGTGCTTGTTTTGTCTCGCCATTGCCTATCGTCAGGGGCGCGTATATGTCGTACAAGAAAACATGGACGAGAGTTTTAAATAGTCGGTTTAGATTTTTATACAGCAAATAATATTGAAAGCAATTTGCAGTGCTATCTTTTTAGATATAGTATTTTTTCGTTAACTTGAGATGGGCCTTGACAATTTGACAATAATTTATTAATAAAAAGCTCAACGCTTTTAAATATGTTACTTATACTTATTTTATAGTTTTGTCAATCCAACCATCCAACAGATGTTTAAAAAACTTCGGGCAAAACTGGACAAAGAATAAAAGAAAGGTAAATACGTATTTTTATAAAGGGAGAAATTTTCCCAAGAATATTTAACTGCTTATCTGATCCCCACCCATGTTTAAACCAGTAGAGATTCTATTCACGTTTCCCGCCCGGCAGTCCTTAAATCCCTTTAACTCAACAAACTTAATTGAGCACAAAAATTATAATCTCCTGTGACCTCTTGTTAGAAACACACTCTGAAAGCGGACATTTATGCAAAAAGAAATCATATACGTGGAAATGTGACCTAAAAGGGAACCTTTATTAACTTTGTTATTTACCTGCTTGCAGTTTGCGTTGAATAAGACGCGACTCAGCTCCTCAATAAAAACGTATGCAAGCGAAACGCCGAGGAGAGTACAATGGCCGAACGGAGATTGCTCTTTTACAGTCGATTAAATTTATCGATAAGGTCCTCGAAGACACTTCACCGTAGTGCCCCCCCCTTGAGAACACAGAACTTTCCATAAGGTCTTTTCTATTGGCGGATAGAATTCTGTGATCGTTGAACCCAAGCAGGAAGTTACTCCTTGCACAACAACAGGAAGGAAAATGCTCAGGTACTTGGTTCTCCTTCAATGGGAAAGGTGACTAGGAAGGATGTGATTATTTTTGACCGTTTTTTTCTTTTCTTTCAGAAGCAGTTGCTCTTTGTTTTCTAATGTTTTGTCTGATTGGGGTTTATCACGTCCATAAATTATAAAGGATTGGGTTGTTTTTGCTTGAATTCTTGGAAAAAGTTATGTGATATTTCCTCATGATAAAAAAAGTGATTCCAAGGATTTATGATTGTAAAGGATCCTTTACAATGAGAATTTTCTACTCAAGGGATTTGAAGGGAATACAAATTGGGTTTTAATGGCAGGCCTCGGATTTCATTCCAAGCCTTATTAAATCATCCCAGCCATCACCCGGTAATTTCCTGCTCTTAACGTGCCATTCGGCTAATTGGACGTTCACGTCGCATTGTGAAATGAATTTAGCAAAAGAGGAAAGGGTGATTCGGTTTCACACTTCATCTCGTCCATTCAAACATCTCATCTATCCCTTGAAAAGCGAATGTGTGCAAAAAAAATGAATAATTTATTCGGGGAATACGCGTGCAGGATACCCGCGAGCGTATTTTCAATGTCATTGACAAAGAGGAGGGCCGCAGAGTTCTCATTGCCGGTCACCGTGACGTGCGCAGTATCAATTCATTTAGACGCATGTGTACAACGGGCACCGTACCATGTCCGTCGGATCAGCAGCGGCATTAAAATTCCATGGTCCATGGTCAATTATATACGCGATTCGACGACTGCCCTTCTTTGGCCTCTACCTCTGAATCAGTTGGAAATTCGATTGTTAATATTCCCCGGCGTTCACACGTCTCCTCAGTTACCATCGTGGACGTCAAGCTTAATTTGCATAAGTAGGTACCGGAGTGTACGATATCTACGTCCGCCTGGCCACGGCCGGGTGCCACAAAACCAGACCGTATGGTACTATACCCATTGTAATATCAGCGCACTCTGTGGGCTGCCAGGTGTTTTTCTAAAAAGGTAAGGGTTGACCCATTATGTGACCCAAATTTGTTACAGTTCAATAGTTACTTTTTCTGCCTGCGTTCTCGAAGGTGGCCATGTTGCAACGGATTAAGGCCAAATGCAAATTTATTCATGCAAGCACAGAAAATTCTGACTATTACTTTAGATTCCCATATTAGACCCTGTTTTATTGTGCATTTTATACGGTCCCGACAAATTTAGAGACAGGTGTAAATCAAAATTGAAAGTTGTTACAGCTTTCAGCCATTTGAAGGAGGGAATTTAGCACTTAAAAATTTATGGATCCTCTATATTTCTCCTCGTTAAATTTTACTATCGAGCCAAATTTTATTGATGTTGCATGATTTTCAATATTTATTATTGTTTTAATTTTATTTTTGATTTCTCAAATTATGTTAATTTGTTTATTCTAAATTTAACTTTTTCCCCATAAAATAAAATATGATACAAATGGTGTAGGAGTTAGCGCCCGCAATAGTTAAATAAGTGTGCCACAATCCAAAAAATTTTCACTCTGATCATAATAAAAGTTTGCTCTTTTTTTCACAGTTTCTACTTCTATCTTATATAACATTATTTGTTTATGTTTACCATGTCCGGCATTCATCTCTGTATCCTATTGTTCGCTTATCTGCCCTTGGTCTGTTTGTCTCGGCTGTGGTTAGCTGTCTATTTATCTTTTTGACCTTTGTCCATCAACAGACCTGGAATTATAATTGGGTATATTCGCATTTATTTTATTACACTTGATTTTCTTCTTTCTTTGTCATTAACGCGGTGGAAATAATTCTCACCTACACCTAATTTTACAATCGAAGTTTTAATTTGCTGCACGCCTATCGGTGAAGTTAATGTGCAATTAAGTACAATTGATTTTGTTAAATTGATGGAGTACGTTACACTGGATTACATCAGTTTAATATTCAAATTTAAAGCTCTTGATATTGTGGCTAATCGTTCTACAAGGGACCCCCATTTTGACCCAAATATCGCATAAAATAAAACAACTTAAAATCCTGGCAACAGTAAAACATCCATAAAAGAGAGAAGGTTTCCCAACAACGGTCCGTATTCATCACCATTTTGCTACTCAAAGCGAATGGAAAATTGTCACAGTCATGCTAAGCAGTGACGCACGATAGACCGATAAAAATCTCGGTGTGGAAATCTCGGCAGCGCACTGCTACACAGTACAAAGTCCCCCGAAGAGATCATCATGAAGGAGATGTCGTGCACGTTATTAGTTTCGGTAAGATTAACTTGAGGGATTCCGCCAGCCAGAGAAGATTTTGACTTTCATGTCACACGCGTTGCCGCACTTACACTGATTTTATTTATTCGCTTTTCTCGCGAGCCCACCCATCTTGGATTGAAGTGTAAATTAAAATGACATCATTCACCCACTTGGGAGTAATTAGGATCAGTTGAACTAGTAGACTTTTAAGTGTACAAAAAGTACAAAATTTGGGTGTGGACTGACGAATGTTTCAACATCTGTTGGTTATTATTATTATATGCTCTTCCGTAATCCATCTAATTTAATATATCGTATTATATTACCATATTGTTTATATTTATTTGTTTAAAGACTTGTTGGCTTGATTCCCATTTTAAAAATGAAGTCAAAGGTGGCGTCCAAAGTGAACCTGAAGCATCTCTGAAGACGTTTGCAATAAGCATCAACATTCCTCCGGAAGTGATTCATTCATTAAATGCTGGTCACGAACTTCCGGATTTGAGCCCTTTCTACTTCATATGCATTGCACAATAAAGTGGAACCAACGGTTGCTCCCGTTTGGTGTTTTCTTGTACACAGAGGGAACGGAGCCGGTGAACTGGGAGCACAGTAGAGCAAAGCAAACAACGACCGTCTAGCTCCACATTAGACAGATCGATTGGCTTCATTCATTTTGCCCTGTTTTTCTTTTCTTCTTTTTTCTATCATCCAGAATTCCCGGTTTTCCGGCATTATGCACCCACAGGGAGTCCCGTATTTCCATTCCATGCCAGACGACCGACAGCAGCTCGGGTTTATTAAACTTTGGCAAACTCGGTTTTCTTTTTGTATTTTTTTTTTTTCTTCCATTTTGTTGTCACCGTACGATGCAATATTTACCGGAATTATGGTGCTCCCATTCAGGCAGGAAACCGACGCCACCGCGCCATGTTCCGTTCAGAGTTTGTTGCACCAATTCGCCCACAAAAAAAAAAAAGTGGAAGAGAAATAAAAACCCTCGGGAAACAAATAATCCAACGGTTTTAAACGTTCACTTGGAAATTATATTTTTTTCTGACCTATTTCAATCATGACAAGACTCTAGGGACTCTTTCTTCCGGTGCCGTAACTAAACTTCATATTTTTCTTTTTTTTTGCTTTTCATGAATAGATTCTCTTCACAAATTATGAAGAACCTGCGTAAGATGGTAGTGGAAATCATGCTGGGAATATTGCTGGTGGTGTCCTCGTTTTTTTCCCTTCTTTAGTTTTGTTAGCAGCTATTGATGTCGACGTTCTTGTGTTCGAAAACTGTTTTGTCCGATCATGTTCATCATTGCAAAAATAAATTTTTTTTAGAGAAAAAAGGGAACAGTTGGTGATTTTGGCTCAAGTGGCTTTCTTCAACTCGAGAGCTCCTTTGTTGTCCCCTATTTTGCAAATAATAGAAGAGTCCTTCGAGTTTTCGATGACTTGATTGCATTTTTAGCTTAAAGAACCAATTTTTTAAAGGATTTTGAGGTTTGAGTATTTATAGAGCGGAAAAAAATCACATTTAAGAGTATCCTTTTGTTTGTGTATTCGCAGGTATTGTTAAAAGCGTTGGGCTGATTTGAAAAACCATAAATTCATTCAATCATAAATGCATTCAATTCAAAATTACGGCCTTTAATGTAATAGGAGATTATAAATTTACATCGCAACAATTATATGCAGCTTTTATTAATTTCATCTTATTTTATTAATTAAGCAAATTTATTGAATACAAAATGCAACTTCAAAACATTATCCACTTTTAAGTGTTTAAATTATCTACCTGGAAAACGGTTTTGAATATAAAAATTAATTTTTCACCTGGATCAAAAGAAAATATGATAAAAAGAAACCGTTAACTAGAAAAATATAAGGGCGCTACACCTTTAGACTCCCTGCTGGTTTTTGACTAGCCCTAATCTCCGAAGCTCCATAAAAAAGGAAAAATTAATTGCGGCCTACCAACGGTCGTTTTAATCAATTCACTTTACTGAAAACACCTTTTCGAAAACAAAGAAGAATATAATAAAAGAAAAAAAAGAAAAAAAAACGACCGTGAACTGAACATCGCGGCGGTGCAAGAAATGCACCTACAACAGCATTCCATTCTGCATCCCGTGCAGCACACACAATAACAATTTTTATGTTATTCTTCTCCTCCAGGCGACTGTATGTGTCTTGTTTTCACGTTTTTACACCTGGATGGACACATCACCAGGTTGTCCTCGCTAATACACGTAACTAGCAACTATGAGGCCGCTGTTACTGTCAAATTATACGGCTGAACAGGAGCCAGAACTGCTGCTGGGTTTTAGTTGTCGGATCCCTTTTTACTTCATTATTTTATTTTATCTTTTTCGCTAAATATCTCTCTAATAATAAGGCAAGGACGACCGGCTCTACTACGGGACAGGAATCACCTTGATCAGTACCCAATAGCACATTATATATAAAGATATAAAAATAAAATGAGGCAATATAAAACAAAATTGCGTTCATCCGAGGCTTGCGCGAGGAGTTATAGTGTTTTTTTAACGCTACTGTGTTCGGCCCGATGCATCGCCGCCACCTTCAAAGCTGATCATGTTGAAATAGATTATCGCGATTTTTTCTATTGAAAGAACAGCTGGAATTTTGCGCATTGTTTAATTCATTGGTGCTTTCAATGTGTTGTATTGCGTTTTTTCCTGATCCTTTTCTTTATTCCTACCTTGTTGACTACTTGATCAGGGCATAATCCCACGGAACAATAGCAATAGAACTATCAGACCAGTTACCCCACTCATAAATCGTTAAAGATTAACAAGGTCTCAACCCCTGTGTAATCTATCGTGGCGATTTTATTTCCCTTTGATTTATTTTGCTTTCTACCTACCTCTAGGATAGGATCACTACTGGCAGTACTTCTACTCGATGGTATCAACTAATTTTTTTTTGTAATTTTAATTATATGCAACCCAAGATTCTAAAAGATATGGTCGCGCATTTTAAAGTATCTGGTTTATGTCTAATATATGTACATAAATATGATAAAGTAAATTGGAATATGACGAAGAGAGGGTATATTATAAAAGCTTATTCGTTTTATGTCAGGGAAGATTTTATCACAAAACGTTAAACGTTCTTCATTTTGATTCAAAAAACGATCCTATTTTATTTAATTTTTCCAGGTTTTTGAATGATTTGAATGAACCCTACAACTTAAAGTTTCCAACAGGATTTTGTCTGTTTGTTTGTTTGAGAAAAATAATACACGGGTTTTAACAGACCTCTAAATATGAGATAATTTTAACACAAACTTTATAGATTATAAATTTTAGTTTGTTCGTCTCTTTTTTTGTGATCTGTTTTCATGTACCCCTTTCATTTCCTCGGACTCTGTTTTTTTTTTACTAGAATTACTAGACTATTACTAGAATTGCTATTTTATTACTAGAATTTTATTTGTTCATCTGCTTTGCATTCTTTAAATATATAATTAGAGTTTTAGAAATAAAAGTGAATAAAAGTTCTAACGATTTTTAGATTTTAAATATATTTCAGTCTGTATTTAGATATTTAAAAGAGGTAAATAAAAATTAGATAAATCTTTTTTTGTTCGTCATTGCTATGATGATTCGTGCTTTTAATTCTCTCTGTTGAAATTTAAATATAGACTGAAATATAAAATTTAAAATCTTAAAACTATATTGAATAGAGTCTTAGTCGTTCAGTTATTTTAAATATCATCTAAATTTTCTGAATTACTTTTGTGATCCTTATATACGTTTACTCTACATTCTGGTAACACTATCGATCGTACATCCGATCGTCACCCTGGAAACTGGAAGTCTCGCCTGTTCAGCTGTTCAGCTAAACAGAGCCAGTCTTTCCACTTCTCGGCCCATGAGGCTCGACTGCACTAAGCGTAAGATGTCACGGCAGTCGAGTGTGACCAGTACGGTTTATAAGAGGGCTTTGAGCGGTTTGTGCGCGCGTAATTCAAATCAATTCGCCCTTGGACTTTTAATATACATTTAGAAGAAAAAAAAAAATTTATAATAAAGTTGATTGTTACATAAAGTGTATTGAATTACTGTGGTTTGATGGTTCGTAAATCGTAATTAGAGCAGGCAATTCGCAGGAAAGCTACCACCAAGTGAAGAATTATTGTGTACAAACAAATGAGTTTGCACCTCTCTGGGGTATAGAATACCTTCGCCATTCGACGTAGTATTCTGTCTTTTAGCCTCCTCTCCAGGTACAAAGCGAAGGGAAAAGAAATAAGAGAAAAAGTGATTGGGCCCATGATAAAAGCCAAGTAAAATCCGGTTCTTGTTCGAAGAATTTTTCAGGCTGTCTCCAAACATTGTACAAAAATATATATAAAAGAATAAAAATATAAAAAAAACCAATCATAAGAAGCAAGAAGAAATGCAATGAAGGGAAAGAAAGAATGTCTGTGGTGATTTTGCGGCAGTAGTTTCAATTAATTGTTGGAATTTCTGTGAATAGTCGATTTGAATCACATTCTAAGATAAAATTATTGAAAATATATTTTCTTTTATCTTATCTGGCAAGGGAATAGTCTGAATATGTGTGCTGGTGGTGCATTGAATAGTGCCCGGATTCAATAAAAATGCTCTGAGCACGAAAAGTTACAAAAGCAATATCCGTTACCGGCCACAAAGAAAAGCTGCAAACACGTTCGAAAAAATATTTTTTTGTATTTTTTCAAACGAAATGTTGCAAAGTGCCGAACAATCATTCTCGTCAGCGGATTCATCGCGACGTCGTTCGACATTTTACGTGCCCCTAATTACCGAAAATGATAGTTTAATTGCGAATACTACAGAAAAGTTGGCAAATTTAGTGAACATTAAACGTTCGTTGAACAGTGCCGGTTTATTTTGTGCTACTACAACTAAAGAAATGAGTCCGCCGTGTGGTTTCAGCTGGAATACAGCCCGAGATAATAATGAGAATGAGTTCGTGTCACCTCAGAAAATTATTGGAGGTAATAATAACAGAAACGGCAGTAGTAAAAATAACACGTCAAACAATGCGCGAACAAAGCGGTATGGAATTGTATTGAATGGAATCAGTTTGGACGATCACCAGATTAGTGGTGAAGATGATAGAAATTTTTGCCAGAAAAAGAAGCTAGAAGACACCACCGTCATTTTCAATGGTCCAATCACTATAGAAGATGAAGAGGATGATAGCGAGATCAGTCGAATGCAGACGAATACATCGACACCAATAAAATTGATGAAGTCACGTTCGAGGACGAATATTCTTTCTGTACCGCAACAGCAGTCTGATCACAATATCCTATCAGCTGCGGGTGATCGTAATCTTCTATCAGCTGCTGCTATAGCGACCACCACCTCCCCGAATGGGAAGGAGAAGTCAAAGACGTTGCCGCAAAATTTATCAGCGTCCAGTATAAATGCAGCTGGTGGCGGTGGCGCGATTACAAATACATTTCCGCCAAAAAACTTGTTCCTGTTGAAATCAACACCAAAAATTATGCCATCATCGGCTGCACCAGCTGCTGCATCCAAGAATTACTCATCGGATACATCGATAACCTCGTCACCGCCGATTGCAGTGACGTCGCCAAAGAAATCGCTCAGTTTTATAAGAAGGGCACATTCAACGAAACTTTCTCGTAGTAATTCCCTTCTTAAGTCGCTGACGTCATCGGCTAAATCGTCATCGTCAAGCACTGCCAGTTTTTCGTCTACGTATGAGGTACAACAACTTCCGTTTGAGAGGCTCGAGAAATTCTTTAAATCAGAAAAATGTGCTGAACTCATGAGGGAATTCTTTTTACCGAGGGAACTCGATATGGGTGAAAAGTGTATCCATCAGGATGAGGAAGAAAATGCGATTCATTCTGGTAAATAAGTAGATGTAATTGTATGATTTTACACGGCTACGACATTAATACATTGAGTACCAATTCCCTTAGTAAACCAAGAAAAATCAGCTCTAATAATAAGTGTAGATAGGCAATTTTGTCCAGATCCAGAAAGCTGCTTTAATCCCTTTAGAACTATTTACAGAAATAGTCTAGTTTTCATTATTTCAGTAGGGATTAACGTTGAATAAAAGTAGTGTATTTATTTTATATAAGAACTAGTTCTGTTGGCGTAAATCGGAATTTGGAATATATGAAAAAGAAGTCTAAAGGAACCGCCTATTTTTCACAGAATGAATACTGATATTGCGTGCTGATCACATAGGTGCAGTCGTCGTATTGTAAAACCTTTGTGGAACGATCGGGTGGCGTGACACCGGCGTAACCGGCTGTTATCTTATTCCGGGGATTAGATTAATACACGAAACATTCAATTACTCAAAGGAAACAAAAGATAAAGAAATGAAAAGAAGTCTATGGTAGAGAAGTGATTGTGTTCCGATAAATTTTTTCTCAATCGTTTTTCAATTTCTAGCCTTCTTTTGTTCTTAGCAATTTAGAAGATTATCCAAGTAATTTTAGATTCCCATAAAATTCTTTATTATTTCTACCTTGACCAATTTCTTCTACCTGATCTACTACCTGGCATTCGAACTTACTACGTCACACAGTTCCAAGAGAGTGACTCAGATCGTCATTGTTAGTGCATCTGGTTCATTCAGACGTAGACGATTATCTCTTCATCCGATATAGCGCGTTCTGTCGCGACTTTGTGATCATCGAGATTTTGAAGGTATGAATAATTTTATTTCGCAGATAGAGAGGTTGTTATCTTTTTTTATTATGGGAATTGTGTAAGGTTATGTCTGATGAGTTTTTTTTATTTTTCTTTTTTTGTTATTCGTCTTTTTTGAAATTGCGTTTTTCGCTCTGATCGGAAACCGGCGTGGTGTATGATTTATGCCTTATCGGACTCCGGATGTGCGCAATTTTTTATTGGGTCACATACAAACTCTTTTTTTGCCAAATCGTACGGAGGACTTTTTTTTGTCGACTTGGGGGACATGTGAAAGCGAATTAGGTTTTGTTATTTATCTTTTTTTACATATAATTTTAGAATAGATTTTTGTGAATGATCATTTTTATGAAAGCAGTTTAAAGTCGCCAGTACGAAATTATAAATTTATTTTTGAGTTAAATAGATTATAATAAAAAACAAGTAAACTTCATACAACATCTTACTTTTAAATAGCGGTTTCAATATAGCGTGATTTAAAAATTATGATAAATCCTTGATTAACGAAGACTATAGAACGTTGTTTTTGTATAATGCAAAGTTTTTCCTCATATAACGCGAAAACTGGGAAAACCAGTGGAAGAATCACAAGATCCAAAAATTTGCAGTTTGAATTTTTTTCCAATTCTTTGTTATATACATTGTTGAGTTATTTTAAAAATTATTCCATTTAAAAATGTGGATATTGCCTTTTTTATAACAATTGATCCTGCTAAATATTGGACATTGTATGGATTATTGTCTAACACACTTTGTAATCTTCAATTCAAAGTTAAACTTAGATTGTTACTTATTACCCTGTATTCGATAACTGAATCCCCAATCTGCAAAACAACAGGTGAATTATCTTCCCAAAAAGTAAATTTTGTGGCTTGTCAACCAGCCTGGACATTCTTCTTCTGTTTGAACCCTATCAAAGTCGATAAACAACAATATTCACGTGCTAACCCCCCAGCTATGTCTTCAACTTGTTTTTCATCTTTATCCACGTCGAGAGATATGTTAGAATGTGGCAGCAGCTATCGTCGAAACATTAAAGAAAAAAAAAAGCGGTATGCAACTCGCGTCGGCTGTACAACAACACAATATAGACGTGGTGTTGTGTACATTCCTCGGACGAGGAAGGCAAAAAACCAAAACATCTGCCCCAGAAAAAGATACATCGAAGCAGAATAAACAGATAACGACGAAAACGCCTGAAACAAGATCGCGCGGCGCAGATCATCCCGGCGATGCACTCGACCTGAGGCGAAGTGACCACAACTCGAAGAAGAAGACGAAGGAAGGTTTCGCCGGCCGGGGATTACGTGAGGTTATATGTTGCCAGAAGATTTCATTGCGGTGACGACACTAGACGAGATAGAGACTGTAGCAATAGGCGTAGTCTATAGATCAGGAAAATGGTCCGCGGTGAGATAAATATAGCGCGTCTGTTTGTTTGGCGCTAATAAATACGTGTGTATGGGCGTACGGATTAAACTAAAGGTATATGGAGGATATCACCATGGCTGCTAAAGAATTTTAGAAAGAATTCTCTTCAAACTTTCATTTTATCTAGAGAATGCAAGGCTGTTATGGATATTTCAAGAATTTTGAAGGTTTTTTTTTTTCTTTTTATTAATATCAACGAGTGTAAATGAGTTGACGGCCTTGAAATGTTTTCTTGTTCGAAAGGTGAACCGAAATATGAACGACCACAGTGCCTTAAAAATACACAAAGAAAGAAACATATTTTGAGGAAAAATCACAAGAGTAACTATTGAAGGTTATATTGAAAACCGGACGAGAATGCCTGGTCAGGGTAGTCTGGCTTGTGCTGTACATGCTTGTACTATTTGATCATCAGCCGACGTCGTCTAGCCGCTAGATATGCTAGATTTTAGTTGCACGAAGCTGCAGCAACTACTTCTTGACTAGCTACCGATCGTTCACGGATTTATTTGGTTTTCTTTTTTCTCTTTATATTTTACGGCAATGCCCTGCTGCTGCTGGCTAGTCAAATAATTCTACGAGAGAATGCTATTCATAGAACATTGTTGGCATTGCGTCGTCTATACCCGCGTCGTTGAACGAGATTACTAGAATTTTTCCCTCCTTGTCTCATTTTGTATGTGCTGTGACGACAACAACACCATTAGTAACATAAACAGAGCTATAGCAGCAGCATCCCCTTTAGTCGACAATAGACCTGGGTACTGATGTTGCATTAGCATGATCGCTCTCTTGAATGAAATGAGTGCTTCTAGGCTATTCCTATTGCTCTGCTGCAAGGAGGAATTCATTTATTGATTATTTGGTACAATTGGGTAGTTACACAACAACAGCGGATGTGGAATAATTTTGTAAATTGGACTGATTCTTATAACAAATTCTGAAGGCCAGTAAAATGGTCAATGCTTATGGACGTTTTGAGGTCTTGGGAAATAGTCGGACATAGTCTGCCAAGGTCTACATTGATCTAATACTCGTCCACTGGTCAGAGTAATTAATTATTGATTCTTCCATCCACTTTTATTGAATCCTTCTAGTTCAATGACATTTAGTACGCTAGATGCAGAAAAAAAGATCTACATTTTTTTTATTGTTTGCAGTGATAACTTAATCACAGGCCATATGCCAAACTACCGATAAGCGTTTTATGTTGTCACATTGTAAATATTTAGGGCAGCGGCAAATTATGTTCCATTTCGGCCACTGATAAATGGCCTTTGAAGCACTTTGAAATAAATTTTCATTTCGTTTATGTCAACAAGCGACAATTTTTCTAATGGAAGCCGAGATTTAACCTCAATAAAACTTCCTTGTCAGTAAACTAAAAGCTTTTAAAGACTTGAATAGTGTGTAATCTTCTAATTCTAGAATTTGTTTCTTTTTTTGTGTGTATATATTAAAAGCAGGCTATTGCTTAAAGATGCATTAGAAGATATTCTTTTCCCTATTGACTCAGAGAGACCGTGGAGTTAAGGAAACGATCACCGCAACAGTTGCGTTTGATAAGCTATCGTTAGGTAAACGAAGAATTTTAGTAGTTATCAATCCTTTGGTCGCCATCACTAATAAAATCATTGTTAAACTAAAATGTTTATTTTATGCTCGATAGCTGTGAACGATAAATGAAATTCCTAGTAGACGATATTCAGCTTCAGCAAAAAAAAAGGGGCGTTTTCAAAGCACTAACGTGGCGATTTGTTGTAGAGCCTAGCCACAGATCGGGTGTGGACTTTGTTACTTTGCAATTTTGAATTATATGCCACTTCCGCCGGTAATCTTAATGTTGCTAGTTATTTCTGGTGTTTATCCTGCATTTTGTATGCTAATCCTAATGAATGAAGGTGATTATGTAGCTATTGGAGTTTATTTAAATTCGATATCCCAAACGATTTAATCGTATTTGATTTGCGAAAATAATTTCTACTGTTGATTGACATAACATTTAGTGTATTTTCGTTGTGAAACGTTATTAATTTTTTTAAAATTCAGATTACAATTTTTATGTGATTATATAATGTTCTTTTTTTGCATTGGAATTCATGATCTAACATTATAAAGCCGATAGGGTAGCTGATTTCGAAATAACTTTAAATTAATTGTAGTGTTTTGGAGATGCTTATGTAAACATTTACTTGAATAAAATAATATAATTAAATTTATTAAATAAGATTATAAAAATATAATCAGATTAAAGCAAAAAATAACTAAATATTATGAATGAATACCAAAGTTTTCTGGTTGATTAATTTTTCTTTATAGTAAATTTTATTTTTTGTTTAATAAATTTAGTTTTCAGTAGATTGTTGTCATCTTTTCTATTCGAATATTTAGTTCGCAGTGATTGATAACGTTCTTGATAATTATTAACATTGGCTTCGTCTTGGGTCAAATTTACTTCATCATCAAGACTCTTCTTATAGACAATAATTTTGATTTCAGTTATGCTATTACTAGACATTTTTGAAGCTATTTCTTTCGATAAGGGTTAATGGAATTACATATTTACACTGTTCCACCTTGTACAATAAGCTTTTCTAAATGGTTCAATTACAAATCATTAAGTAATCATCTTTATTCCCTTAATTACATGTCATAAGACCCTTACTACTTAAATTCTAAAGCGTAAGGGAAATCACCAGGTGCGTGTATAGGCACTTTAATAATTAGAGAAAAATCCACAGAATCAGCATAATGTGCACTTTCCTTACTTTTTAATAAATCAAAAAGATAAAATAACAACACCAAAACAAAAAAAAAAGAACCTAAATATTAGCGGAACTAATTACGTGA
The DNA here is from genome assembly GCA_001932985.1 of Proctacanthus coquilletti. Classification (NCBI taxonomy): domain Eukaryota; kingdom Metazoa; phylum Arthropoda; class Insecta; order Diptera; family Asilidae; genus Proctacanthus; species Proctacanthus coquilletti. The sequence goes on from MNCL01000010.1 coordinate 1,432,017, forward strand.
ATAACGAATAACGACAACAACAAAAGCCCGTTTACAAGATTGCAACATAACCCGCCTCTTAGCTGGTGTAATTTCTCAACGCCGCAAGTATTGTAATTTATATGAAATTGCTTCGCCACAGGTGCCCACGTCTCTGTAGCTCTTTACGTTGACTGACTTAGTTCAAGCATATGCCGGCTGGAATGCACCGGTGGAAGATGTGAAACCTCTTCCGGAGGCAGTTTGGCAAAGACATTCCAGTACGTCGGGTAAATTGATGGTAGGCAGGTAATCAATAATTTGCCACACTCTTTAAAAATTGCGGTTAGATTTCTTTTGCGTCAACTATTTACCATCATTTTCTCCGTCAATATTGCGATTGATGATGGTGAATTGAACGAAGATGTATAGAACTGATCGTTGAAAAGAGTTCTATTGCTAATAAATAATCAAGAAATAAATATAAACTTGTCCTACTAAATATTTCTTCAATTGTTGTTGTTGTTGTTGTTTTTTTTAACAAAGTAAAAAGAAGAAAAAAACTGACCCCAAGAATTATTCTGGAAATATGCATTATAACTAGGTACTGGGAAAATGTTGGTAGGACAGCTGTAACAGCTAAATCAGGTGGACATGGAGTAACGAATCAACATGTTATACCACAGTAAAGGGACAGGCGGTGTCTTGTGAACCAGGGTGACTTGCTATACGGTTTTGTTTTTTATTCTTCGCAGGAAGTGAATTGAACGGATATTAAAACTTCCGTTCTGAAACTGTCGGGGTGGAATTGTATTTTTCAGTTATAGAATTTTTTTTTAAGGATTGTAATTAGAGACTATAGATCACATGGATCACAATGGTCATAGATAATAAAGCTTCTACGAATTGAAATTTAAGCAACGTGGAAGGACTGTCGCTTATTTTTTGCTTCATTACAAACAATTACGAATTATACAAAAAGTTTAAAGTGAATAAAAATCGCGTAAAAAAATTATTTTTCATATTCCAATGCGCGTAACAAGACTCAAAAATTTTAAAAAGTATTTGTCGACGGTCAGTTTTTAATAGTATCAAGCAGTCCTTTTAACTTTCAACAATACTTTTTTTTATATATATAAGTAGAAAGTAGTATTATAAACTTAATAAGCATAGGAGAACAAATTTAAGATAATAGGTAAAGATAATCGATTTCCAGTTTTTTGCATTATTTCGGTTCGTGTGAAATCCAGACTTCTCTTTAATACAAAAATTAACTCGTATTTCTTGACTAGGCGCCGTATTTTAGTGCCTGCTATCATGCAGGTTTTCGCGCCATTAATGTTAATACGGAAACGATCTGTTAATTGTAATTACACACATAGTAGCACAAAAGCAATTTTAATCGGACCAATCAAAGGCTACAATCATAAATTTCTAATGCGAAGAAATAATGGATAATCAGGCGTTTTTATTGCATGCAAAACAAGTTTTTTGAGTGTATAACATGTAATTAAATGGGCATTAAATAATACAAGAAAGTTTTAAGATTACTTTCTGAAATATCTCTTACTATCTTGTTCTCATTAAACCGTGTCACAAACTCACGATTATTTTACACTATTGTAGATCTATTAGAGGCATATTGTGAAAGTCACAGAAGGAAGAAAAGAAAAAAAAAAACAAAAAATACTAAAAACAAAATCTGTCGTCAACATGTCTACAGACTTTTCATTGCCTTTGCAGTACATCCAACTTTCATGCTGTTTACCATTCTCCATGGACTTGGCGCTGTCTAAAAGGCACAACAAAGTAACGAAAAGCACGTTGCAATTTTGAACTTTCACACTCTTAGAGTGCGGGCAATTTGCCAGAAGGAAAAGCAAATATACATATAAAAAAAAAAAATAGAAATTGTAATAAAACAGCGAGATCCGAGGCTGCATTTCTGGTTCCCCTGACCTCACCGAGCTCCGTCTAATTGCACGACACTTTCATGGACTATCTCCTTACCAACGGAATGAAGTATTTTCCAAGAGACACAACGCATAGTCCATGGTGTCATCTTCGGAGATAGATTTTCAAGTAAACAGCGAGGCCGCACAGTTTGTGAACGGCTCGCGTATTATCATCGAAGGCGAGTCTCTTAGTTAAGCTGGACACTTGTGTGATGACCAAACGAGAATAAAGCAAGAATATTTACTTGAAATCGTAATATAGTACTCGAATCTCCAACGTATATTCAATTAAAGGAAAACCACCGGCTGCAGTAGTAGCATACGTTGGCTTTGGTAGGTTTTTGGATAAATTTCTAGGAATTATCCTAGTCTCAGCACCCCTGTTTCATTTTTCGAGTACAACAGCAGTAAATTAATGATAGGAGGGAACCATTTGTGCCGGCCAACCAAAATGTTTTCGCTTAATAGGACCCAGGAGCAATTAAATGACCCATACAATTGTGGGTTGGGTCATCTGCAGAATATTGTAGAGTACGTCGACTGGTAATGGCTACTATGCAAGGGACCATTGCCAACGTGTGTGGCATGTGCTTGTTCCGTTGCGGTTGGACTACAATTTTCTAGATAGGGGTCGAATTTATAAAGGATCATAATATTTTTCTCACATTGTACTATTTACTCTCATATTGATTTAGTGGTAATTCACACAAATCCCTTTATTCCTGTGAAAAGACCTTCTTGTCCCCTATTTGAGCTTCTTTAAATGTTATGAAATTAAATATTGCGATGTAATTCATCAATTTCTAACGCGGTTTTAATTAAAGATATAACTCTTTTTATTGTATATCTTCGCAGTTTTTGTGTGTAATATTTAAAAAGTAGGTGGAATGTGAAAAATATTAAAAACAAATATGCGCTAGTGAAATCGCAACTAAAAAAAAAACAAAAAACTAGTCACCGAATTCAAATTGAAATGATAAACAAAAAAAATGGTGTGATAATATATTACGTTACAAAACGTTGTATATCACAAAAAGTATCACCAAGATGTTGCGAGAAATGTTGCATAACAGAAGAATTCGTGACAACACAAATTTCTAATAGACTCTTAACATTAAAGTAATTAAACAGATATTTACCAATGCTGTTGCAATTTTTCTATTGTATTTTGTAAAACCTGATCTTTATATTTGCCTATTTTATCGATTTTCCGTTTTCATTTCAGTTAAAATAAATTAAAAAAAAGAACCATTTCGAAAAGGTGAAGAACGTTGAATTGTGTAACAAGCAAAAAAAAAAACACCATCTGTTAAGAAATTGGCGTGTCACCATGAGATAAGGCAAAAGGTGTATTTACCGTTGACAAATTAGCTAGCACCCATTCAATCTACTCAACAAGTCGTTCACCCACTTCCTAGTTTAGAGCCCGGAGACTTCTTTTGTATTGGATCACGACTTCTTTGAGTGCCATCATCGGAACCGCCAAGCATTCCAAGAATATTTTTTGCTCGCGCGCAAAAACAAAAAGAACATTCAGATTAATTAGAATTTCGAATTAATGATGGAATTCAGCATGAAAACGGGGTCAATTTGTATTCCAACAAAATCAATTGTGTCGCCTCTACCACCATTTCATGCACTGACTTGCTTCTTATTTATTGATTTTTTCTTTTATTTTTATTTCAGCACTTTGGCGTTTCGGTTTTTCTTTTTTTCTCCCCGTCGGTATTTTCTTATTGATATTCTATTCCATTCCGTGTTTTTCTTCAAACGGTTTCTCCACAAAGAGGAAGTTTTCATGCCGAATCCGAATCTATTGTTTATTTAGACCTAGGCGAAGAGAAGCACATCTTATAAACTATCCGGGGCGGTAAACATTCGCGTGTCGGTCTCAGGCGCCATACTCCTCGATTGCTTTCTGTTTACATAATTGGGTTTGTCGAACGAATGTGGCCGATGTGATAATTAATTGATGGAAATTTGTTCGACCAATTGCGAGCTATTAGGAATTTTCTGCATAAATTGTGAACAAACTGATTATAAGCCTTGACACGAGTCTTATCTGTAAAGAAAAATGGTCGCTTGAACAAGCTAAGGCTAATTTTTTTGCATATAATTTATGTAAAATTGTTGGTATTAAGTTCATATTTGTGCACATGTAATGATCCTATTCAAGCGTTCAATAAATTCAAAGTCTTCAAATGAGATTCAGATATTTCTTAAGTTATATAGGACAGAATTTTTTTATTTGTTTTTAGGGTTCCGTACCTAAAAGGTCAAGCAAGAATCCTTATGATAAGATTTCAGTGTCTGTCTGTTTGTATATCAGGGCCGTTTGTCTCAGTAACTACTATTGCTATCGACTTGAAATGTGGCACATTTTTAGAAGTTATTTGCCCGCATTTATTTCAGATGAAAAAATTTCAGAAATATTTTTATTAAAATTAACTAGGGGACAAATTGAGAACTCGAAAAACACTTTAATAAGCCACATTCGTTTTTGATTTATACCCAAAAATCCATAAAAGATTTATAAATTCATTGCATTATACATAGCCTACCCTAGTTAATAAAGAGGACTATAATTTTGAAGTAGGTGCAATGAAAATATTCTATTATTCTATCACATGTGAGGAACCCAAATATAAAAAAATTTAGATAGCTTTTCAATAATGTCTGCGAGTTTTCTAGAAAATTAAAAGGAAAAGAAAGTCATGTTTTTACCAAGATTCATTATGAAATGAGCCATAAGCTTGTAAGATCGAATTAAATTCATTCTTAAAGTCACCTTCTAATAATTTTGAAATTAACTATTTCACTAAAAGAAAGTAAAGATCTCTCACGAATGCGTTTTAATACCAGCATAAGTTTACTAAGTTTAAAAGAAAGTTTGAAAAATTTTAACTAGATTAACTAGATCAGTCTGATTGCATGTCTATTAATTTTAAAACCCTTACCCTTCCGTTCTCTATTCCGAATTAAACGTTTGTTGTAGTACTTCCTACCACAGTTGTTCAGATGTTTAAAAAAAATTAAATAAAAAGACAAAATCCGCTTCCCACAACAAGTAATCAATCATAATCTAGAAGTCATGTAACGAACGAACGAACAGATACCCAACAACGTACAATCGTGGGAAAAAATTCGCAAACATAGCAACAAATTAAATACATGAATTTTTGCAACTGAAAATCCTCCACCTAGATCAAGAATACCACTCGAACTAGAACAAAATCATAATTCATCCGAGGAGGAGGGGGTGTACATTAGATGTAGAGAATGTGCTAATTCTTATACGGTAAAAACAATAGGCATGATCATTGGGTCACTTTATTACTTCCCAATGGAAACGTTGGCGCCCAGCTAAGCCCACTTTTTCGCTCGTTAGACCCTCGTTGTGGTGGCTTGATAAAATTTCATTTCGAATCCAAGCCTGAGAGAAACTTGAAAATGTGATTAAATTGCATAAGTCGGCGGCTACCATGAAATGGTATATAATATAAAAAAAAAGAAGCACTCCAGCAGAAAGAGGAAGAAGGGGAAAAAAAATAACAATTTTACCCGCACCGAGGAACATATCAGGTGTTATATGTGGAATTGCGTAAGAAAGTGATCGAGATTGGGAAGAAAAGCTGTCAGCCCGACGTGAAGTCAATTTGTAATTACCCGTAGCAGTGAGAATTACGGCAAATGTAGGCTAATTTTATTGTTGGAGAAGTCTCGTATAGAAAATAGCAAATATATTTAAAAAAAAAAACAATTCATTCATTATGAACAGAGTTGTTATTAAGATGGAGCTCGGGAGAGAGGACGGAGAGTGTACATCATTGCGGAAAATGTGGAAATTTCGATTGATCGACTTAATTTAACTTTTTGTTCCTATTACATGCATGCGTTGCATGTGGATCATAGAGAGGTGAATGGATTGAATTAATGTTGCCTTGAGTAACAACGTATTTGCCTTACCAATCCGTTCTTCTTATAATAAAAGACAAAAGACGTACGTGTGTATAAACTTTAAAGACCTATAACCCGTCTTTTTATTATTATAGTCCACTTTTCATGAATAAACTTGATTTCTAAAAAAAAAAATAAACGAAGGTCTATATATTTAGACCATATAGGCCATTGTATGTAAAGTTCTCAAAGTTAAAATTTATAGAGCTTAAAAAACTATTAAATCGGTTATGTAATAATTACGAAAGACGGATTTAAATCAAAGGAAAAGACAATTAAAGGTGCGCAATCATATTGACATACAATTGATCACAGCGGATATCCCGTATATCTTTGATTTCCTCCCAAAAAACCTTAGAGCTCTGATCAGAACTCAAGAAGATTTGTTAGATTCGTCAAGATTGAACGATTTTAGGTCGGTGATCCCTGGGATGCATAAAGAAACCTTTCGAAATCCACATCGCACTAGCAAATCGATTTGACGCTTGAATGGAACCGCTCTCTTTGATCGCAGCAGCATATCATCCAGCATTCTGCCGCAAAGAAAAATTAAGAAAAAAACTAAGCAAAAAGAAAAACCTAGCAAAAAAAAAAAAACGATTTTTTTATAGTTAACATACGGGAAAGAAAAATTAGTCAAGCGGCAGAAGTTTTGCATGCTTGCAATGAATCGATTATTGGCCTTGATGGCACATCTTGTGAATATCTCAAAAATTTTCGGTTCAATTGAGAAGAAAATTGGCCCTAATTGTGCGCCTGCCTCTTTTTTGTGCATATTACAAAGTGCTTGCCGGTGCCCCATATGATCCTCCGGGTTAAAATAATATTAACGTTGGTCCAAAAAAGCAATGCTAAAAAAGAGGTTCTCCGCTGAATCACTCGCAGGCAACATCATCAAGTGGGTCCCAGTAATAAGACTACAGGTCTGAGTAGCGAGCTCTCACTACCATCGTCAGGCGGCACTTTTTCATAGTAGCCTTAAGACCTGAGTCACTTTTCTTCATCGCCTTCCTGATGAGTATTTTTCTGGAGAATTAGGGCAGCAGTAGCAACAGCAGATGTTCCAATAATTTTCGGGTGGGAATTTAAGTGCAACATGTAACGAAAGCCTGTCTGGGGTGCATCTGTTCCTCCATGGGCAACTTTTGCTTGTACCCTTCCTTTCGGTATTTTGTTTAGGTTCGTGTGGTGTCCAGTTTCCTTTTCATAAACCATTTACCTTTTTGCAAACTACAGAGATTCCTTTAAGATGATTAAAATGAAATCAAAGGTTTTCTACTTTAGAAGAAAAGAACTGATCTACCTGATCCAGGACCACACACGATGTTGATAAAATTTGTGGCAATAGCTAGTCAAACAAGTTAAAGGAAGTCTGTCGAAATTAAGGGAATTCTGATAAATACAATTTTGGATAGGGAAGGGTAGCAAGAGTAATCTTTGTGGAATTTTAATGGAAGACGGTGTTTTTTTTCTTCCAGCAGCGGAAATATTTATTTTTGTTTGGTGCATATGAATAGAAGATAAAATATAGAGATGATTCCTTGATAAAACCACTTGCAGTAGGATACTTTTTGAAAGTAAGATGCAAAAAATCGATTTTAAGTAACAAAATTAAACGTCTAAACTGCTAAATAAATTACCTAAGAAAGAAAAACAAATCTCCGCAACTACAGTTCCAGGCTTTATTAAACCTTCGGTTACGCTAGCAAAACCTTTTAATTATAATTGCTATATAAATTTAACGAAATTCCAGGGGTTATCACACGACACTTAAGAAACTCAAATTCCTTGCCGCTTTTGAGATTTTTTAAATCAAAAACCTGTTGCGGTCTTACAGTAATCGTAGCAATTAAAATTGTTTCCAGGTCACTGGAGTAAAAGTGCAAAAATAAAAATAAAATTTTAAAAAAAACTGCAACAATTTCAACGCTGTTTTTTAGGCAAGGCTACAACGGAGTTGCACAGGGCATTAAAATTTGTCTCGACCGACTAAATTTAAATACCACTTTGTGAAGCAATCAAGTGGTGGCCTTAACTTCGGGCTCAAGCAATTAGTAATTAAGATTCCTAAGTCAGTAATATAAAAGTGGCTCCAATTGAAAATCAGTGAAATGGACATAAACTCATATCTAAGCAGCTCATACTAAAAAAAAAAAAAAAAACAGCACGACAACGGCGGCGGTGTCTTGCATGTACGTCACGGTTCAAGTAGCACGATATTTTCAAAAATCTAAACAGTTTCATTCCTGCAACAAAAAATACCCGCGCCGTCGCCGGGATTGCTTTGACTTGCATACGAAGTATTGCCGCCACAGTTCCTCAAATTGCTTCTAAAAAAAAGAAAAACAAAACAACAACAAAATGTAGAAAAGGCGATTTCGTCTTTAGAATCTCCTAAGAAAAACTAGAGGAGGGGTTTAGTGACCTCACGACAAATGTGTAATTCGGAAGATAACCCCTCACCCTTTAAATGCGTAAGACAAGAGCCGGTCGGATTTGTACTGCAAGTAAATGCAGATTGATTTGAGACGGTCAAAAGTGAAGATTGTCGTCCAATCTTTGGCTAGTTACTTTGAATCTACAAAAAAAAAAAAAAAGGGAAAATCAATTATCCAAGAATGCAGTCAAGACGTCGGCGACGTTACTCCCTAAATGGAGGAAAGAAACTAGTTTCTTTTCGTTCTGTTTACACGCAGTGGACGCACTCCAAGCCGAAGGAGAACACTCTTGTTCCAAAAAGAATGTACAAAGATTTAAGTTTTACTTCGGTCGGTGTACCATTTTTTCTAGACCGATTGTTTTTTTTTATACCCTGAATCTTTTATTCAGTGTTTCCAGAGTTTCCTTTCGAACAAAATTTAAAAGATTTAGTAGTCATTAGTCATATCACTCAATTTTTTTTTTTTATAGATTTCTGATAGAGTTTTAGAACGATTTTAAAATTTGTACATTCTGAACGATGTTTCAACTTAATTAAAAGGAAATGGTAAAGTGTTTTAAATAATTTTTAGATTAAAATAGATTTTTTTTTCAAAACTGATTTAATTACAAGAATTTCTCGATATAATGGAATATAAAGTTTTATTAATTTCGTACACACCTCTTTTTATGCGATTGATACGTTCCTAAAACATTTGCTAAAAAGAATCCACGTAAAAAGGACTGGATTCCATAAATGCACGAAGTAAATAACACTTGTGAATGTATTTTGCACAAGAAATTTAAAATAACCTTATTATAAAATATTTACGTTATGCTGTTTTGTATTTTAGACGAAGGTTAAATGTAGTACTTTTCATTATCGTTTAATCCAATCTTTTTCTCAAAATTAAAGAATATAAGGATGGGAAAAGAAATTGAAACTGCAGAGTATTTAGTGATAAAAATAGTATAGTATGATACTGTACCTCAAATTCTTGTATAAATTTCCTTTAAGTATTGATTTTTATTATTTTATTTTTGTATTTACTATTACTACCTACAGGCTCTTCATACAGAGTCCAAAATAATTCGTACTCATGTGGAAACACTGCTGACTTGAAACTCTGCGTTATTCGCCACGCCCGTGTACCCATGCAAGAGGTCAGTAATTTCGTTCAGAGTCCAATCATGAACTATAGCCTCTAATTAGATGAGATTTCGTTCTGGCATCGCTCAGGAATTCCACGAGCGATTAGCGATCATAATTGCTTCTTTTTGATTGACGGATCGACGGGTGGTGCTTTGGCAGACTTCTCTAGCTGTTTTAGCGTAGCCTATGAGGAGCATATTTCTCTTATGTCACAACTTTCGACGCTTTTAATTAAGCCGTGTACAACGATCGTAATCCATACACGTTTAAACAATTTTTGTTGAGGAACACCTTTGCTCAGGTGTTATTATTCATAATTCATAGTTAAGTTTGCGCTTAAGTGACTTTTAACAGCGCGAATCGGGCGAATGTCTTATGTGAATTGGACAGCCAGTTGTGTAATCAACCAGCCCAGAGCTCTGGGATGTTGGAATTTTTCAAAGTAATTGAGATTTTTTCGTAAGAAGAGAAAAGAAGAAATCATTTTCTACTTTAAAGCTAATTGAGTATCTATTGCTGCCAAATTGGTTGTAAAAAAACGACGATGATGGCGATTTCAGGCGTAAACACTGTAATTAGTGGGTTGGTATGCTCATTATGTCCATTTTCTAGAAATCCTCCAATTATATTACCTTTTGGGCTAGTTTTTTTAGTAACTTTTTCAAATTTGAACGAGGAACATTTCTATTCCACCTACTTGAGATATGTACAAGGTTTTCGATTGTCTCGGGATTTCACTTGGGTTTCTAGTTAGATAAAATAGACGACATTTTGAACAATAGAAATTTATGAGAATATTTCACAGTCGAACATGTTCTGGGGCTACAGAATGCATGAAAAGTATTAATCAATCCTCAAATCTTTCGTTTTATTTATGATTTATATTTTAAATAGCAGAGCCAAAAAATATTTTTGGAGCCAATAGTGTATCTGTTAAAAATATTTGAAAAGAAAAAATTTCCCTTTTCTAAATTCTTTCTGATACAAAAACATCTCAAGTAAATTTCGTAAATTTCACTTTAGTTCTTAATGATTTTAAAAAAGTTCGCCAATAGGCAATTTTAAAAGTTTAAGATGTTAACGGTGAAAACTCATTAATTAATCTTAAATCGATATAATGTGGTTATGATCTTGGAATTCCTCAATATTTTTCAACATGATCAATTTACAACATAAAAATGATTAATTATGAGCTCAACCTCTAACTTCCACTTTCCACTTTCTATCGAAGCACAACTCGTTGAAATCTAAAGGAAGTGATTTATGTAAATATGAACTTAAAGTGAACGTCTCAGGCGCAAGAACTCTTCTCTTAAGACGTAATTTATAACGAAGTCAACGATCTTAAAACTGATTAAGAACTTAAGTGATGACTTCCGTTACCCAATCCATCAGCGTCTTAAATTTTTACATCTGCTCTATTCTAATTGGGTCTTCTTTGGAGGACTTCTCTGCTCCAGCACACGATCGACTCTGCGACTGTTCATATGATTAAATCGCCAATTTGATCATAATTAAAAGTTTTGTTAAAATTCTTTGAAGTAATTTGTTGAAATTCGTTTTTATATCTTTTGCTATTTATTTTTGCTTATTCTCATTTTATTTACCTCTTTTTTTATTTTTTGTTTTTGTACTTTTTCAGACACCTCATACGAGAAGGCATGCCGACGTGGTTCAGCTCCAGCTACACCAATCTTGGGACAAAAACAGCCACAGCAACAACAAGAAAATCACACGACGTCGAGGTTTACAAATTTTTTCTCGAAACGGTGAGTTAGTTAATACTAAAGATTTGTTCTGAGAGCAAATTTCTTTAATTTTTTGGTATTTACTGAACGCCTGCACGTACGAATAAAAACATATTAATGCATGTGTCCAAATGTAGAAATCATTCCTAGAAGTATTCTTATTTTCGTCCGCAGCGTCTAAAATAAAAAGTATCAGTAAATGTAGTATTATTTTATAATAAGCATAATTTTTAAATATTCTTTCTATTTAATTTTATGTTTTGATTTTTTTTCAGATCAAATCCTCTTAAGCGCACAAAATCTGTAACAAAATTAGAACGTTCAAAACGGGGTCCAGGTGGATTACGAGGTTCCAGATCACATGAGAGTCTCCTCTCAAGTCATGCAGTTATGTCTACCATAGGTAAGTTTAAAAAAAATATTTTTTTTCCTTTTCCTGTAATATAACACTTCTTTTTAGATCTCTCATGCACAGGAGCGGTAGGAGTAGCTCCAGTGCATCAGTCCGTTCTAGGTCGACGGCACTGTTTCCAAGTAAGGGGCGGTCCTCGCGGAGAACGATACTACAGTTGTGGTTCTCGTCAGGAAAGAGATCTGTGGATCTATAGTCTTCGGAAATCAATAGCACCAAATGCAGAACACACTCGGAGAACAGATAACTCCTTGAAAATGTGGATTTATGAAGCCAAGTGTCTGCCCACAAAGAAAAAGTATTTTTGCGAAATAAACTTGGATAAGACACTGTACGGTCGGACTAGTGTTAAATTGCAAACCGAGTTGCTCTTCTGGGGGGAATATTTTGATTTTCCGGATATTCCCGATATTAACGTGATTACAGTGAATGTTTTCAGGGAGGTAGAGAAGAAAAAGAAACGTGATAAGCACGTTTTTGTAGGATCGGTAAAGATACCGATACATGAGGTAACCTCCCGCCTTTTCTCAGAGGATTGGTATCCAATTCTGAGCGAGAAGCATGATAGCATTAGTCGGAATTCATCAAAGGATGTAACTCCGACATTGCGGATAAAGTGCCGTTTTCAGAGCATAGACATTTTACCTATAGCGGTCTATTCGGATTTTCTTAGTTACCTGAAAGAGAACTATAAAAAGGTTTGCGAAATTCTTGAACCCGTTATAGGGGTTAAAGCCAAAGAAGATATTGGACAAGCACTGGTCCTTCTAATGCATGCTCAAGGTATGGCTGGTGCATTTTTAACAGACGTCGTAGCTCTTGATTTGCTGCGCGTTGGAGACCAAAGGTTAACCTTCCGCGGAAATTCGTTGGCCACTAAGAGTATGGAGGCGTTCCTGAAACTGACGGGAGAACAGTACCTGCAGGACACTCTTTCATCTCCGATCAGTGAAATAATCCAATCCGATCGGGACTGTGAAGTTGACCCCTTGAAAGCATCAGGATCGCTTTCAAGACAACAACAAGCGTTAAGGAATGCCATCCGGATTGCATGGAATAGTATCTCAGAGTCTCATAAGCATTTCCCCCCTCAACTTAGAGAATGCTTTGCTACATTCAGGGAGAGGTTGAAGACGCTAGACAGAGAAGATATGGCAGACAATTTGATATCTGCTTCTATATTTTTGAGATTTTTATGTCCTGCAATCCTTTCTCCGAGTCTTTTTAACATCACTAACGGTAAAGAGTTTCAACTTTTCATATTTTGTATTATTATTAAGTACGTGCTTTTTTTTCAGAGCTCCCATCAACTCGAGCTACCAGAAATCTGACTCTTGTAGCCAAAACTCTGCAAACTTTGGCAAATTTCACTCGTTTCCAGGGAAAAGAAAATTTTATGGAGTTTTTGAATGACTTCTTGGAACAGGAAGCTCCCCGTATGAAAGAATTTCTACATCAGATTTCTACACGACCCGACCATAATCCACCAGAATCCATATTGGACTGGGCTGGGTACATAGATCAAGGAAAACAACTATCAATATTATATCAACTTTTGTCAGAAAGTATCCAAAAGCTGCCTGAAAATCGTCAGCGTGAACTTGATCCTCTTCAATCCATTCTGGATGAAATTTCTAGATGCAAGGAGATGAATAACTTCTTCCAGAATCAAGAGAATCAGAATCCTCTACCACATCAGCAGAGCATGACAAGAATACCTTCTGAACGGGGAATCATACGAGGTGTGCTTACTCCTAGTTCTCTAGAGAAGAATATTTTCCGGTACAATGACCCCACAGTAACGCCGCTGCTCCAACAGAATGGATCGAATAGTCAAACAAGTATAAATGGTTCGCAATATTTGAATAATTTGCAGCATTCCCAGTCCCAGTCGTCTATTGCATCTTCCCAAAATGGAGGAGGTATTCTAATTCCAACTACTGTCCAGCACCACAATCCTCCTGCTTCCCTGGCAGGGACAAATGAAAGAATCAGTGTCCCAGAATCGTATAATAATTCAAGCTCCTTGTACTTTTCAAGCAATGGGAATCTTACAGCAACCAGCAATACGGATAGAATGAGTCCAGCGGCTATGCGTGCAAATACACTGCCAAGGAACAACAACCACACAACAATTATTAGCAACAATAATTTTGAGGAGAATACAGCGAATTTGATTCAGATTGGGCTAGAGCCAGCTTCTGCATTTGTTAAAAAGAGTCCTACTCCACTTTTGAAGTCTACAGCGGTTTCAACAAACCGAGGCAAAAATCATATCTCTAGCTCTCAGCTAAGTTTGACCCTCAGCGAGAAATCCCCAAGTAAAACGGCATTGAACCTCAGTCTTGGGATACCAGATGTTGCTGCAAACACACAAAATTCGGCTCTGTTACAAAGTAGTATCCAACAACAACAGCAATCGAATCCCAACAGTAATATGCCGATGAATCTGGAGGATCTCGATGATCTTCTAAAGTACGCTGAGGAGCACGCAAATGACGTGCCAGCCTGCAATAATAAACCCAAAGAGCAACTTACCTCCAAAGGAAGCAACATTTCGATCGGGCACTGCAGTTCCGGATACCAAAGTATAACAACTCCCTCGCAATCTTCAAGCCCTGTCGAACAGCATGAGTATAACAGTGCCGCGGTGAAGAGCAATAGCTCTACGAATGCTCGGCAATTAGGTACTAAGTTAAGCGCCAATAATAAGTACAACTCGGCCATCGAGAACAATAACAGCAGTAGCCAAACTGGAGGGACGTCTATAGTACCAGTCCATCCGCCCCTAGCGTTTAAGAATCCCTTATACCAACTCCAAAAGCCGGGGTCACATCACCACCATCATAGAAATAATTTCATGTACAATAATAGTAACATTAGCTCTAGGAATACGGGAGTCTCGATTGGTCGAGCTTCATCTTCGCTAACGCCATCGAGCAGCGAGGAACAACTCAGTACTGAAAACTTTGTTACCTGTAATTCAACAGCATATTCGAATCATTTGGGCAGCCCAAATACGTTGGGAATCACGGAGCATAGCTCCAATGGCCATTTGGATAGTCATCGCACCCTGAGCGGAAGCAGCAGCAGTGGACATAGTGGCGGTAGAATGCCAAGAACAAATCCTTTGGCGCAGTATAAGCGAGATGATGTAAATTCACATGATTCGTACTTGCCAATTAATTCCTACCTGAGCGGCTCTAGTCGCGAATCGAATACCCATGGAATTTTCAATAATGGACACAATCATCATCACGGCGGTCCTGGCCATAGATACCAAAGAAGATTGAGCCTTGAGTCAGCCAGGACTTTGTCGGATAGCTCAACGGATACAGAAGGTAATGAATAATGATGCATTTACATTATTTCGGATGGTATTGAGATTTTTGTTTTATCTTTTTAGGTGTTTGTCATGCAGCTGAGGGCAAACGAAGGCGTCCACCTCGATCGTCAGAACAATGCGAAATTCAACGTTTGCAGGCTTCCCTTGACCATCTGAAGCACAAATTGGATCAAGATGCCGCCGAACTTAGAGATTCCAATGATGATATTTACTGTCTGCAACCCAGTGGTAGTGGCGGCAATTTGGCAGCTGAGTCCAAGATGCGAAGTATTATTGATAGGTAAGTTATTCTAATTGATATTATGCTATCTAAAAAAAAAAAACTGCATCCAATTCAGCTTAGACCTTTTATGGCTGAATTGTGTAAAGTGATTTTGATTGAACACCAGAAATTAATTGCATGTGTGATTCAGCTATGTATGCTTGGGATTATGGTATCTAATCTTTAAATCTATTCTATCGCTTATTTCTTGATTATATTAACCTACTTTTCATCTGTATTTTATGAATTCATTAACAAAACTAGTCTCGGAATTAATTGCTCCATAGTTCTCTGTAGGTTTGGATTTTTTGTTTTTTTTTTTTTATTAAGCTGGTTTTTATATAGCAGAATTGCAAGTAAGATTTTATATGAGTATTATTGCACGGAATTGAGCTATATAAATTCCAGTCAACTATAGTTTGTTCGATTTGAGGAATTAAGGCACCACCTAACTTTGTATTTTGCTGATCTAAAAACAAATTTTTGTTTGCTTGTGATAAAACCTTAAAAGAAGTGTATACTAAAGGTTTTATGGAATGTAATAAAATATAGCGAGATGTGTAATGAATGATTGGATTGTAAGACTGTGACCTCCCATTCTCCAAGTTCAAGAAAACTAGTTGCCGAAAGAAAGCAAGAAAGTAAAAGATATGAAACAATTGTTTCCACAGATTAATCAACATGGAAGAAGAATTGCGTCGAGAGCAACTAAAAATGTCTTTAGCACTGTCCCATAAACAGCGCGTTATAGAGGCCCAGGGGCAACAAATAGCGGCCCTCGATGCGGCTAACAATCGGTTGCTTAGCGCTTTAGCAGCACTCCGACAGCGATATGAGACACAGCACCAGAATCAACAGCAACAACAGCAGCAGTCTAATGGTAACTGCTAGACTCTGTGTTAGAAACATCCAATGAGGAGGAGAGAACAAAGCTCGCCCGAATATTCTCGTAGCTTGTAGTTGTTGGCGCTCGTGTGGTTCTTGCATTTGATAATCGTAGAAGCGTAGAGAGCTACTCTTGATTTAAGCTTAGGAAGTTTGTGTAAGGAAATAAGAAAATGCTTTAAGTCACTCACTTTCATTATATAAAGCAGACTCATAGATGGCATTTGTGATTCAACGTAGGCGAGCGCCAGGTTAACCCTTTTTTCTCTGTGTAATTAGGCCGCCGTAGGATTTCTCTGTGTATTTATTAAACAAAATAAAAAAAAACCCACTTTCTTTTACAAAGCAACAATTATGTATTTTGAGATATATGTTAAATTGTACATAAAATATATAAAGCAATTATTTATAATTTACGTGAATTATTTTCGTTTCCCTTGTTTCCCTTTTTTTTTTTTTTGTTTTGTTAAAATTCTTTTTGGTGGGTCGATCACAAGGTATGTTTTAAAAGTAACGCGATTTCAAATTTAATACTCATCCAAGATAATTTAAGTTTAGTTTCAGTTCTTAATTGTTCTTCTGTGACATAGGAAACATTGTGGTATTTTAATGACTATAGAGTTCATATATCCATAGTTTAAGATCCATATACATAAAAGCGAGATACTGATTTAACGTTATTTTGTAATTCATTTATAAAGAAAATTCAGCTTCCTCATTTTCCTATCATTTCTAGTGTCTATTTAAAAACTAATAGATACTTCCAAGTACGCTAATAAAACTTAAAAATCATAGTTAGATCTCATCCGTTTTCATTAATCTATTCGCTTTTAGAAACAAACCATGTGATGTTGCATTTCACCTTCATTTCTTTTTTATATTTAATTTCTTATACGACTATTTTCAGCGAGCCATAATTCCCTAAACTCTCGAAAGGAATAAAATATTGCTATTATCAATTGGACTCTTTTTCCTCCCCCAACCTGTGATAAAAGTATTATCTATATTAAGATAGGTGAATTATGGCTATAACATTTTTTTTTTTACTTCTATGCTCTAATATAGTTTTAAATTTAAAACTAAAGTATAAAAAAAATGTAATCATTCCATTTCTCCAGCGCACAAAAAGAGTATTTAAAATTTAAAAATCAATTTGATTTATAATTAAAAATTAAAATTAAAATTCTTTGGGCCATTTTAGGTACTTTTAATTATAATCATTCTTAGACTAATTATCAGCATTAGATTCGCATACTTGGGGATTCAAAATGTGTATCTATAGAACACGAGGATAACATAAAAAAATATTTATCGTCTACATTGAAAAATAAAAATAGCTGGCAAAATTTACTATACTGATTTTATGGGAATTTTATTTTGAAGTGTTGTTGTAATGATCATCCAATTCTACAATAGTTTTTAGTATTTGATGTCTACAATGGTTCAAATATGCAAATAAAATAACTATTCAAATAATTACACCTTGAATTAAACTCGTCTTCTATAGTATATCATTTTAATTGTTCATTCACATCAAATTCAGATTTAAACTATTGCAAATGGTGACTGTAACGATCGCTTAAAATCTTCTTAGATAATAGACCAGAGACTTTCGTATTAATTTGTATTTGTGTATAACAGAAATTTGCATAGAAAATCAGCTATAATTAAAGACATACACAACGCTTTCTTCCTTAAAAGAAAAAAAAATGCACACGACTAGATCATATTTAAATATTTGCCCATTTTCAGGTATAACAAAAATCGAACGAAGTCAAATTACGTCATCAGCCATGAAATTTTTCATCTAGACAATTTAAAACTAACTAAAGAATAAGCTAAAATTAACAGGAAGGGGATAGACAGGACAGGTATGCTTTTCATTGATTGTGGTCAAGTGATTTTTGGGATTAGTGTTTTAACATAAATAATAATAAATAAATTGCTGAAATGTTTACAGAGGAATAAAAAATAATAATCTATTAAAGTTAATAAGTATAGTCATGTACTCATGTTATTTGTAATCCTCTTCCTGCCAAAAGTAGCACCTGGCCAAATATTTATTATATTAGTACATCCCTTTTTGCAGTAGTACATCTATTGAGAAGTATTAAAAGAAAAAAAAATATTTCGAACTGTATTTTGGATTTTTGGAGAAGATTTCAATGAAGATAGCTCTAATAAAAGAAGACTAATGTGAAGAAGATGGATTTTTCTTAATAATCTCCCTCAATTCCTCGTTATTACTTGGATGTCATCGGTAAGCATTTTTATTTTTCCTTATTCAATTTTTATTTCTTATTGTTAATTAAAAAATGATCTTAAGGGGACTATATTTTAATTTATTTTCTGTTTATTTTAATTTAATATTTTTGATCTTTTGAATAAGTAAATGAGAAATCTAAGAAAATAATGTAAAATGATAAGAAAAACCATTGTTTCTCTACTTGTGCGACATACGAGTAAGTGTAAAAATAACTTAATTAGTTTGTTTGATTAATTAAAAATAAATAAATAAATAAATAAAACTCTTCATATTTTATTTATTTACTTCCAATTTTGAAATTCCAAATATTGATAGATTGTTAAAACCGATTTTAGCTGACTACTGGAGGTATTGGAATCATTCAATTGTTATTAAAAGGAAGATAAAAAAAAATTAGAAGAAAAAAGAAGATATAAAAAATTAATAAGATGCTTATACAAAGCAAGACCATTCCAATTGTTGTTCCTTAGTACTAATACACTACTCTTTCGGAATGTGAATGCAAAGAACAAGAACAACCGAAAGCCTAGAAATTGGTGCAGGATCCCTAATTAGAGAAGACCAAACTTTTTAGTATAGTTATTACTTTCCACGCATTTACTTTTATTTTCTTTTTAGTGGTACGATTTTATAACTGGAAAATTCCGAAATAAACTGAAAATGTTTGATACCCTAAGAAAGAATTGGGAATCAATTATAAAATTCTGACTGTCACTAGAACTAAAGTTTCAAGAAGGGATTAGTTAAAACTAAAACATCGATCTGCAAGTTTAACGCAAGAATAGTTCAAGAAAGCAAAATATCAATTTAGCAGATTTAATACAAGAAAAAGCTCTTAGGGCTAAAATCGAAGGTAAGTGGTATGCTAAGTAACTTATATAAGCTAAGTGATTGCCTTATTATGCCAAAACCACCAAAGCGCACTTCCAAGTATTTAAATCTTACTAATAGCAGTTTCGAAAATAACACTGCCTATTCTTGTTTCTATATTTATAACTTATGTCCATACATTTCCCGACTCCTTTGATTTCACATCTTAAAGCGGTTTCTTGTCATCAGCAGGACATTGATAAAACCTTTTGCAAAAAAGTAATTTTCGATCTGATTTTAATGATGCCACTTGTTTCTGCAATCCCATCCGTTCTGATCGTGCGTAAATAAAACACGGCCTGCAGACGCGCGTCTTACGAAAGCACAGAACACTTAACCCTGACCTTCACGCAGCAATTGTCGCTGATTAGATGCCCTGAGTGTTGATTTGCAATGCGTACCATGCCCCAGAGTCAACGAGCAGCAGCAGTCTATTTTTTTTTTTTTTTCTCGAAAGAAAGGAGTGATCGCGATTAACTGAAGAAAATTGAGTTAGGCTAAGAGATAAATTCAAGGGGCTTTCAAAAGCCTTGAAAAGGTAAATCTGCAACAATAAACAGACAAACAAACACAAAGGACGACCGTGATAATGGCCGTGTGCCAAACAAGCCGATGACCGGGAGGATCTTATCGGTTCTGGGACCTCTGGCATTTAACTTGTTTGTCTTAAAAGTTTTCTGCACTTGATCTTGAGACGGCGTAAGAAGAAGGTTTTTAATTTTTACTAAGTGTTAAGTTTTGAGAAAGCGTGTAAACGATACCACAGCAATCCAAACTTAAAAGCCGAAAAAATATTCTTCCTCCAGTCGCAGAGCCGAGTGAAAGTGTCGTTAGCACTTTTCCCGGCAGCAACCGTCTATTACTAGCTGAGTCAGGTTACTCTCTTCTGGTCCGACAGGCTACTTCCAGGTTCAAGGGCCCCCGATCGTCTTGTTGGAGTCGCTCTGGCGGCCTTTTCTTCGCGTTTACTTTTCACTGGAAATGTTTTTATTTTTCTGACAATAACCGCGCGTCGCCTAGGACGATATCACAGTCCGCGGGCCGTACTCTGGGCTCCCAACTTAAAGAAGACATGTCAGCGCCCCGGCCGTTATCGGTTAAGGGCGATTTCTGCGGTCTCCATTTAATTTCTACTGCGCACTGCAATGATTTTGCTAAATTTATGGCATCGTACCCATGTTTTTACTACCGAGATATATATTTTTTAATCTTCTCCATCTTATGGATTGAAACTATATTTAGAAAATGTAATTATTTATTATCTTCTTAATCGACAAAATCAGAAGAAGTAACGAAAGTTTTATTTGAATTTTTTTCTAAAAAAAAGCTTATCTAGTCTAAAGCAGTTGCCTAAAATATAAAATTAAACCAAACTTAGCACATATCATGGTTCAAATATCTAATCTAGGATTTATCTATCGAAGTATACTTATTTTTGTATAATAAAGTTATGGTAAATCTTTTTAGTTGTGCATAACGCTTTATTGTCGAGTGTTCGTTCACTAAAGGCTCGATTGCTTGAAAAAGTTTACTAATGATAGTCAAACATTTTCTGATCATATCGGGTTAGCAATTTTCTCTTCATTCCTATAACTCAAACCCCCCACAGTAGCCCTTGATTTCAGTTAGTACTGCTAAAAGTGTGACTATATCCAGTGTAGTCAACAAATGCGTATGCATTTCTTTTTCGCTAATTTTCCTTAATCTTATCCCAAAATTTTCTTAATCTCCTGTTTTTTTATTTAAATTATAAGTTAATTTCTTATTATCAAATATTTTAGAAATCATCTGAAGCGTTTACCTTTATCGCATTGCTTCTTAAAGAACATGATAAAGATTATTAATTTTCATTTCGATGGAAAGGTTGGAGTAGGATTTTTTACTACAGGTAGTTGCAATGCACTTACTTGATAACATTTAGAAATCTAGCCTCATTAATACTACCAAAATCTCCATTTTATTAATATGAGAATATTTCGATTTAGTGCCAAAAGAATTTTTTCTGCCGTTGGGTCCTTGAATCATTGGGTGAAATATTCGCAAGTAGCTAGAAATTCTGTAGGTAATTTTAATTCAAGTTATATACTACTTGTGCTTCAAATTGCATTTCTTATTTATAAGTCTTATTATTACTTCTTATTATCGATTTTAATCTGAATGAATTTTATTGGGAACTCCTATTCAATTAAGCTCTTAGAAAATTTCTTTTTAGTAATATTTTCACTTTAGAACAGCAGCTATAATTTTTTTCTATTTCATATTTGCGTTAACACTGGGTAAAAAAAATAAAATGATTCGTTTATTTCAACTTCTTATGAAAAAGACTAATGTTATTATTTTCTCAGAATTCGTTACAAAGCTTAGTTTTTAGAAATTTCATGATGGGTTAATATCGCTGACCGGAAACCAATTAAATAAATTTGTTTGCAAATATTGAGAAATGAGTCACTGGTAATACTCTGTTCATCCGACAAGGGCTTTTACGCGAGAATTCGGCTGACTAAAAGCACACACATCACGCGAAGTCCGAAAGCTTCGAAAGCCCGGCCGGATCTTTACAGGAATTCCTAGGAAAGAGATCCGTCGAAAAATGTGATGAAGAGCGAACCGTCTGGTGGTCCCGGCATGAAAAGAGCATGACCCCAAAAAAGAGCAGAGCAGAGACCTGATCTCAGCAATTCCCGGGGGGAGCAGCCGGGAGAGCGAGCGCATCACGTCGGACCATGCGGTGATTCCTCTCGAGTCCACGGCATTTCGCTTTGTTTTGGTTCACACAGAGGGCATTGAACTCCCGAAAGTGATATTTTTCGCTGCTTCTTTTTAATCGGCGAACCAACGAACTCGGGCTACTATGGGCACGGACGGCGGGCGATAGTTTCCGCCTACAGTGACTTACAACCGACGCAGCGACCGTCCTCCGTTGGAGCACAGAATTCGGCGGCGGGCACGCGAGTGTAAGGTGGCCAGGTGGGGTTCCCTTCTAGGGCCTGCTGTTGTTTTAGTTTAGAATTTCCATTGAAATCATCTCGCCGAGGCGGACTCTGTGTGAAAATAGATTCGAAATTTGTTGGCACATTTATTGACAGGCGAAAAACAGTTAAAAAAAAAAAAATAAATAAATAAATGAAAATGATTACTTACAAGGAAGAGTGAAGAAGTCATTCGACCGCGAGCGGGACAGATACAGGAAGCGGTACGACGACGGTGCGGTCGCATTCACGTTTAAATTTCTGCTAAAGAACGAATCCGACGACCGATGAGTGAAATGAAGGAATAAAATCGATTTTTTTCAGAGTGCAAAAAACTCGGCCATTTATTGACTTTTTAAGGAGCGTGCCAAAGTGGTGGTGACTCGTTACGTTTTGCATACATTGGATGTAGTGGTGGGGCAAATATACGCGTGTTACGTTCGGTCATTGACCCTTCAGATGCCGGGGCTCTAGTCGAGTTCATTTTCATATGAAACTGGTGTCGATGGGTATTCTCCCGAGAGAGGGATTGTGAGAGAGTGGAGCAATATAAAAGAGCAAATTGGTGAGAGCGAAGAGAATAAGCGAGAAATTGTGGAAGGGAACCTTTTTTCTGTTTGTTGATAGGGAGAGAGAGAGAGAGGGCTTAATATAATAAGAGAATTGGTTTTTATATCGAATATACAAAAAAGGTTCATTTTTATTTTTCCCTGCCTTGTGTGACTTTTTTCGTATACAATCCGGCGACTCCACTGGAGGCTTCCTTCCCTTTCGTGCTTATGGAAAAGGTTAGTTTGCACGTCATTGCTGTGAAGGATAGATTGCCGATGTTGGTCGGCGGCACACCAGATTCCCTGGCCGTATTGTAGGGAAGTTAACAAGAGAGCTTCTATTATTATTATTATTGTTATTTAGCTTCAAAGAAAAAAATAAAATATAATCAAGTATTTGATTAAAACGTTTCGTGAAAACAGCTTCGGTCACCAGAACTGGTGCGGAAGTAAAGTGGGTATAAACGGTTGTTTCTTGTATCGTTAGTTAGCCGTTGGCGTGCGTACCGAAAAAGGTTTCAACAAAAAAAAAAAAAAACAGTTCACACTCAACGATGGGAACAACAATTTTTTGTGGAACAAAGTTTAAAGGGCATCAATTGTAGTTTTTGATTTTACAAAAACAAAAAAAAATTAAAATAAACAAATAAATAAACTTCTTTATCGCTTCATTGAAAAAGTCTCGTCTCACTTGTTAGACGTCTTTGGCGACGATTGGCGATATTCAGCGCCACATTCGCACTCAAGTTTGTATATATATTTTTTTTTTTTTATTGTGTTTCCTCTGTTCGTTCGAGAGACACACGGTGGACAGTTTTTCCAGTTCGGTTGAATCGACAACACAACAATTCTCATTTACCACACCTATCAATCGCGAAATTGAAATCTGTTTTTTTTTTTTTCTAAAAAAAGAAAAAAATACTAAAAGTCAAAAATATAGAGAAGTTCTGGAAAGACGAAGACGTCCCGGCTCGGTTGTGTCACCCACCCCTCCCTAAACAGGAGCGTTTAGGATACTAGGCCCCCAAAAAAGTGTTTAGTCATTGACTTTAGCCGAAAAGGTGAAGGATTGTGAATGTCGCTACCGCTACCGTCGTCGTCGTCGTCTCCGCCGCCAACGTCACCACTGTCACTGATATCACCTCAATCATCAGCGAATGGCATGACGATCGTGTGACATAATTTTCGCAATAGTTGACATTGCCAGTGTTCGTTCAGTGATTTAAAAATATTTGCGTCTCCGCCTGTACCCCCGCCCCACCCCGGCGTGTGCTTCTTTTTGTATATTGTTCCTCCCGCTACAGTTCAATGGACTGAGTCGTCCCCGTGTATGTTTCTTCACGCTTGTAATCGCTTCCGCTTTATTTGAACTTGGCGATATCTGGGAGAAAAAAAAAACAACACACAAAAGAAAACTAAAATAAAACGAACCGAACGTACGATATTTTTGTGGCTCTAAAAAGTGTTTTCTGTGTTCGTTGTCCTATTTAGCTTTTTTCTAATGCTGTTTTTTTTCTTACTTTTTGCAAATCGATGCAATATTTTCACGTGTGCAAATCGTTCTCATGTGTTCATAATTTAAAAAAAATAAGAAAACTAGTGAATTATTTAAGAATTATTTCCGTTTTATTTTAGGCAAATATATACGTAATTTTAGTGATTATCAATTATTAGTAAATTACTGTGTTTTAAGTGCATGGTCTGAAAGAGATTTTTCTAGTTAATTTAACGTTGTGCCGAACAGACGGATTTAAAGGATTATTAATGGATTACTTGTGGATTACTTGAACTAACGGAGAAATAGTTTATTTATTGTGCATCGTAAGTAATTGTAGGAAGAATAATTTTTATATATTTTATATATTTTTATATCAGTATTAATGTTAACTACTACTACTACTACTACTGATTTTCTTTAATTTGAATCTGTTGCGTAAGCTACTGTTCCATGAATTAAGTATTTTTTCAAAGCAAATTCAGCACTTATAGATAACGCAGGTAGATGATGTTATTTTGATATTTTCTATTTTGAAGACTCATAGGTACAAATTAATAGTAACCTTTTTTTAATCAAAGTCCTAGGCGAACTTGCCTTTAAACGTTACACTACAGTTTTACATTTATTTACCTTTCGTCTCTTTAGATCTTCGAAAAAGAAACTAGAGAATACTTTAAGATCAGGGGTGTTTAACTCTCAAGAAAAAAAAAAGCTGCTAGACTACCCTATTTTTTGAATACTACTACTAATTAATATCTTTAGTTATTTAGAACAAGCGACGACGATAAGTACTTTCAGGCTTTTTACACATATTTTTATCGCTTTACACTTTTTATTATTTATATGTCTATGTTATTTGCCAATACCTGGGTATAGGCTATTTGATTAATTAAACCCAATTTAATTCGTACTAAGTATTTTTGTATTTCTATGCATAGAGAAATTGTAATATATTTGAACCGAGTCTATTCAGTTTAATACTTGTGCTCTGTTTTATAACTATTACTCAAAAATCAAATCCCGAATGAATGGTTCTCTTTTTCATCAAAATATTAAAAAGAGTATATTCTGTGTAACTGTTCACCCCACAAAAGATTCGTCTATTTTAAATTGTTCGTATAATAAAAATTGTGTTGATTTGACTGAGTTTCTAGTTCTCCTATAAAATCTTACTAAAGCTTTTCGATAAATTGCTAAAATATTGCAAATATTTAACAGCAATAACTTTTCTTTAAATTATTTTTTTTAGTAAGCATAAGTTCTATGTACTTGTACCTCCTACTCATGACTTGAAGGCATGACTAGTCAAAATCTTCTTGTTATGGATTATTTTGCTAAGGGGTTTTCCTAAAAATCACACGGCATATTCAATTGTTTTACCTAATTTTCTAAATCCAATTCAAGTTTATTACTTCCCCTTTGAATTGTCCCCTAACCGCTGAAAGAGAACCGTTTGATTAGAGCAGTGACCAAAATAACCGCTTTAAATGTGGTAAATCCAATGACCGTGACCCCGAAATCTCCGCATTACCGGCCCACTCACGTTTCGAAACGGACGTTGGCCAGGTGTGACTCATACTGGGGCGTTCATTCACAGCTCAAACGGTTCGAAAGGCTCTTTAATTAGTTCTCCCAATCAAATCGACATTTACCTTCTCGCATCAATTAACGAAAAATTCAAAAGTGTAATTAAGACAAAGTTCCTTGAATGTCTTACCTTTTTTTGCCTTTCTCTCTCTCTGCACAGGTCACAACGGACGTAAAGTCGTCTTGTGAAGCACCTGAAAGCTTCCCACGGACCTCGGCTGTCATCAGCTGTAATCTTGCTA
This sequence comes from Proctacanthus coquilletti, assembly GCA_001932985.1. Taxonomy (NCBI): domain Eukaryota; kingdom Metazoa; phylum Arthropoda; class Insecta; order Diptera; family Asilidae; genus Proctacanthus; species Proctacanthus coquilletti. The sequence goes on from MNCL01000010.1 coordinate 1,458,094, forward strand.
ACGAATTTTTAGTAGTGCAAATTTAATACAAATTGCTGTGCTAAAAGTGAAAGTATACACGAACCCAGAAGGAGGTAAATGTAATTTATGAAAGAAGAAGCCGACGAGAAGTGAGATAGTAAAACTCGGAAGGTGTAAAAGTGAACAAGTTTAGACTGGAGGAGGACAGACTTCCATATCGGAACCGGATAGTGTGCGATCAGGAAACCCTGTTGCTTGAAACAGGAAGAAGAAAGTAAGCAGGGGAATCCTAAATAGCTTTCCTCGAAGGCGAAGACAAGCCTTTATTAGCCTGAGATTTCGGCCAGTGAATGAAGATGACGGATGACAATGGTTAGATTGGAAATTATCACGTAAGTAGACGATCAGTGTCTTTGATCCACAACGTGAATCAAATGAGAACGAAAGTTTTGCTCCAGAGAAGCCCTACAACATGAATTTCTTGTGCTGCTTCACTATCGCGGAAATGAATAGAGAGAAAAAAAAATCAAAATATGCCCACAAACGAAACAAAGCGAAATTTCCCCTGAACAGTTGTGTCATGATAGTTTAACTGTAAATTTTTGTTGACGACAGAAGAAAACTATTTCAAGTGACGTCACTTTACGAACACTTATGGCGCAATGTAGCCGAGAAAGTGGGGATCAGGTCACTTTTCCTGTGGCGCAAGATGCAATTCTTTAGAGAGAGTAATTGCATTTAACGGTAAATTCATGTTATGATTATAAAACGACTTTAAGTGACGTTATGTTATAATCAATTGCAATAATCATATGTCTTGTTTCTGTGAGACGTAGAGGGGACTGGGAGACACTTTTTTCCGTGAATAAAAGTGCAATATCTTACTTTTAAGCAGACCTAGAGTGTACCTGCTCGTACATAGCGCAGTGATCGCGACCCGGTTATGATCGTGATTCACTTGCTGTGTGATAAGTGAAATCGTACGGACTAACTCGATTTAGCTGAGCGCGGCACGTTCGCCCGCTATCCCTGGTTCTTTTCTACGGAAAGATCACAACTGCGCTTCTCGAAGATCGCCGATTGGCACTCTTGAAGAAAGTTCAACGACATCATGCAGTGTAGAGGCACTGGAATATGCGACGATCGATAGAACGGATCCTCGCTCTGAGAATTCTGCTTAATTGCTTCTCATACTCCTCTCACTTGTGTGGGGGCACGCGACGAGTGCAAACAAGTTTTTTCCCCTTGTATTTCTTCTTTGGACAACTGAACTGATCTCTTATTCTTTCCCTCTCTCTCTCTTTCGGGCATGATCAAATTTTCTTGGATTCTCTTAAGGAATCTTTCTTAGACTTGGGCAGCAGCTGCTGATGCGGCGTTTTGGTAACTGTTTCGTTTGTAACGAGTCATCGTTTCTCTTTATAATTTCCATGCCTCCACTGATCTTGCGTTTCGATCATAGTGCCAACACTGCAGTAATCTACGTCCAGCTGATTGCAGGGAAATTGCCACTTTTTCGCTTTCTTCTCTTCCCACAGGCTTTAAGTGGCTAGAAATCTTAGTACTGTCGTCAGTTAGCCGGTAAAGGCATGATGCAATGAACTTTTCCCCGTGAGGATCGTTGGCGGTGATCATTTCCCGCGCAAATAGACTGCCTGACTCTGTCCGTAGACTTCCGTCTTTAATACTACTCTTTGCCAACTGGCAAATATCGTATTTTTTTCCTCGTCGTCGTATTCTTTTTTTTTGCCCAGTTTTTTCAGCGATGTACGCAGGCGCAAAGGATTCCGGCGGGTAATTGATACAAGCAGTTTATAAATGTACTGCGTGTCGCATGTCATGTAATCAATGACACATGGAAAGACATAAGGAAAGAAAATTGAAACAAAGTTTTTATTTCTTACTTAATTTTTATTTATTTATTTATTTTTTTTTTTTGAAGTGGCCGTTGTCGTTTATTGTGCGCCCATCAATTGAAACAAGGCCGTACTTTACAGTGCTGCCGCCTACTATGGGCTATGCTAGGCGATCGCGGAACAGCCTAGAGTGAAAAGAGAAAGTAAATTATGAACCAAGTGCAATTAGAGGTCATTGCACCCCGGAAAAAGAGTTGAATTGCTTATTTGCTCTTCTGCTCGTTTATGACGTTTTTGGTTCTTGTTTTTTACCCTTCTTTTTCTTCTTTGGGCGGGGGATGTATGTGGTCTAGAGTGTGCCGCGAGACCATAATTAAATGATGATCGTTACAGCACTTATGAAGAAGATAAAACAGATGAATTTTTCTCGGAAATTGTTTTTAGGGCCGTAGGAAGTGATGTTGCAATATGGAATTCTGGAGTTTATAGGCTGATACGTGATTTGTTCCGATGGTTCATCAAATTAGGGAGGTAGGGAACTTTAAATTAATTCGATTTCTCAATTTATGCACGTGCCTTCGGGTCATTTTCACCCGCCGCTATCAGAATATAATTAAAAAATGATAACCTGAAATATGAAATATAATTGGAAACTTATACACAACGAATTCTCGTACTTAATATATCAAATCTAAATGGTACAAGGATCCAACTAGTAAAAAAGACTTTCAAGCATTAGATAAAAGTAATTAATAATTATAATTTAAAAAATTTCCTATGCCCATGCAGACCCCATATTTATCAGTACATAGTTAGAAAAAAGTCTATACATTTAGTAAAACAGGGGGCGGGGGGAGATTATATCTATACATTAGAGTATATGTAAAAAAAAATTTGTAAGAACACAATACAAGTCAAAAATACCACTTTTGAAATTTTTGTTAGTACATGCACCACAAAAGAACTCCTGAACGAATTTTGATGAAATTTGGCATAATAATAGCTTTATCTTGTTGTTTTCTGAAATTTGCAGAAGAAATTTTATACTTCATTTGCCTGGGTTTGTGGAGTTTGAAATTGGTGACCCAAGAAATCATAGGCTTGGGATTTGTTCTAAAAATTTCACGAAATTTGACATGAACTTCGTTCGACACCAATTTAAAGCGGACGCATAGAGTAACTCGGAACACTAACACTTTTCTGGCGGAGGTAATTTTAACGCTCGGAATTGATTTTCAGACATGATTTTGAAGAATTAAACCTACCTGAACATAGTTACTAATGTTCTTTAGATAAGAATCAAATTACTTTCCCTCTTTTTTATTCGCGGAAACAGATTTGATAGATACCGGCACCGCATAAATCATAATATCCCCTACACCTCTTAAAATTTAGTTCAATTCTAACGACTAATGCCGTCCTCCCCCCTTTTGTCCTAATAATTGAATAAGCGCACCTTCCTTTACCGTCATTTCCTCCCCTGGAAAATTATCCCATAAAACTGACCTGCCGGGTTATTGACCTTGGGTACGTTGAGGCCATCATATAAAATTTTGAAAAGAGAACTGTCAACCGACACAAAATCCGGGCTATCATACAAAAGTTCACAGAACTATTCATCCTTCATTGACCGATGGCGGAGGAGGGATGAAGTGGAGGGGTATCAGTTCACTTAGTCTTTGGCAATAAATCAAAACAGCCGCAAAATGTCAGTTGCCTTTGGGACACATAATAGGGACCCCCACTGCCACGCATCGCCATCGAGAGCCTCCTGTTCTTCTCCGTTTTTGGAAGAGATACGCCGGTAGGCAGGAATCATCGTCCTCTTCCTCATTACTGTCAGGCACGGCCCTGCCGCCCGCCGGTCCGCCAAAATGAAAATAGAAGTTCAATGAACCTTCAGCCGGGTGATGGTACCCGACATACATATCCTTGTAGCAAGAAATTCTAAGTATTTTTGGGCCAAATCCCGGCCCTTGTGCTCCTATTCCATACAGTTATACGACCGGGTTTGCTGTTGGGCCTTCTGGATACATTCCCGGTTGGAGTAGTAGACCCACGTTCGACTGGAAGCGAGGAGCTTTCATGGCCCGCCTCCCGGATCTCTTTCTAGAGTTGGTCGATTAATTGCCACATCGACTTTGGCCTGGGCAATGTACGATAAGACCAGGTTCACCAAGGGTTGTTGATACTTGCCGGAGAGCTTTTCTCAGGATCCATCTTTTCTTGGAGGTCCATATCGCATCCCTCAAGTAGTAAGCAGCTTTCCTGGGGGAAAGGAAGACGTTTCTTTCAATGTTCCCAGGAAGGTAAAGATAATATTTTGTACCCTAATGAATATGATGCGATTATAGGTTATTAGATCTGAGACCTTCGATATCCGTTCCAATCTGGACAGTTTTTGATTCATTATTCCGGAAGGGAATTGCAAATGCCTTAAAATATAATAAAGTATAGTACAGATGTATATCCTGAAGTTGTTGCAGGAGCCGCCATATTTTGCGCTATAATATTGAGGTCTCATTTGGGGCTGTGGCCTCGGAACGAGGTGAATATAAAACGTTCAATGGAGCGCGAGTCGAAAACTGTGTCAAGTAGATTCGGAGCGCCAGAGCTCGCAGGGACGTCTACTGTATGAAGGTATGAGTTTTGGGGCTCATGAAATTTCACTGGGAATTAAATTGGAGGAGGTATGTGGCGGAGGAGGAGGAGGCAGAACTGGATTCCTCTGAGTTTGGTGAAGGCAGAATTTAGGTTTTCAGTTTCAGTAGGGAAGTACAGAAAATGTTTGGAGCAGAAAATGTTGTCAGGTGTTGACGATATCTTGTTACTGAGCATATCGCAACAGGTAAATCCTTGGGGTGTTTGATGAATAGCTTATCCCTACAGAGGTTGTTCATAATTACCAGGATTCTAAAATGGTGCTGAATCCACAGCCCGCACTTCTTTGGAAATGTATTTAAATAATTCCATATAAAGGCAATCAGGGTTTATATAAATTTGGAAGGGCGTGGATGACCTAAAGACCTCAGAGTTTATATACGTATTTAGCATCTGGTCGAACATGTATCTTTGATATTATATTATTGTATATTTCATTTAAGGGGAATATTTCATTTGAGGGAGTACAGAAAAACGTTCACTTGTATTGTCTAACCTTGGCTAATTGCGACTATGAATACAACAAAATGTAGTAGATAAAAAGAGATACAGGTGTGGTTTTCCCTTTGAAATAGTCCATACCCGTAAGAGTATATTGTTTTTGTTTTAATGAAGTTTATTTACACTGGCTTCAAAGTTCCTTTGGTGTCGACATTTTCGAGCTGTTTTTTAACCGACATTAAAAGGAGAAGATTATTATTAAATTGTTTGTTTATTTCTCTTTTATGTATCTTCAGGTATGGTTCCTACTAGGTTCGCACTGGAAACAAAAACTTCACAGATTGTGGGAAATTAGTTCAATTGTTTTTTATTAATTTTGAAAATTTCTCTTTATTTTTTTTCAGATTCGTATTATTTTTAAAAAATCTAGTCGTTTAATTTTTTTTGTTTTTGTCTTATAGATGAAATTTCCAGTTTTTATATAATCCTCTCTTGAATAGTTTAAACAAATAACTATAATTTCATATATTTACCGATTTTTTGCACTTGGAAAAGCCGAGAATTTTAGTCATATGAGCTTTAAAAGAATGTTTTGTCTGTAGATTACGGATCCAAGGAGAAAATTACGTAATCAGTCCAGATTTCCACGAAAAAAATATGCTAAAAAGTAATATAAACTTTTTAAGTGCTTTTTGTAAATATTTAACAAATTAATGTAAAGCTTAAGTATTTAAATTATTTGGGAATATAGACCTTAAATTATTGCTTAATAAAGCAAATACTTCCTGAAGGAAATTTTCAATGGTAAAGAGTGAAGCATGACTCAAATGTTAATTTATCGGCTTTTGGTAGGGACACTTGTTTTTTATTTTTTTTAGTATGAACATAGCACTGTAGAAATAAATGTACTACTGTATTATAATTGATTTAAAAATCATATGATCTCCACGTTTTGTTTTACCCCTTGAACAAAATCTCTTTCATCTTTCGCGGCGGCTAATTGGGAGGAAAAAAAACTCCGCCCAAGAATATATTCCCGTCTGGACATCTAAGAAAAACAACGAAAACAAGAAAAGTTGAAAATGCAAAAATAGCAAAAAGTCGTTTCCCTTCCGCGTTTCTCTTTCAAAAACATCATACCGTCGCCATCTCAGGGCCCATCACACATGTTGCACTCGCCTCTCATTTTATTTATAGTCCTAGTGGCCGGCCGGGTCGTTCATTTTCCATGCGTCCGCCACGCCGCCATGGGCTGTAGTCACCGACCGGGCGGCGTGCCCCGCGACCCCCGCGTCGTATTAGCCCTCGACTGCGGTTGGAAGTGTGCACGTTGTGATTGCGGCGCTTTTATCATTTTCATTCAAATCGTGTGGACTGAATCACGTTGGGTTGAGGAGGAGGCGACGGATGGAAGGGGGAGCCTAGGAGGAGCAGGGAAGGGCATGCACCTCTTCACACCTCTTCCAGCACATCAGAACTTGTCCATAGTCGCAGTGCAGTGCACACAGACTGCATCCAGATAGGGCGCTGGCACAGGATTGTGTGGAGGTCTGGATCTGGTGGTGCCTGCGGCATAGCACCATCGCACCGGGTGAATTCGATCAAAGTGCACCGAACTTCTCGACATCGTCGTCTTCGTCGTCGCATAATCGGTTCTGGTTGCGATTGAACTTGCATCGGAAATCCACGTATAGAGTAGGAATGCAAAAATCCGCCACAGAGAAAGAGAGAAATTTCTTTCACTTTATTTACACCTTGCCGAACGCTGCGCGCGCTAGAGATGCCAAGGGTGCCTACACTGGGATTAAGTGGGCGCGATGATTTCTTGGTTTCGTCTTCCTCTGCCTTTAGTCAGCGCTGCCACCTTTTTTATGCGAGCGTGCAGTTTATTTACATTTATTATTTCGCGCAACCAGCCAGGAAGGAGAGTTGGCGACATTCTTCAAGTGTGCATTATTTCTACTACGAGAGGGGGATGGAGAGGCAGTTTACCTAGCTCATTAAGTCAAGATTAAGATCGTCGTAATGAATCACGACTTTGTAAATCTGTCGGGTGTGTTATTGTGCGCCCACACGACCATTGGGCGAGGCTCCTCATCACACAGGGCATCTTCTTTTTCGTGAGGGATTGACCCAATTTTGTGGACGTGTATTACTGCTGATAGATTTAGATATATGGGAAGGGGCAAGAGCTATATACATAACATAAAAGCATTTTGGGATTTTCGTCTATGGAATTTATTGAGATCCTCCATGTTGTGTAATTGGTTTTGTACCTAGCGAGATTTAGGGCAAGTAATAGGCACAAGATTTAGGACAAATGTCTTAGAGTGCTCAGCAGTTCGGAATTGAAGGTTTACTTTTATAACTTTAGTAGATTTTGTTCATGAATTCAGGTATATTCTAAATAAATACAATTGATCGCCATATTTGATCTTCCTCGTCCCAGACAAAATCTCTGATCTGAAAATCACCATGTAGAATATTACAGTGAATTACTAAATTCATAGCGATTTTAAATTTTCTTTGTAATTTAAACCTAAAGCAAAGTCTTACGTCAAAATAAGCGAGTATCTCTATTTTAATTTTATATTATTAACGCTAGTAATCACTACATTATTGAGATGAAGAAGTAAAGAGCATAAGAAGACCTGTATTTATTAAAAATTCCATCGTATAATTACCTTTTATTGATTATTAATCTTTATAAATTATTGTCGTGAACATTTTAAAGACTTGTATTATTTTAAGTGGATGCGATTTTACTTAAATCTTTTCAAACAAGAAATAGCCATAGTGTCATTAACTCCATGAATAAGTTATGAAGTACTTAAAAGTAATATGTCTAAGGGAAATACTCCTTCTGTCTTCTCTCCATGTTCAGATGAAAAGGTGACTGAGATGAAACCGTGTAATTCTGGCGTCTGTCGACACAGCAGAGCTCCAAAAATGAAAAATGGCCCATCTGCCCTAAAAGCAGTAGGTACCACTTTCCTATTGTCTAACCTTGAATTTGTCTCACCTTGTTGAAAAAAAGGTAGTACAACACGTAAGGGGGCCACAAAGTGCTTTTTACGTTTCGCATTGTTTGAAATATTAGAGGGTGTACTTCTTTCCACAAATTTTCCACGGGTGGGGATGAATTTAATTTTTTTTTTGTTATGGGCCACCTGGTACAATTGAAGAAGATTAAAAAAGTAGAAGGAAATATGAAGGCAAACAAGGAAAAAAAATATAAATTGCCTCAAGCGGTGGAGTATGATTTCTGGCTTCCCACCTTCCCCCACAGCAAGAAGGTAGAGCTCGGCTAGAGGTTAAGAACCTCTACCCGAAAAGCTCTGAGTCACCGCGACACTTTAGAAAAGCTTCTTTGACAAATAATGCGTCTATCAAGGCAGCAGCACAAAATGCGTGTGCTCACACACACTTTTCGTCTCGATAACCACACCCCCGGCACACGGCACCTTCTGTAAGGAACAATATGACTAATTATAGAAAACGCAACCAACAGACGCCGGAAGGTGACTAGAGGAACTTAGAAAATGGTTTACAACCGAAAACAGGAAAAAACTATATACGTACATAAAAAAAAATCCAAAAAATAAAATCTTAAAAGAAGCGGAAGAAGAGCGTGAGGAGGAAGCGCGCGTCTTTCCTTCGAAAAGAACTTAAAAGAAGGCAAAGTTTGTTGGACTCTTTCAGCAGCTGATCGCAATGTCGCCCCAGCCGTGGCGCGGCCGGGCCCCGCGGGGTCGTCACGTTCATTGGCCTTGGCACTCGAAATTATTTGTTCATTGGCCTGAATGCTGGCCGCGTCCGCTTCGACAGCGGCTGTTTCTTCGACGTTGTCGCGGCCGATCCGTTACCATTGTCAATGACATCAAAAGTTTCACGGGACAGCAGTGGGATGCCGGGGGGCCGGAGCAACCGCAGTCGGCCCGGCTCGCGAGAAAAAAGCTTGTCCGAGCCGTGCGATGTGACATTACATTTTTCTGGACTCATTTTTCCTTTTGCATTATTTGCATTCTTCAATTAGAGAGTTTTTTTTATTTTTTTAGTTTGTTTCTTAGCTGCTTCTTGGATTCTGGTGAAACTCCTTGGCACTGTCTGACTGGCTGCAATTCTCTATTAGCCTGCGTGAGCCTTAATCGAAGAAGGTGTTGATGGTGATGCTGCTGCTGGGGCCACTGAGCTTTGTACGGCGTGCCCAACTACAGGAGTTCACCAGAGTTTATTTCGGGTCTTTATCAGGGTCTATAATTATCGCGCGAGTGCGTAAAAGTGTAAAAATAAAGCGATTCAAGAAAAGGTCAAAAACCACCACAGAAGCACACACACGCCCGCTACGGGCGTCGCCGGAGGCAATGGGGGCCCCAAAGTTAAACTAGTTCGATCAATGGAGAGTGTACTATTTGCATTGGACTTCAGGGGTCACTGAACTTTGAACTATTTGGAAGCTCTTTCTTGATGATTTATCGTTGAATTTTTTGGGGTTTTGCCATGCCAAAGGGTCAAAGTTTAGTATTAGGATTTGTTCATGGGTTTAGATGGTAGAACTGGAGTTTTTGCAGTATGAAGCTATATAATCTAGGCCATTAGGAAAGAATAATTCATAATATTTTATATTGCGATAGAATAATTCATAAAACTTAATAATTTATAAGGCTTATTAAAATATGCCGGTAACCTACTTTGTAAAATGAAAATAGAAGAGGTTCAAAAAAAATTTTTTAACATAATCTTTTTCTATTTGGTTCGCGAGAAAGTGTAAAATGATTTTAGAATTAAAAAAAATTTATTTCAGTCTGTTTTTATATACTACAGACAACAATGTTTAGCGGTTTTAATTGAATACCTTTAATTTAAAGTGTTGAAGAAATGGTACTTGGCATACGTGGCCACATATGCAAACATGATGTATGTAAACTAGAAATGTTTTTTTTCTGTTTTTATAGCACATACGGCGTGTAATGCAATGTGTTTGGACTATTCTATTGATTGTCTGCTTTAATCAGATTACAATCTTGAATAATGTTTGAATGCGTAGATGTCCTGTATTTCTTTTCCAAAATTTCATGAAAAGAGAATCGCGCAAATAAATATTTTACAAAATTTCCAACATGCTCCTGTGTGATACTACTGGGGGCTCACTTATATAAACAGAAATTATAAAATTTCTTCGAAAAGTAGCCCTGTTTGTCTTTTGAAGGAACTGTTCACAGTTTAGGTACGAAGAGGTGCTACTATATTTTCCTAGCAGGTATTATATACAATATAAATAAAGTAGACGGGGGAGTTCGGTGTGTTTTCATGGGTAAGCAGCAACGATAGATCACCTTGCCCGATATCTCCTGCTCTGACCGCAGTAGCGGCGTCGTCAAAGCAACACATGAGAAATTTTCTGAGAATCCTCCAAGACGTAAATTTCCGCACTTTCACAGATCTTCTGTCGGCGCGGCCGAAAATTTCACATAGGTTCAACGACCCCGCATGAAAAGGAACGACGAGCAAACGCGTTCTAGACCCCTCAGTTACCCCGGCAAATTATCACAAGGACGAATGCCACTACTACCGTTATGCAGCAGGACTGAAAGGACTCAGGAGCCGGGTAGAGATCCTTTTTGCCGGCTTTGGCCTACCGCTCAGCTCGCTGCCGAATATTTTCAATGTCGCTCCCGAGTCTTGCGAAAGGTGGGGGTAGAGACAGGACGCTCTTTTTGGGGGGCGTATGGAGGGTGTACGATGGGGCATAAATAAATAATCCCGTTATATATCAGAAAATAGCCGGAGCTCTGAGTCGGAGCCCTGCCAACGAGCTCCAGGGTGTCCATGCCGGAAAGACTGGCAACCTTTCAGCAGGTTTAACATCTGCTCACATCTGCGGCGTTTTCCTTCGAGAGAGAGGATTCAGCCTAGCCGGTTCAGGCGAGCTCCCGTCAAGGGAGCTAGTGGCATCAAGATGCCAAGATGCCGGGCTCTGGTACCCGCCGAAGAAGGTATTCATTGCCCCGCTGGAGAGTTGTCTCAATTACTACGAAGACGTTCGATTCAGCAACCCTCCTCGATGGAATCCATCGGGAGCTCTACTCTGGTGCCGTCGGAGCACACTCAGAACAAGTAGAAATCATCGAAAAAAATTCGCGCGCGCCAAATGTCCATGTTTTACTTACATAACGAACTCAGCGCCAGTAATCGCGGTGATTTTTGTTAACTTTTCGATATGGTCCCAGCGAAGGTGCGCATGTGTTGGCCGCCCGTCTATGTGCACGGCCGTGACGCTGGTGTATGCACGCAGCACGTATGACACAATCTTGTTTTACTTTGTAGCTTCACGGTCTCTGCCGTAATTTGGAAGGTCAATGCCCTGGCACATTGTCATCTGCTCGCCGTTTGCCGCTCTGCCTTTGCTCTTGCCGATGTTCTTGGCGTTTCACTTCTTTTATTTCTTATTATTTCATTTTTTCCTTCTTCTTTTGTTGTATTCTCTGTTCTTGTCCTGTTTTTCTTTTTTTTTTTTTTTGGAGACTTTCAAAGGTTTTCGAGCTCTTTTGGGAGCTTTTTTTTTTACCCAGTGCACTCAGGAAATCTTTTTGGAGAGAATTTACGCATTTTTTCTTCTTCAGCCCGGAATTTCTGTTAATTTTAGCCGTGGGCTTTGGGGGTGGTGTGAACTCACCTATTTTTGGAACATAGAAGCAATTTTCGAGGTTTGGACTAATTAAGGTTTGTTTTTTTTTTTGTATTTGGCACACGAAACCTAAGGGATTTTGATATTGATATTGATGCTTTCTCTTGACTAAGCGAAATTATGTTTGATTTTTGTTACAATAATTCACGAGCAAAAAATTGATGGCCGATAGGTTTTATCAACACTAATTATTAATAAATGTGTAAATAGGATTTCGCTATCCGGTCAATAACCTCCCAATTAAGAATTTGCTTCATATTCTCTTTGAATTAGAATGAATTTAAAATGAATTAAACACATTATGATTTTTATTTGCTACTTATTTTATATAATTAATTTATTACTATCTTTTCTAAAATATAAATTTATTCTTATATTTTTTGGATTTCGTGTAGAATTCAGGGATGGAACATATATATAAAAGACAAATACCAAGACAATACCAAATTGATGAGTTCAATTCGTAGGACTGTATGCAATAATGGAAATTATTTTTTATCGAGGGCAAACTTATTTCTATTAATTTCCCAGAGGTGCTAGATTTCATTTAGAATTCAAGGATAGTAACACGTTAATCCCTACTGGAAGGTAATCCCATTTGGTGCATGTAGCCCTCAGGACCGTATTCATCTTCAATCGAGATTGTCTTTTTACGGAGATAACTTCCTCATGCGTACCAGATTTCTAGATTTCTTTCAGAATTGAGGGATAGAAACAAAGTCCTAGTTGGTGAATATGACCCGTAATATCTAAAATTGGGTTTTGGACGAAGTGTTTACTTTTATAAGGGCGATTTACTTCGATAAGGTAAATGTAATTTTAGGTTTAGGATAAATTAAATTAAATTGTGTTATTAAAAATGAACTAAAATAAGTCATCCTTCTGATTGCTGGATTCGCTTTAATTTTCCTAAAAAATCTTAAATCTGTTGATTGAAATAAACCAAGAATCGTTTTTGTGCTTTTCAACTTCAATATTAGCCAAAAACAAACCGTTCAGTTGCTGTTGGTGTACGTGTCTAGTAGCATGACCCCGCAACTCAAAAATTGTCCATTGCCCTTTTCGTACAATTAGAAAAGAAAAAGTTGCACAAACATTTCGAAATGTGACACTTTTATTTGCCCCTACGCCAATTGTGTCCATCAAAGAGCAACTGAGCAACAGTAACTCTGCAAACAATCAGCACATCGCAGCAGCACCCTGAAAGATCAACGAACCCTTCGGAGCCGCAGAACATACCCAAATCGGTTCGCTAAAATCACAAAACGATCTGAAAACGAAACGACGCGCGCAGCTCCCCAAAAAATTGTTTAAATTTCACATCATGAGTCCCAATCAGGCGATTTCACGGTCACCCGGCCCCGGAGAATTTCGAGGAGTTGATTTCTTCTTGGAGTTTTTCGTCTTTTTAGCAAGTGGCTGCTGCTGCTGCTGCAGTCGCGATTCCCATTCCCAATTTACAATCAGAACAGTTTGCACAGCTGGCGCTCGCCGGGTATCCATTGGCCCCCTGAAACGAGTGCGCTGCTCTCCACGCTTCCAGGGCCCCATTGGTGGTGAATCCTTCGGCGGGGACCAACAGATGTCCCGGCGATCGCAAGGGCTCCTTTATGTACTAGAGTCCCGTGGTTAGTGGAGCCTTGAGCTGGGGCTACACGATGCTAGTGGCGTGCCGTGTTCGTTCATTGACGCACACGCGACACTCAGAGGCCAAACATTTGCTCGCGCCGCACGATGCCAATGAACTTGAACAGCGTTTGATCAGCGGCAGTTTCGTGAATGATCGATAGAATTAGTTCAGCTGGCCGGCGAATGATGATAAAGGGGACGTCATCTTTGTCGCTATTACACGGGTCCAATGAGCTCATCATAGAAAAGAGTTCTGGTTACCATCATCTTCTAAATCGTTTAAATTAATTTTCTTGAATTGTCAACGCGCTGCGTGCGCTGCTAATTTGTCGTGATGTCAGTGGCGCGCCACAACTACCACCATCATAATCGCATAATTCCGACGATTGAGGCTAAAGAGATTCACTTGTTGTTCAGTTGTGCGTCTGATTTTGTTTATCGTTAATTTTTGGGGTCATTAACTCATTAACGATTAAAGCCAAGGATATCGCGTTTATTTGTCTCACTGGGAGCGGCGGGCATGGACAATTGTGGCCGGACGGACGGACGCGGTACTCAATTATGGTGTAGGTGGTGTTGGCTCACTTGCTGTGAAACATCGTCTCGCATATTTTTTTTTTTGTTTTGCGCTACTCTTGTCGATTCAAATGAAAACGAAAGTGGTAAAAATCACCAGAGCACGCAGCTAGTTGAACTCGATGGAATGCTTTATCAAGGTCATTCGCTTTTGGATTAGAGAGGGGAATTTCATGCGATTTAGATAAGATTCTGGTTAGATATTTTTGCAATGGTCTGTTCTAGGCATAAATTTCGTTTCAGACATATTCGAAAAAGTATTAAATGTTGATAAGTGATGATTGTTAACAAGTGTTTCACCTAGACCTTTCATATTTTCTATTATCGTCTCGATTGTTTAGGCTTCCGGCTCTAATCATTCTTAGATTTCGTTAGGATTACTTTTGAGGTCTTAATCTAAGTATGCCACGATTGTTTTTGCATTAAGCATTACCCATCGATATATTTATAAATTTTAGATAAAAAGTAACATAACATAGAAATTTAAAATATTTTTAAAATGCAATGCGCAGATTTTAGAATTTGTTATAGTATTTCTTTCAATTTTTCTAAAAAGACATGTTTGGGAGTTGAAAAATTAATTTTTTCTGATTTTTATTACGGCTTTCATTAACTAGAAAATTTAAAAGAACCATAGCGTTTAGAACAAACCATAATGTATCTTTTGTATTCATTTTCCTAGCCTGTGTATTATGCAGGTTTAAAAATATAATGTAGATTCTTAAAATAACGTTCTGTGCTTTCTATAGTAAATACTATCGTGTGATTTTATTTTAAATGGCCAAGATTTTACAGTCAGTAAAGAGCGAAATGAATTAATTGTAGCGAAAAAAAAGAATATCATGTAATAGAAATTTCTCCTAGTCATGATTCGACAAGCACAGACAAATTTCTAGCCAGAACAAATTTGAATCATTAAATTTTGATACTAGAAAAAGAAAGGCATCGCTATAGATTGCCTAGAGAAAAGCTGGAGTATTGTACGGAGCGATTAAATTGCTGGATATGTATTCCCGAAGCAAAAAAAAAAATGAAATAAAATAAATTCTACAATAAACCCATTCCCGGGATCAATACCCTTTAAGTGTAGGCATTTATATTTGTAGGCATTATTGGGATAAAACCGAATCAATGGCTAGGTCGGTCGTTCACCTCTAAAATCAGCAAAATACGAAGAGAATACGAGAAAATACTACGGAGAGTGTGAAGAGATGTGCGAGAAAGAGAGTAATAGTATAAACTGTGGAGAATATTTAGTGAAAGAGTATAATACCAGAGAGAACTTACTTGAGAGAAAGATTCAGTTTTTTTTTTTTTTTTAATTTGCAAAATATTTTAATAGGAAGCAGTTTCATTTTAAAGATTTACATTTTTATTTTTCTTAAGATTGTAGATTTTTGTAATTGAGCAATTTATTTATAGATTTTCTGTGTTTTTTTTTTTTTTTTAAAGAGATTTTTCATAGAAGCTTTAGGACCGCTCTTTAACACCGGTTCACAAAACTGTAAAAGCACACTCTGGGTCTCTTAACGACTCTTATTTATATTTTACGCGGTGCGATAAACTCGGTTTTCGAAGTGTTGGGTGGCTCGCAATAATTGAAATACTTTGTTTCGCCCGTATCAATTAATGGCTACGACGCCAAAACCGATAACTGTTAATTGCGCGAAAATCGGACCGTTTCAGTCCCAGCTGTGTACTCATACACTTGCACCCACTGGCGCTCTTCTCCTGTCGGTGTGCAGTCGAAACGTGCTTTAACCGCTGAGCTGAGCTTAGAGCGAGCACAGCGCCACCAAGATCCGAGGCTTTGACCTGTTAATAAGCAAAATACGTTTTTGGGGACGTTCATCAACCCCTGGCGTTCGTTTTTTTTTTTCTGCCGCAGCCGTTGTCGGTGCTCTAGATGGAGAGGAGCCATACTGTCGTTTTTCTGGTCACCGCGGACGACGGGGCCGATTAGATGTCGAAAATTTCGCCAGAATCGAGCAATTATGCTGTAATTTATTTTATTTGCCCGAATCAGGTGGTAATGAGTCAGTGGCAATCGCCTCGATGATAAATGATGCAACGGCCGTTTTTCGAGAGGTGATGAAATCAACCGCCAGATGACGCTCAATGGAATACTGTGGCGACTGTTGAAGTTCGACGGCCGCTTGTGAACTTGTTGCAGTGATGAAATTTTGTCTTTTGTTTTGTCTCATCATCATGAGCATTATTTTTCTTTCCATCTTATCTTTTTTCGTGGGGTCGTATTATCATGGAGCTTTTCAAATATTTTGTAAAAATAAAACGAAAGAAGGCGAATTCGTTATTGTCATAAATGTTGGTGTAAAATTTGAAATTTACTTCAGGAAAAAACAAATAAAATACTTTTCTTTCTCTTGTCTCCAAAATATTTTTCTTTAGCTTTCAATTAACCTTTCAAATATCTTGAATTGGATTTTTGCATTGTTTTATAAATTTTCAGGATACAAAGAACTGAAAATTAAAACTAAAATCCGTCGAAAAAGTAAGAAAATATCGTTGATAAAATACTTAACTTAGAATATAGAATAAGAGATTTTTCACTATTCTGTCCTTTATTACCAAGTTAAAATTTATAAGACATTATGTTCGAATTCTGTTCTACACAAGCCTTAATATTGCCGCAATTTTCTTAAAATATAACTTAAGAATTGTTTCTTAAGGTTTAAAAACGTATAGAATGGATTTTGCTTATTATGAATATGTTTAAAAGGTTGATTTTAAGTACTGATTACAGGTTTTTTATGAATACCCTCGCCTATTAAATCCTAGGCTTCTACAGTAGCATATTTAAATTTGTATATTGAAGATATTACCAATTTTATGTGAATATTTTACGTTTATTATACGTGATCAATTTTATACTGAATTCAGATCGTCAATCAATTTTTATTAAGACAAAATCGATTTTTAAACGATTTTTGCAGTTTGAAAACAAATAGGAATAAATATTAAATCCTATTAAAAGCAAGTCTTATATATAAACTTATATATGTGTAGTTATAAAATTCAATTATGTTAATTTATCAAATAGTCAAAGTTTATTGCAAATTAACTTACAAAATTAGTAACTTGAGCTGGTTACCCTTTTTCATTTTTCAAATTTAAGTATACTGATTTTAGCATAAAAGTAAAGTTGTTAATACTATTAATTAAAAGTATATCTAATTAAATATAAACATTTAAATTGCAATATTTGTAACTCCAGCTTTCGTCGGAGAAAAAAGAAAAAAAAAAATAGTAAAAATATTTCTACCCGTATTTTGTTTTTCAAATATTTGAACTTTTTATCAGATTTTTATAAGATTTATCGAATGTTCGAAATTGTAACGTTGTAATGATTTCTAAAGCCGTACGCTACAAAAATCAATACATGGTTTTCAATGAATACGCACCGCCGCTAGAGAATATAATTTAAAAGCTCTGATAAAATCCTTAAGCATTCGCTCGTCGATAAACAATTGTAAACGTTTCTAGGTGAACTTCATGATAAAAAATTCATGAATTTTTGTATCTTATAAATTACTGACAAATTCATTAAAATAGTAACTCAAAAAGTGTTGTGAACCATTTTTCTTAGAAGTTACTTCACAGGTAATTAAAAGTTGGCACATTAAGCGAGAAATACACGACCAAGGTCAGAGTAGAAATTAAACTCAAGTTCTCATAAGTAGGGACAAGTTGCGCTTACATTGATCCAATAATATCATCCCTATTTCAAAGTAATTATTGTGATATCTTCCCAATGAAATTTCCAAAAGATATTTCTTAACCAGCTTGCTGATTTGTTTTCAGATAGAATTGTATAAGAAACTGTGTTAAATTCCTGGGGTCATGGAAGTTAAATTTCTGACAATAAAGTATAGAACTTTAACTTAAAATTTGACGGTATGTAGAAGTATCAGAAAGTTTATTGAGAGTATGAACAATAGACCAATAATGGTAAATTATATCGAGTGCTGTCACGTGCCTTTCATAAATGTTGATGTAAATATAAGTGCCATTAAGGGCAAAATTCATTTTAAATTTTCGTTGTTGTGTCTATAAAATGATAGCACATAAAGTAATATTTATATTAGACCTACGGGCAATAAAAGAAATCCCCACGGGAAAATATATAATCCCAACATAAAGTCGTTTTTCTAAGATCTAAATAAAATAGAAGGCAAGGTTTAAATAAGATTATAGTAATATTGTTGTCCCTAAACTGAAACTAATACATTTCATGTTTTTTTTTTATGCTACTGGAAAGCGTCTATTAAAAAAGAAAAGAAGTAAAATTGAGATGTACTCAACTGAATAATGCACGTACGTTAGGAAAAATTCCGTCCACATGATGATCGGGAAAATTCGTCTAAAACAAGAAAAAGTCAGAGATGAGTCTCCGGCGCGGCAGGCGGGCAGCAGGCAAATAGCGAAAAAGTTCACTTACAATCAGAACCACGTCGTCGGGGTAAACGACCCGCAATCGAAGGCGAGAATCATGGCAACAATAACAACGAAATGAATTTACCGAAAAATTCAAGGCCTGCAGATACGCAGCCACCAAGAGTTCAGCCACCCGCATCCGCACGAGTCTAACAATAATCATAATTAATATAAAAAAACACTTGAAAATCTAATTGATAGGAAACCATAGGGTTTCACTTCAGTGTTTACCATCTTTCTGTTACAAGTGCCCCTTCCCGTAAGGTAAAACGGACTTTTAAAGAGTAAGAGAGATTACTTCCCCGAAAAATCAACAAAACAATGGATTTTATTTATCGGTGGAATATATATAATTTTTTTTTAATTTCCTCATATCGCGACTGGGTATTCGAGCATATGTGCGATATTCTGTATCGGTTTGCAAAATGTGAGCGGCCGGGAAGCTTCACGGCTTGGCTCAATGACCGATAGTAGAAAGAATTTTCAAGTTCAGCGGTCAATGGCCGCGCAGCGCGGATTTTGATATTGTTTGAGCGATTAAATTGAGCCCGCCTGCTTTTTCTGGGTATATATTAATAGAACGGGGGGCTGTGTGCAATATGAAATCGCGAGCGAATTTAATTCTTTTTTTGTTTTCGCTGTTCGAGCCAGTTCCATTTTCTGATTTATTTTCTTCTTTCGGGTAACAGCAGCACTTCACAAGTGCTTGACACTGCTCCCGAAAAAGCCGGGTCTGTGTCGGTGTCATTGACACTGACACGAATATCATCGAAAATCGCGCGTCCGTTGCCAGCCGTTCCACCTGCGACTTGCAAGAAGATATATTGATGGCCGTTACGTGTCAAGGGAGCAAAATATACACCTTATGCTATCCTACTTACTCCCCGTACAGGTGCTCCCCCTTCCCTTCGCAGGGGGCGAGGGGAGGTAGCGGAATTCTTATCTCGTTCCATTCACCTCAAACGAAAACGATGGAAAGTTTCTTCTGTGGTGGATTTCGTGAGGCCAACAAATTTTCCACTTATCTAAAAGAGCTAAATGCCGCCCATTTCCCTGTGCTCCCTTGGGAACTATCGGACGAGCGGGCAAGTTCATGGTACCCTCGTATAGACAGAGGGCGGAGCGGGAGAGGGATGTAATTTCGCTGCAACAATACTCCGTCAGTTTCTCGATGGAGGCGAGCGAGATACAAAATTTCCGAAAACCCCCAAAGTCACAGTCAAGGTCAATGTGCGTATATCTCGCCCCGTTTTCGGAGAGAGGTCGGAAAAGCTTTTTCGGGGAATCACCGTAATACACCGCCCGGCATACAATTGTAAAGAGTCATGTGGAAAACGATTTTCTCGCCTTTTATAATCTCGAAATGATTTTTCGATTGGGTTCGTCGACATTTGGATATGCTTTGCTTGTTCATATTCTTCTACCTCGTGTCGTCTTTTAATTGGCTTTAATTGAAACCAATTCAAATGATTTTCGAACGAATCAGAAAGAGACAAGTTTTGAAAATAGTGTCCCCCAAAGTAGAATTCGAGGAATTTTATGGTTCCATTTGTTTCATGTGGTATTGATCTAACCAGCAGGAAAACTTAAAGCCTACAACGATTATTTTAGTTGTTACTATGTGAACCCTCGTACGGAGCAAACCTTTAACCCATGAAAGTGCAAAACTTAAATAAGAAAATTTTCAAAAAATTTTATGGAATTTTCTTAAAGAGTGGGAGGAGGGGTATATTTTATATTTTTAGCATCGGTATTTTATAATCTTTAATTTAAAACACTGTTCTAAGAAATAAACTATATAAATTTTTATTTTAAATCATGGAATCTGATGTAGAAATCTTAAGGGTTTTTAAGACGATATCACGTTTACATTTTTTCGAATTTGTAAGGTACTTGTTTTTAAGTTTATATTCTAAAGAATATTACGTAACTTCTTCAATAAAAATGTTTGATATAAGACAAATTTAACAAAAAGGTATGATAAAAAACACAATGCTCAGTTCATTTTAAGCTTTTCTACTTAAAATTTTCAAAGTATTTCTAAAAGTTGGACTGGGTTGAATTTTTTCATGTTAGTTTATTAATTCTTATAAATTGAATCAAACCTATTCCAGAATTGCTTAATGTTCTACTTTGATCATATTCCTAAATAGGTGCTATCTCAGTTTTGCTTTTGGTTGTTTTTAAATCATATGGACTACCCTTGGTTGTGTTATTTTACACGTGTATTTTGGCTGAGCTATGGGTTACTCAAATATTGTCCTTTGTAACAACCCTTTTTCTTTGTTGTTCTTCGTCCTTGTGGGAATATTTAACTACGTAGGACAACTATGAATTTCAAAACCCGTTTTACATGTGTAATCTGAAACTGCTTTCTTTGCAAGACAGCGAGTGGTAGTTTGAAAAACAAAGCGAGTGGTATACTACAAAGCGTTGAATCGCAAATAAAAGGAGGAAAATTTCTTTTTCCCCATACGTTTCCTGCTATCAATGGCGTCGTCCATTCTGTCATCTATAGGCGATGCGCGGCTGCCAGTGACGACTTGAATTTCATCCAGAAAATGCGGCATTCATGTAGTTTATTTTTTCGCTTGAACGAAACCCGTTTTAACCATTTCTCCTAGAACAACGCATCGCACGGTGCATTGACGATAAGGTACAACCCTTTTTTCTCAAATCTTCACACTGAATCGCCCTAATGAGGGGCTGCTTTAAAAAATCATAAAATTCCATGGCCGAGACCCTTCGTTATTGTCCCCATTGTCCTCGAAGCATCGTTCATCCACTTTAAGTCAAATAAGTGGTACATGGTGCCCTCTTCACCGCGTCGGACTGTTCGAAGGTTTGCGGGCCGCGAAGTTCATTTAAGTACAACGCAGGATGGCTTCATGTGATCGCAAGAACAACAAGGGCAACAACAAAAAGTAGCCCCAACAATGAGAGAGAGGGTGGTTCGGTACAAATCGGTGCATTCCGCAATATCTCGATGCGGGGAAATCGAAATCAATAAAACAGCCCAGCTTCGGGGGAGCGGGATGGAGACGGGTGGATGGTGGATAGTCGGTTGGAACCTTTCCACGGTCAGAATAAAATCAACCCCGGCATCGTGTGGAATGCAAGGGGATGTGCAAGGTCCATTCACGTGGATTAAATTTCGCCAACAGCGGGAGTGTACAAGGTAACCCTCTAGCCCGCAACGTGTCCGCGCAGCCCCGTCTGTTGTCGCGGGCTCTTTTGGCCAGCTCTTTTGGCAAGTTGGCTGCATTGTTGCACATCCGGTTGGTTCCCTTTGAAGTGAAAACTTCTCCTAGGGGGATGATGCAAATGCGCTCGCTGATTCCATCTTTGGCTGGCCGCCGGTGGATGATGGTAGTTATGTCTAAAGGGGTTGGCGGGCAGACGTCGGGCCCTCTTTTACACATGGCCGTTGCATAACGAACTCTGGCACTTTGGTACCACCGTCGCGCTTAGGGCAGGTCCGGTCTGCTTTATGTCTGGTTACCGCTGAACCACTTAAATACCTCTTCCTTCTCGCCTAGATACTGCCACCGTCGTATCGGCATCACATTGTCTGGAGGCCTATGTGTGACGACAACGGCGATGATTTTTTTGTACTGATTCCGCGATGTCCTTTTTCTTTGGTAGTTTGCAAAATTTATGAAGGGTTCGCCTGCGGTGATTACCACTCGCCGAGTGGAGGGAAACCCGATAATAAGTGGAAGGAACTTGTAATTACAAAGCCATTGAGATAGGTAAGGGCTGCTTGCTTAAAAATGATTCCTGTTGCGACAGCATTTTTTTGTTAATGGACTCGATCGGAATTGTTGACCCATGAGATTTGTAATCAGAGAATAACTTAGGGTTTGTTAGGCCTTTAATGGATTCAGTTCGAAAAAAAAATTTTTTTGATAATGTTAGTTGGAATTAATTTGCACGTAATTCAAAGTGTTGAAACGATAATAAAGTCACTAAAGCAGCTCATAACGATCGCTTGGATCGATAATGCAGGATTTACATTTCGTTGTACCTAAATAATCATTTTTTAATCTTGTCGAAAATGTCGGTATTACAGATATAGCTATAAGCGTGTAGAAATGAAGTGTTGTGTATCATAAGATTAAATAATGCTTTTAAATTGGTGATTAAATAAACGAGTTTGATAATCTCGTCTATACATCAAATATGGTAATGGATTTTAAATTTCGTCTTTAAATGTTTCTTGTTAAAAGTAAATAATTCGATAGACAGTAAAAACCGTGGGGAAAGCTTAAGTTACGTTTTGATTAATATCCGTTTATTACAAGAATCTATTTAAAATCATAATTATATATAACTCTAATTTGAATTAAATATATTCTTGTATTTTAATGCTACTCCTTACAATCAGACTTAATCAATTCCTCCCTGAAATATGCATCAAGGCCATATTAAAGGCCTACGAATGCTGGAAAGGTCATTGGAGTCGTCTAAAATAGTCTGGGTTCAATTGGAAGGCAGAGCTATGTACGTCACATGATATTTAACAGCGATCAATACGACTAGGCCACCCTTTTTGCTTGCCTAGCAGTTGCAATTGCTCCCCAATGCACGTCTATATGCTCCCGCTCCCTATCCCTTAGTATCCCGACGAAATATTTTGACCCTTCAGCATCGCGCATAGAAACTATTCTCTTCGGAGTTTCGCAAAACCCGTAACGAATAGAATTTATACAGGCGTCTCGGAGAACACAGAGGGAATCTCATCCTCGTATTCCTCCTTCTCCTCGCTCCAGTCAACCCCATCTTGCAGTCGGGGGTTCAACTAGGAAGTCGAACGAACAGCAACGGTCTACATTCAGGGCTGGGGCCAAAGTTCTATGCAGTGCGATGTGAACCACATTTACTCACACAGAATGAATCTAGCCTAGCTCTGGCTTATATACATACAAGAGCTACAGAAAGCCAGCACCGGCCAACACATGCGCTATAAGGGGAGCGTTCTACATGGCTAGGGGTTGGCGACCTCGCCTCAGGGTCGCCTCCGGTCATTCACCTCGAAAATGTGTAAATAATATCGAACAGCTGCATGACGATGTGCCCTCCTGACGACGATCACCCTCCACAGTACTGCGTCTTCTTCTTCTAAACCCCTCGGTTGAGTCCTTCGTGGGCAAGCGAGTGAAAGATAGAGGAACAAAACGACGCTCTAGTCGATTTTACAGTTTTATTAACCCCTACTACGTTCGTAGGGGTTGACTGGGGATGATGGCTATGGTGATTTTCCCTCTGTTCCCTTTTTAACAGAAGAAAATGCCCAGTGTCGACTCATGCGCCCGGTGGTTGCACCGTTATTGTAGTATACACGTGGTGGAAAGGTGTGCTGAAAATAGCCAGCTATGCCGTTTAAGGGCTCTCTTCGGGAAGGTTGTCTGTGACGACATGTCCTTGAGGGGAAAACAACCTACTTTATCTCTTGCTTTTCACGTCTTTGGACCTCAATCTGAAAAGGATTTCAGAAGGAAACTTCCAACAAAAGGTTATTGAACTGCTAGAGGATAAGCGATTTATTGCTGATAACAAAGTGATGTAAGAGGGTAATTCGGATAAAATGTGGGTACTTTTGGAGGTATGGATGGATAACATCGTTTATATGAAGTAGCGGACGTTTATTGTGTCGGAAATGGATTGATTTATAGAAGGGCCTTGTAGTTTACAGTTCATTTGAATTAAATATACCAAGGGTTATGGCCTTTTGTGCATTTAGCGGTGTGGAAAGTCTGCAATATTTTGAGGAATTTTCGGATGAACTGGATGAATAATAAGGGCATTATTTAAACAATAATGCATTATGTTTTTTAAAATGTGGTTTGAGTCGATTGGTTTATCGTTTTACTTTCAAAACACTTACTATTTTAGAAATCTTTAGAATTTTAATGTTTATAATGCAAAATATTAATTATTACGTTGTACTATTTGAATTTCAAAAGCTCAAATATCTGATAATGCTATTAAAAATTAATTCCTTTTATCGTGTTCTTATTACAGGCATTTCTCTGTAGCGCATTCCCTTGAATTATTCCAACTCTTTACCTGATTTAACCCTTTCCCTTACTTTTGATTTCAATACCGTTTTTAGAAGAATGTTCTCTTAGTTGAAAAATTCTCTTTATAACGAGAATATTAAAGAGAAGATCCCCAGTTTTGGGGAGCTCTTGAATTTCCCCGCTTGTAAATCATGACATCAAAAGACGTCACACCCCTCCCAACTATGCAACTATGGAAGGGGAAGTAGTTTAACTGTTCACTTCCGCTCTTACCTTTAAAATGTAACGGAAAAAGGTAGAGAAAGTTTTATAGAGGTGAAAAGCACGCCATAGGGGAAATGGAAGTAGAGTTATTTTCGAGTTTTCTGCACGAGAGAATGCTCCTCCCGGAAGTCGTACAATTTTTTTTTTTTTGTCTTGTTTTAGGATTTCCAGCTGGAGCAATTTTAAACATTTTTCACTAGGAGCTGTTTCTGTTGCTGCTGCAGAAACTGTTTGACCCTTAGTTATGTTTCTCATAGAACCCAAAATGCTTCATTGCTAGGATGGAAGTGACCTACCCCAGTCAGGAGCGTGTTGCACATGCACGAGACCCTATTTTTATAGTCTTACAGTTCTTCAGGTACCTCTTCAAATGTCTTTTTGTATTCCATCCCCTAATATGGCGTGCTTTGTTTGATTTTATTCCCCCCGTCGGTAAGTGTAAGAACAATACAGAAGGAGTTCGTCTTTTCCACTTCCCGAACCTTGTCCCCTGTCTACGCTGTAGGGCTCGTTAACTTTTTAGCGGATTTTATGATTTGAGGTTCAAAGGCCCTAAAGGGGGAAGGATGCATTGTTCCTGGAGTGCAATGGCAGCGGTGTAGAGATGAGGAACATTCGCATAGTGTTTTCTGATGCCTGTGGCGAATTTTGGTGCCCTTGGTCACATCAAGTGCGGTCTGTAGAATTCAGGGCTAGGACCTTAAGTTAAGTTAAGTTAAGGGTAAGTTATGGCTGGCTGGGATCACCTCTTTTGTGGCTTGTTTGGGCTGGGATGTTTTCCACTTGTCTGGGCATTGTCTGGGACGCAATTTCCACGCAAATTAAATATATAACCGTCAATTCGATTACTTTGTTCACCATAGTACAGCCCAAGGGACTGACGTAGTCATAGCACATGTGTGTGCAAATGTGCAGCTTCGCTTTTCTGAGGCCACTTATGTTTTTCCTCTGATGGTTCTAGTCAGCCACTCGTCGGTAGGTTTGTGAGTGTAGTGGTGCAGTTTGCTCTAATTTAGGGTCATTGCTACTACTTTTCATTGCTGACTGCAACGCTGCAATTTATGCACACAGCACGTCGCATGTACACAGAGATACCCAAGGGGCGCACGACTAGCACGAACCCACACCCGTGCACCAAGTCCGCTGATTCCGTCGATGTTCAGTTCGGGGGGCTCTGTGGGGATTGTGCTTTGGCACACTTTGATAGTATGGTAGTTGGGAACTAGTGCGCCTGCCGGTAGTGCAACTGTGGTTGCCTGGGATGCACTATAGTTGTCCCCCGTCTTGCTTTCCGCCCCGTCGGCTGTGATGGGAGCTTTTAATGAAGCCGTTGACAACGACCAGAAATAGATCCAGGAAACGATGCAGCAGCTTCTCAAGGGATGATGGGACTTTCGACTTGGGGAGCGCAGCTTCTATAGTTTAGGTAACGACGAAAATTACTTGAAAAGATTTTGGCTCCCCTTCAGCTGTTCTTATAGCTTCAGCCCATTCCATGCACCGAGGACATTAGGACCCCGGAGGGAGAACTTTTTCGCCTCGTTGGATGTGCTCGCCTTGCTTGGGCGGAATGTGGGACACGCCAGTATTGACAGATGCTAGTTGCAACACGATTTATACGCCTTTGATCAGATCGTTCTAGTTTTATGGGTTAAAAACGTCTTTTTTTACTGAAAAGATGCTAGAGATGAAAATAGGGATGTTTTTAGAGACAGGTCAGAATATCCTTTTTGGTTGGATGCATCATTAGTGATGTTCCTTATGCAAATTGCTCGTTTTGCAATTTTTCAAAGGTGTCAATCTAGTTAATGAAGTATGACTACAACGTTATATAATATGATCCTGTAAAACAATAATTTCCAATGATCAGGATTTTAATTGAGAAATTCCTTATAAAAGGATCCGTTATGGTAGGTCTCTTCTTAATATGATATTGCAATCTTTTAAGAAACATATATGATTTTCAGAATTGAGCTTTTCACCCCGTAATGACTATAAACTATTATAACTTCGAAAATTCTTGCCACCTCTGGAATACATTTATGAGCCTATAGGTCTGTTTGTCAAATTGTGATAGAATTTGCTTGTCTGTTTGTCTGCTTGTATTTTTGATTTAAGGTATTGTTTCTTTATGCCTAGTCATACAAAATGTAGGATTTTAATCTAGTTTAGTATGCGATTGCAGGAGAGATACTATAGGGATTTATCAGTTCCATTATCACCTTCTACGTAAAACTTTTCCAAAGCGACGTAATAAATTCCCTTGCTCCAAATGAAATGCATGACGAGTGATAAAATTTACAATTTTGCAAGGTCAGTCAGCCTTCACCGATAAGAATCGAGTAAAGAAACGAAAGTGCAGTTTTTTTATGGAAACGCAATTTCGCGAATCCCTCTGATCTGGGAAACTACGCACACACAAGAGGAAAAAAAAAAGGAGGAGAGGTGAATTTGCGTCGCACTTTTGCGACAACTATCCTGGGATACAAAACCAAGGCTGTTCAGCTTTAGTTGCGTAACCTTCAAAGAAGGGTGGCTTCCTTTCGCGGCCTCAATTTTCCGGAAAGGCCCGCCGGCGCGCGTAATTTCCTCTCGATGGGCGTCTTCCGCAGCAGAGGCTAGCTGCAGCTGGGACTCTGTTGCATCAATTGCGTGTACTTGAGAATGCCATTGCTGCCTGCACGCTACTCCTCGCTTCTCTGCGGTGCAGCACACTCGTGTCCACGTGTGGGTGAGTGGCTGGAATTGCGACGCAATTGTGGCATTTAACTCCCCAGGTTCGAGTTTTGTTACGCGCTAGAATACTCGCAACCTTTTGCGAGTCGTCATTGGACTGTTTAGAGGCCAAATGATTTTTCGAAAAATTTCGAAGAAATCTATGACTTTTTAAAGCTTAATAGACTTAACTGTTCTGTAGTCGCAATAAATAGCTTAAACATTTTATTTTCTAATTTTTTTCTATACATTTCAGGCTCATCAAGCAGAATTCTAGTTCAGTCTCTCATATAGTCGTCTTAGTTTTTGGGTACCCTATAATGAGTTTCTTATATCTGTTTCTTCAGTATTATAATCCAGACGTTAGATTATTTTCATTATAAGTTGAAAGCAATAGTAATCCTTTTCTTTGCCTTTTTCATAATTAGTTAAACCTTAATTCTCCTCATCTAGGAAGAGGTTAGGGTATTTAAAATTATACGAATTATGCAGTGTTAATTAATGGCGATATGTATGTAGCAAATTTCTTTATAACTTCCCAACGCAAAGAGGAAATCATAAAAATATTTTCTTCAATCAAATCATCGACCCTGAATATGTTTGCAATTTGATTTGCCCTAGACGGCCACCGTGAATTCGCTTATCATTATTATTATTAAATTCTACATGAGAAGCGCGCGGAAAAAGTAGCCAACGAGACGGGAAATTTACGAACGCATTCGGCGTAGTCTAAATTTGTCTGATGGTTGCAAACACTTCCACACTAGAGATAGAATTTTGCTGGCGGATTGGTGGCGATAGCAATTATTCCTTTTTTTTTTTTTTGTCGTTTTCGTCTCGCTCGTCGCTGCCACCAAGACCTTTCTTAACGAATTTTCACGTTGCTAATAAGAGCTAAGGAGAAAATTGCGACGAGCGGCGTTGCGCAACAGTCACGCCGTTGAGGTAGTCCCCGAGCTAATCGGCTTACCATCAACTGAGTAATTAAAGCTCTCCCCACATGCACGTCGATTTTGCCGTCAAGTGCAGTCGCCAATTCGCGCGTTTGCAATTTATTTGGCTGTGCATCGCGAGGGAAGCGTATATTCTCTGATGTATTCAGAAAAAAGCACAACACCGGCTTACCGGAGTCAGTGGGCAAAAGCCCAGAAGATTAAAAAATCTCTGAAGTTAAAACGATTCAAAAGAATCAGTGCAAGTCAAGGATTATGAGCTGGTAGAAATGTATTAATAAACATATAGGAATATTTTTGTCTATTTGAATTAATATTATTGGAAGATCTATTGCATATGAAAGGGAAGTATTAGGATATTAAAACAAAAGCATTCTATATTGATAATGTCAATTTATATATCATCTTGAAAGGAAGAAGAAACTACATTCCTTTTATTTCCTAAGTTGCTATGTTTGTTTTACCAATAGTCCATAGAGTAGAACGGTCGAGTCTGTAGAGAAGATAATCTACAACTAGTGATAGCTATAGCTTTACTTACAGTTGTAGTTCCACAACAAATCTTTAAAACTACAAATTACACTTTGTATCCACTTTCATTACTTTGGGAACAATAAAATCTAAAACAATATGCACTCTATTGATTTTCATTTAATACACTGTTCCCAAATTTGCGTCAAGACGACACACATACTCTGGTTTACTTTTAGTTCATTGATTATAAATTATGTAATAATTAAAATTCAATTTAAATCAATCCAAGTAGACAAATAGACAATCCAACCGTAGTTAGATGTAGTTATTAGTACAATTTTCAAAAATATGTTCATTGTAATTTTTATTACAGGTATAAATTCTTTAAATTAAATTTTAGTAACACCTATTCCTTTTTTATTTTAGGGATAAACGTAAAAATGGAAAAAGAAAGTAAAACAGTGTAAAGAGTCGAATAAAATTCTTAATCAATAAATAAGATGCATGGAAGTTTATAGGGTGATAAAGAAGAATTTCAGACCCGAAACGTCGTAGGACTCTAAATCCCTTTAAGGTACTTAGTCTTATGAAATAGTATTATTAATCTTGGGAAATGTTTCGAATTTTGCTCAAATCTCATGAAGTATTTTTATCGAGAAATTTTACATGTGACTGTAAGTTGTCATTGTTCTATTTTTTTTTTTGTTTGGTAGAATAAAAATTTAAATGCATGCTTCCAGCTCTGGAATAGAAATAAATAGCGCGTCAGCCGACACTGTCGACGACGAAGACTTTGGGAACGGGCAAAGCGGCGGCAGCGACAGAAAATAGAAACTGCCGCGCGAACTGGCAAAAATCGTCGAAAACAAATAGTTACGAATAGCACAGAGAGCACGGCAAGTTGCCTAAAGTCGGCGAAGTTATCACAAAACGAAAACAATAAGAATACAAAAATAGGAAAAGAAGAAAAAGCGCTAATAAAAGGGAAAAACGAGCGCGCGCGCAACGTGCCCGATGCATTTAAAGTTTCTTGTGGTGTTTGGCAGGGGGTCGGTGGGGGGGCGGCGGGGAGTGCGCGGGGCGACGCGCGGCCGATTGTAGAAATAACTCGACGGCAATGACAGTGTGTTTCTCTTAGTAGGTCAACAAATTCCGGCCAATGGCCTTTCGCCTTGAGTGTGGTGGTGCAACAGCGCTTTTATCGAAGTGTGCACTTGTGGGAGCAGCAGTCCACGAATACACGGGCTCTGGGGACGCGCGTCACGTCCGTACACGCGAATGCTTTTTGCCACTATTTGTCGCGAGTGTAGTGGGCCGCGTTGCGGGAAAAGCGCAAGTTTGGCGGGCGGTCATTATAGATGTGTTTGTGCGTCGAACGTCCGCCATTGGCGCGATAAACTTAAGGGAGTTTTTTTCGAAAATGCCTTAAGTTATCGTCCTTTTTTTTTTCTTGTTCGACTGACTTTCTTAGGTCTTCGATGAGCGAATTATTGTCTATTTGGTGCAGGGACGGGCCCGGTTTGCCACAATGCACACCAATTAGATTCGTCCGTTCGATACGAGACCTTTGCGTAGAACGCACGCAGTGCTCTTGTGTTTATCGTTGCGTCCGTTATGCAACGCACTGGGGCACCGTTGACGTCAAGGGGATGCAATGTTAATGTTAAAATCGTCTCCATGAATTTTCCTTATTTTGATAACACGTCGACTTGTGTTTTATAAAGATTGGCCGAAGTTGAATAGGGAATTGGGTCACGCTTTATCTGCTCGCGCCCGTTAATGACATCTTTCTTTTAGGTCTGTCTTATCACTGAATAAATGCGACAATTTTTTCAAAATTCCCAGTTTATTTTGTCGGAATATTATTAACAACCTTCAGAGGTTCAATGATGCAGCTTTTTATGATTCTAATTTGTAATATGATATTTTATTGTTTAGAATATTTGTTTAAGTTTTGTATTTTTCAATACGGCAACCTATTCCACATTTTCTTGAAAATATTAATTGCAAAGTAAAAAAAATTATAGTACTGTACGATTTCTTTACAAAACTGTTTTTTTATCGAAAATGCTTAATCCCTTGGATCTATGTTTTTTTTTTTTTTTAAAGTTTGTAAAATTCAGCCTAATAGTCACTTCAGACGGTGTGAGGGCCTTGAATAGTGAAAGGATTTTTAAATATGGTTCACTATTTCACAAACAAATTTCTATGTTAGTAAAGAAATAATAAAATGTATTTTTAGTCAATATTTGCGTTTCATGTTAATTCAATTTGATTAATTGAGAAAAATAATATACAACTAATGTTATTTAGAGCTGGCAGCCCCAGAATTTTCCCTACAACCTTTAAGGAATTCCATAACCCTAACACCTACTAGTAACAGCTTCATCCCCTTCCCCTATCGGGTGCATAGCAACATTATTAATTATTCGACACCTTCGCGAGGTTTTGATAAGTTTTGGAGTTTGGAAATTTTCGTGCCCATCGTCACGATCATCATCATGGACGCCCTTCCTAGCCAGATGCAAATTAAATTATGGCTTTTAGCCACAGTCAGCGAATATTTTTCGTGCAAATTGCAACTATTAAACTATGAGGAGCTCCATTTGCACAGGCATAACAATAAAACTCACAGTAAATCCGGAAATTCCAGAAAATTCCATTTAACAACCTCCGGGGGAGGAGGCGCAAACAAATACAGAGCACCGACTGCTCCGGCCTTGGCGGTGCTCTGGCAACCCGGACACAATACAGCTGCACACTGTTACCCTTTGGGTTGACCTTTAACTAGGTCAAAGCTTGCACTATCATTGCTGAGCGGGCAAGTCTTCGCCAATTAAATTCTCCGTCATGCCAGCAGAGAGCTGAAATTTTCTATAGCCATGATTTTCTGCACGCAGCGGTACGGAAATCCCTTCTCCTTAGCAGATATTGCTATAGCTTTACTAGGAAATCAAAAAGAGCCCTCAGCACGTTGAAACGAACAAAATGTCGACTTAGCGCCATGCTGGGAGGACGACCTCACCTTTTTTTTTAACTCCGCCATCATTTCTTAAGGTGTTCGTACAAATTACACCTATGCGCTTTTTGCGTGCATTGAGATGGAGACCGGTGCTGTTCGATTTTTGCTGCATCTGGCGTATTCGATTTTCACACACACTTCACTTTCACCCGTTTCACCCGATTCGCCCGTTTCACCCGTTTCACCCGTTTCGGGGGGCTGAAAAGTGTGCGGTGGCATTTTCTACATCCGTGCCGCACCCGGCACCAAAGCCATCCGGGCGATGGAAGAACCACTACAGACACCGGCTCGTGGTCGTCGTCGTCGTCGTGGACGTCTGGCGGTGTGGTGGTGTTGCAACTCTACGGAACATGTTCGAGAAAATTTCATTTTCAATGACACAGTTCCCCACTGGTACAATGCGCCCGCGGGGCCTGCGGGGCTATTTCGAGATTAAACAATCGCCTTCCTGGAAAGCTTGCTATGCCTTCTTTTTGCTGTTCTAACGTCCATTTCTGTTAGTCGTTTTGATTCGACCACATTTTCAAAAGCCACTATTCGTTATAGTCAGAATTAAAATAAATATGTTTAGGATCATCGAAGAGTAAATATAATTATTTACATAACACATTTATTATGATAATTGTATAATCATTTTATTTAGTTCTAGCAACATATATTACAGAAATAGTTTAAAAATGCTTTCCTCTAAATTAAATGTTGTTTTTTAAAAGGTCCTTGCTAAGAATGTATATTTTTTTGTTTTGTATAATAATTTGTTTTAATCTGTAAAATGTAAATTAAAATTATAATTTAGTTTAGCTGAACACTTTTACAATTTTATTACAAATCTTGTTTTATATTAATTTCGGAAAATAGTAAACCAATTTTAAATTGGTTTTACTTTTAAGCCATATTTTTAATCTTGCATAACATTTCAGTTCTTGTTTAACTTTTAAAATCTGTTTAGCTCGAAAATTTAACGTGACGGAACATTTCAATTTCTGATAATCTACAAAACATTACAGAAAATTTATAACGTATTATGTAAGATATTACCGAACATTTCAAGTACAATATAGATCCTACCTTTTATAGAACTTAGTATAAACCAGAGGAATTTTAGGTATGCCTGAAATAGGCATATTTTATGAGTGATTACAAAACTGCATGATCATCTTGAATCGCCAATTTCTTTACTATTAGTTTGTCTGTCCGGTAGGTTCCTTCTCTATAAATCCCCGAGATGTATCTACTTTAAAAGTTCCCCAAAAGTACTTCAGCCTCTTCCCCTCCGCATGTGTACTGCTGGCTCTTGTATGATATTTTTACGAGCAACAACACAACGGCAGCAGCACCACGAATCCGTCGAATAAATATTTACCCGCGGAACTTTGAACGTGTGCTTGGCTGACCTACATTTAAAACGGCGGACTTGACAGTTGACATTCGCTTTGGGTCGCTCTTCAAAAAACTAAAAAAAATAATAACGAAAAAGCATTCGCACCCCCTCTACATTTCTTTCAACACGGAACGTTGGTCAGTCCATCGGTTTGCTTGAGACGCATTTTTTACGTCGTGTTGCTTTGCCCAAGATTCGGGGGTCTGTCTGTGGCTCTGTTTGTGCTCTCAGTGCGTCGTTACACAACGCCTAACCCCAAAAAGGCCTTATCTGTCGGTCGTTAATTAGAATGGCCCACGATAATGGCACATAACAAGACGGAAATTCTTAGCCTCTGTCCGCCACCCGCACTTCTCCTGTTAAGATCGCTTTTTTTGTTTTTTTTTGACAGTAGTCCGACTGTCTCTTGTGGTGTATCAAGACATCGCACAGACAGCACACTGGAGCTAACCCATTTCTTGGCTGTTTTCTATTTTCGTATCAATTTCAGTTTCGAAAGCAGCTCACCGACTCGAGCTTATTTGGATCGGCGGGATCGGCGGACTGGCCGCGCATTATACTTGCTCCCCAAGACCCCCAAGTCTTTCTAGCCTCTGTCTTGTTGTAGCCTCTAGCCAGAGGAGGCCCTGGCTAGTGCAGCGGCCCGCGGATTCCGATGAATGTCGTAGCGGATGCTGCGGTCGTCGCTATTGCTGCTATGGTTGGACTTGGTAAAAGATCATTGCTCTGTTACGTAAGACGAAATGTAACATCGCGTGTGTGACGTAATTTGTTGGCGCTACTGCGGATCGGTTGGGTTGCCCACAAAACCTGGGTAAAATAGAAAAGAGAAAACAAGAGAAATATCAGCAGCCGGGAAAGTATCGAATGCAGGGAATAGTGCAGTCAGTTGCGCAACCGGCACCAGCGAAGTCGACGATCCACACGAGGAGTTTTCTAACATAATCCACTAGGAGATAATTTTGTTTTTGTTTTTCACTTTTTCAGAGCGTACTCTCAGGTAGATGAGCATTTCTGGAATGAAAGGCTTTTAATGCGATTTCATTTTGCTTTTCCTAGGACAGCAATTTTATTGCTACTTTGCAGTCTATTTATTTTTAAAATAACCTAAAAACTTGCCTCTACTTTTCACTTCTACATAAAAAATATTTTTCTAATTCTTATTAAAAAATTTTCTCTTAATTTTTAGAAAATGGAAATTTAAAAATTTAAAACATATTTCTACTAACCTCAGATTTCATTTGGTGAATGTCAAAAAAAGAAATAAATTTTACAACTTGCTTATTGCACCAAATTCTGGATTTCATATCTGCAAATTTTTGGAAATGAAATTACATTTGTGTAATACTAAATTATACAAAGTACTCTAAAACTCGGAAAATGCGGGTATTATTTTGAAATTATCTTTCTTTTTTCTCATTGTTAAAATATTAATGCCGTCCGACTTCTATAGAATCACAATCCTTTTTGAGGAACTACTTCCTTTTGTTAAAAAAGAAATTAAATGAAAATTTAATCTGTGATAATTTCATATTTTTTTGAGAAAAGAACCCTACATTTTATTTTGAGTTTCTGTTGAAGGACACAGTTAATAAAAAAATAAATATTTGAACGATCAATTTGAAGAATTGTTTTTATCTAATTTAAACATTTTGAACAAATATTTTCATGATATATTTTGTTATGTAATATTTTAGAATTGTTAATTTGTATTATCAAAGTTGTTAAAAATTGAAAATTACATCGTTTTCGAATTTTTTCAAGTACCTTACGTTACGTATCAGGTGTCACGAATCATGAAATCATGCAGAAAATTATACCCTATGACCATCTGTATTAAATCAGCTCTTTAATAAAGTGACCAAATATACAAAATAAAATGAAAAATAGATGGGTTTAATCCGAAAAATCCAAAGTGCAGTTCAAAATCCTCGATAAGAAGTTTAATAATTTCCTTTGAGTGATAATTCCGTATTGTTTCCAAGAAAAATGAAATGGAATTTTAAGGAAATTGATCAGAAAGCATTATTATAATTTTAAGGGAAATATTTTCAAATTTTGCTGCCGTGCAACCAACAAAATTCCGCAATTAATAAAGTGTAGAAAGTGAAAGTAGTAGGTACTGCTTGAAAATGAAATTTCCGGAAGAAGAAATTCCTGTAACAACGGTCATGTATAGTGTGAACAAAAGTAGCAATGTGCCGCTAGAAACGAAATAAAACAAAAAAAACCAAAAATCCATTTGAAGTCAAGGAAATCCGGGTGGTCATGCAACCCTATCTCCGGGCGAAACCTACTTTTGCTCCCAGTGCAGGGCAGTGCATTCTGCAGTTGATCGATGAGGAGGCCTCGTCAAAGGGCCTCGAACCCAGGCCCATTCCATGGACAGAACTAAGTTTTCCAGCCTACTGAAACCTGCCTACTATCTGCCCGTAAGGGTTGTTAGGGGTTTCGGGGTCCTACAGCTCTCACCCTCCGATAATGAGGCTTTTGTTTTTCATGCACAGCTGGCATCAAAGGGAAACAAAAGAAATTAATGAGGTTGATGCGGTCGTTGAGTGGGTATGGGCGAAGAGCTCTTCTGCTGGGTAAGGGGTCCAATGGGGGTCTCAAACTTGACATGTGCTTCCGCATGTACCTCCAAGGATCATTCGCCAGGAGTGCCTCCCGACACACATATTTAGTGTAGCGGTCGAAAGACCACTCCAGGCCGATGTAATACCCGTCGAAGCAGCCAAAAAGCCCCGAAACCCTCTTAACCCCTTTAGAGGCCCGCTAACCCTCCGAGCGCCTAGGCCGTCGCACACCACCAATCAACAATTTGACGCATTCATGTTTTGGTCGGTGGTGGAAAAAGCGTCATGGCACGGCCATGAGCAGCGCCTCGGTGTGCAAGTGCCTAGCGCGTCCGTGTTTTTTCGGGCTTTTCGCATGCACCATATATAGACGATATAGACGCGCGAATGAACGGAGCTTTCGCGACGACCGAGGAGAGTATGTTGCGGCAGGTCTTCGACCTTTCACCTACTTTCTTCCTCTTGTGTTGCTGCTGTGTACTTGTTCCCCCCGCGGTTCCCCATCGTTGATGTTTTGTTGTTTATTTGCGCGGCAGATTTGTTGCCGCTACCGCGCGCACAGCACTGTGAACACTTTTGTTGCCTTTGTTATAATTTCGCGTTCATTTCAACTGGGAAACTTATATCTCTGCTTCTGGGTTTATTTGTTTTTTTTTTCGATTCTCTTCCCAAGGGCTGCCAGATTGTCTGAGTAAGTCGGTGGAGAAGCTCGCGCACTTCTAGCCCGGCCTGTGCAATTTCAGCTTAAGCTTCCGGCTTTTGTAGGGTTGCACTTCTCTCGAGGTATACACGCAATTTATTTAGGGTGGAACTAATTTAATTTTCCTTTCCGTTTTTGCAATTATTCTGTTTTCCGTCTGGTGCGGGCTACGTTATGATTAAGAAGGAATTCTGGGCAAAATATTGGTACTCTATTTGGGAACAAGCTTCTAATTAAGTTGTTAATTATAGCTGCTTTTACACATATATTTCAAATTTTTATTTCTTACTGAGATGGTAATATATTTCCTCTTTTTACGTGATAGATAAGTTCCTAAAAAACTCATAAATAGAATTTGCGTAAAAGGAACTATTAAAATGCATGAATTTCTATTCTTAAACTGTTCTTAAGTTAAAATTAAAAATTAAATTGAATAAACATTGAAAAATATATTTTCTGTGTAATTCCGAATTCGAAAAAAAAAAACAAAAAAAATCCGTGTAAAAAAGGTTTAGGTGTATTTGGATCAGATTATTTCTCTGTGTACAGTTCAGACAATATGCCTGTAATTAGGACGCCTTAAAGTTCTCAATAAGATTAAATTAGTAATATTGTTCTTATTAGTTAATTAGAATGTACCATGTTTTATTTAATATTTTAATGGTATGTATACAAAATTTTGCTAAATTCGCTAAAGCGTTTTAGATTTAACACTGTAGCAAGCAAATTCATTTTTCATACATTATTAGGTTTTTAATTATAAAGAAAAGACATTGAATCGATATGAGGCTTCTATAAAAATCTAAATATTATTATGGAAATAAATTAGGAATTCATTACTGAATATTACATAAATGACCATCAATATAAAATAACGTCTAATTAAAATTACTACTTGTAATCTGTTGTTGGTAACTAATTGTACCTTTTTGTCAATTGTTTTTAAGCAATTTTAAGCAATGCAGAAAAAAAAGTTTGAAATCAGCTTTGCCCCCGCAGTTATTTTACAATTTCCCTTGAAAAATCCAAGTATATTTTGCTCAACACAGCATAGAGTAATAGTCATTACCTAACGACATTAGTTGCCTGCTCAATCCAGGGACGAGGCCACTTCAATCAGAGTTCAACAACCTTTTGCGCTCGTTTCATTGCACAGTTTACTCACAGCTAAGTTGTTAGACAGAGAGCAATAATAATATTAGCAACAACAACAGTGTCAATAGACAAGAAAAACAAAATAAAACATACCTTTTTAGTTCCATTCATTTTTTTCATTTGTCGGTTCTCTAATGAAAAAAAAAACACTGAACATATTTTTCTTTTTTTTTGTTTTTGTTTTTGTTTTTGTTTTTTCGTTGGCATAGTCTGCAGAAAAAACTTTCACTTGCACCAATGATGATTTAATTCGTGTGTGCGCGCAATTCGAATGGTGCGCGCGCACCTTTTCTAGGCTTCCGCCTTTAAGACGCACACAAGCTACAAATTGGTTAGAGCCTATGTACTGTAGATATATTTTAATCTATACCTATCATCGACCGGTGGGAAGGTATTCTCTACAGCTGT
Source organism: Proctacanthus coquilletti (assembly GCA_001932985.1). Classification (NCBI taxonomy): domain Eukaryota; kingdom Metazoa; phylum Arthropoda; class Insecta; order Diptera; family Asilidae; genus Proctacanthus; species Proctacanthus coquilletti. The sequence continues at coordinate 1,496,032 of MNCL01000010.1, forward strand.
ACCAAGAGTGTAGCAACCCGGGCTTGTCTAGTACCTGGAGATCTCTTAGGCAGACACCCATAATACCCTTGGTACCCATTGCTCTTGGCTTATCTGGCTTACTTGGTTGTCTTTCATTTCATTTGGTACGTGTTTGAAAGTAAATGCGCAACTTTGTAGGACGACTATCTGCTCACGATGTTGATGATGATGATGATGATGATGATGATGACGGAACTGTCTGATGATTGTGGATTGAGTAATCAGTTTGAGGTTTGATTTTCTTTTTTCATATATTACAGATGAGTTAGAGCATATATAACGTCTTCTATAATTTTAGAAAAAGGAAAGTATATAAGAGTCGCATTGCGAAAGGAGTGAAAGATTCGGATTATAAAAAGAACTATACCATGCTGAAACTTGTATAACGAGTTTATATAATATGTAGCATATATCGTGAATCAATTCTAGTTAAAGTTGGTCATGTTGGGGTGATATTTTAAAAGATTGGCAGTTAGCCTCCGAAGCAGTAGCATAGACCACACCTTGAATGATTAAATTTTATGGAATCCCTAGCCATTAGTTGCAATATTAATTAACTTCTACATTACAGGAGTGAAAGTTAGAGGTTTTTGGCATTTTGGTAAAATAATTAGAAACTTAAAAATAATTAGAAACTCTGTAAATTGTTCAATGTTTTTTTTTTTTTTACTGCAGTGTACGTATTTGTTTAGTTGTTATGGTACATTTAACCATTAAATATTTTCAATAGATGGGTACTTTGCCTCCACGTACGGAAATAAAATAAAAGTATCTTGTTACATAAACAAGCTCTTTTTATGCGATAGATACGTTCCTAATAAAAAATGCATGTAAGTAACATTCGCGTGAAAGGAATTCATTTGTATTCCTCAAAATTTTTATAAAATACGGATTTTTTCTAACTTTGACTTCAGTTTTGTTAGTTATAGTGAATACAAATCGCGTAAAATAATTACTTTTCATATCCCAATTTGCGTAAAACGGTGTAATTTTATTTTTCAATTATTTTGAGAAAGTTTAAAGAAATCATTGCTTCATAGAATGCATCATGGATTAAATTTTTGTCACGATTATGATTATTCAATGTTTGATTATATAAAAAATTCCACCGGTAAGTCTCTCCGTGTATCCGCTGTAATCGGTATAAGAACGCGAGAAATATATTTTCGCAATAGATGTTTTCTTCTTGTAACGAAATGGGCCATAATGCCATGAAATTCGAACATAACCTAGAAAGTGGTCAAAAATTGTTAAACAAGCGATAATTGCAAAATCGATCGTTCGTTTTTCTCGGTCATCCAATGAAAATTGCAAGCCCACCGCTTCTGGGCCGATGTACGAAATATTTGGTGGTGTCGGTCGGTGTGGTGTACGGTACGGTGGTGGCAGCGGACGGGTGTGAATATCACACCACGTCGAATTTTTGGCCAAAGTACAATGTTACAAGAAGTTACAAAATCGACAGCAAATTGCCTGCCAATGCTGGTCGTTGTATCAGGGATCTTAAAGCTGCCTGTTATTGTTTTTGGCATTTTGCTTAGGTCCGACCTTCAGGCTGAGTGTAACCGCTGTGGTCACTGGAACATGTCGAAATGACCCATTTTCGTTTATATAAACTCGCTAAGTGGCTGACTACCGAATCGGCTTGGGCATGGCAAAGAATATTAAAAACAAAAATAAACAAGAAAAAAACAGATACAACCGAAAAAAAAAGATTGTGCAGAATTGCGTTCGATAGGTATTTTCACGCAACACCTTACCCTTTCGGCGTGCCGTGATCACTCGTTGCATAAGTTTGGTGGAAAAACCAAGAACCTAAAAATCGTTCAAATTAAATTTATTATGCGAGACGATCGGGGGGATCGAGAGGGTAGCAGCTGATTAATCGATCATTTGATTCTTTTTTCCAACGTTTGTTTGTTTATCATCCGTTTTGAGCACTTTGCCATGTCTTGCGAAAGTAAGTTGCGATTTTTGCGATTATTCAATTGCGAAGTTCAATGTTTGTGCGGTGAGAGGTAGGACCGATGCTTTTTCGCCGGATGTCAGTGATCTTTGCGTTGGATTTACCCTTTCCCGCATTAGCGACGCACGAAGTGTTTATTGTTATTTCAATTAACTTCGATAGCGAAAGTGCTAAAGTTATGAAGGTGAAAACAATTTTTTTTATTAGATTTTACGTTATGATAGTTCAGAGGACTTTAGAGGTATTTACTTTTACTGTTGATGTAAGGCCACACTTAATATCCCATAAAAACCAATTCAATCGGTATTATCTGATAAGGCAACAAACGACTAAAGAAAAAAACATCTTATTACTTTTCATATTAAAATCTGAATTAATCTTAGACAGCCTATTGGTACAAAATATTCAAAAAATATTCCTTCATGCAATTTTTGGCTTTATCTACAGAAACAATATTAGAAAAATGACAGCTGTTTTTCCACAGCGTATTTTAAAAAATGAGGCTTACGATGAACATGATCAAAATTCAATATAAGATAAACTGTTTAAGTTTGGATTTTTGAATAAATCCAAAATAGGAGATGCCCCAAGTATAGGTGCATCCTATTTGTACGAATTTTTTTACGCGATTAGGTATATAATATGAAAGACAATTTTGTACGCGATTTTTATTCACTTTAACGTGACGAAACTAAAGTAGAAGTTAGGAAAATTTCCATAATTAAAGAAAGTTCTAAGAATAGAAATACAGGGAGTCAATAGTTTCTTTTGCGTGAATTTTATTTAGGTGTATTTTTAGTAACGTATTGATCGCGTAAAAATAGTTTTAGTTGTATTTTGATTTGCAATGAAAAAATTCCTTGTTCATTGTTAACAAAAAAAAAAAATTCTTAGTGAAATAAAATTTCGGGCAATATTTTTTAGTATTTTATCTTAAGAAAAATGCAAATAGAATTTCAAAAGTTAGAAAGCGTAAAATTTATTTAGATATAATCCGTATGAAAATGAGTTTAAAAATCATTGAACATTACTAGTACTATAACTTTATTAAAAGCAAATTCGATTTACATTTATTTATTTTAGAATCTTGTTTAAACCGTTTTTGGATTAATTACTTTAAAATTTTCTCTGATTTATTAGCTTTTACAAAAATATGATCAGTAACACAACTCTTTTCTAATGTTTTCAAAGCAGTTCTTTCAGACAGACATTCTTGAAAATTTATAGAATTAAAATAATATTTGACCTTAGAGAAAATTACACTGTCTTACACTGAACCTACAAACAAAAAGGAAATTACATTCGTCTGATATTTTTTTTTTTTATTTCCTCCCAAGAAATTGGGTTTCCATCGTTATGGCCTAACGGAAATTCTCAAACTATTCGCCCATATTATGCGAAAGACCTAGAAAAGTTTTTAGCGTCGCGTGACGAGCAATGTGTCCCAATCCCAGCACAGGAGTAATGGCTCCGCCTTGCGGGCAGTGCACGCCAACAAAAAACTGTCGTTAAACAATTGATCAACTGAAAATAATAAGGTTCGCCCTTGGCGAGAGCGCGTTTTCATGCTGAAAAGCGCTATCTGAATCTAACGTGGAGAGAAAAAATGTCATATGCACTTGATTCGGTCGTTGACACAGCAGCCTTGTACCTGCCTGCTTATACCTGGCCACCGTGCCGCACCGGTGTCCCCTTGCGCATTTCCCAGCTCTCTGTAACTACCACGGCTATCACTAGACAACCGTAGCGCACTATAGAGTCTGTTGTCGCTGACGTTTACCTGCAGGCCGGGTGAGCGCTCCTGTGTATTCATCGGGAGCTTTATTAAAGCATTTTCCGATGCATTGATTAAAAGTGCACACAACTGCACAACTGGGAACACTAAGGGGTAGATGTGTGTGCTTGTGATAAATTTTCCAAAAGTACAGGTAGAGATGGATTTCTAGTGGGAGGAGGAGCTGTGAGACAGCAGCAGTCACGGATACATTTGCACCTGTATGATGCAACGTAAATTAAATCCACCGACATACACGGCGGCGGCGACGGTGACAGTGACGACGACGTAATCTAACGTGCGCGCTGCTATGCCGCCCGGACAAAAATAGTCGCGGAGCGCATTTTTTTCCGATGTCTCGGGGTCCCAGACAGAAAGTGAAACTCGGCTGCTAATTAAGCACATCAATCAAAAGCTCGATCGAAGGAGCAGAAAAATATTAAGAAGAGATATGAGGAGAATTCTCGCTGTGGTGCGCCGGCGCGGCGTCAACCGATTACCACAATAATATTGTGCTTTTTTCTGCTATATGCAAAACATGCACGGCTCGACATGCGCGCAGTGCAGTGCCTAAGAACTGCTGGCTAGCATGCACTAGGCGAACCAAGATGATCGTGGATTCTTTATAGAAATTAAATGAGACGAAGCTCCCGGCATTTGGCATGATGTTGCTCGTAGGAAACTTTTTCTAACTTTAATTACTTTTTAATTGCTCGCAATAGACTTGGAAGCTAGACTGACTGAGAAATTGGACCTTGTGTGATTCAGAAAAGATGAATCGCATTTATGAAACTCGTGAGACTGAGCTTGCATGGCCATCAATGCACCGTCAACTTAGTGATGGCTTTTGTCTTTATTGGTTTTTTTTTGCAAGATCCTTGACTGAATGAGTGCGCTCATGTAAGGTATTGATTTTAGATCGATGGGAAATATTCCAAGTTTAATGTAAAAATTCGTAGCAAGAATTTTATTTATGATCTATTTTTTTGAAAATGAATAGGATTTAAATAAAATAAAAGGCGTAAATCCTGTAGCAGGCTAAATAATAAACAATTCCACACTTTCTATGCTCCTATTTTCTCCTATATTTTTAGAATCGCATTTTGCAAATATAAAATCATATTTTTTATTCTTTAACATTTTTTTTTTTGTGAAAAATGTTTGACCATCGTGTAAGTTATCATTTTCCAGAAAAAAGTTTTCAAAATTACTTTAAAGTATATTTAGTATGATATTTACCAATTTTTCGTTTTTAATTGCAGGAAAAGAGCTTCATTTTCACTTACGGTAAGTATTTTTATACTTTTACTAGATTTATAATTGAAATATTTCATATTTTTGAACATTTTTAAAATAGTGTAAATTGAGTTAGCCTACAATTGTGTAAAAAAGTTTTGGCAGAATTCTTTTATAATAATACTTCAAAATCATAATTTATTCGCACAATAATAATTTCTTCGAAAACTTGCTTAAAATATTGGAATATTTACTATTTTCATTATATTTACTACTCTTCATTGCATTTATACTCTTTACTGCAGTTTATATTCATACACAATAGTGTACTTAGTTGGTTCTCATAATTTAAAATGAACATACTCGATTTATGGAATTTCATAATTTAGATCTTAATATTTTATAATTTGATTTTTGTTTTTATTGGGCCGTTCTTTTTTCCTATTAGGCGATATGTAATGACAGCCATTAGAAAATAAATTAACTAAAATTACCACATTCAACTAAAATTCCTCTTGTGCTGCGAGAATTCTTCAAATAATTTGTCAGTAGAGGAAAAAGAAACATTTTTTTTTTTTGGATTAAAAAATTGCGCAAGCGTAACTGACGACGACGGCGAGTGTTGTGAAAGGTAACATTCAGCCGCCGAGAGAGACGTCAGCAAAATTTACAAAGCAGCAAAACCTGGAGGTACCAGCGGCAATGGCAGCGACAGCCAACACTCAACAGCAAATGCAACAAACCCGAGCCAATCTGAGCCCCATGCATGGATGGGGGTCGGTAGTCAGGCAGTTCGCCATAGAGTCCGCGCGTTAGAAAGGTTCGTTGAACCCTTTCGGTTTCACAATTTGACTTTGATATTTCACAGACGTATAGTGTCGTGCCACAGTAACACCGTGGCAAGACGGGCACACCAGAGAAACATGCAATTTCCTCCGGTGTGCTCCCATAGTTTGGGCTCGTTGGACCCCATTCGACTTTTCGCGGAGGCTTGCGAAGATTTTTGCTTCTGGGGTCTGGTCGACGATGGTATGCTAGTATTTTACCGATGATGGTAGTTGTGCTGGAAGTGAAGGAGAAAAACTTTCGATTATACAACATAATGCATTTGAAGATCCCCCACCAGATGGTAACTGGGCTGTCGGTAATTTAGATGTTTTCAAGGAATTCCTATGAATGGGAAAACTTGTCGTTATAAGGACGAATTCATTGCTTCCGCAATGTTTTGAATAATGTAACAATTTGTCCATTGTGGTTACTAGTAACAAACTGATTTGACACACTTTTGTCGGTACTCTACGAAAATATTTGTCCAATTTTTCCTTCCTAGAAATGAGAAACAACAAACAGGGAAGGGAATTTGCAATAAAGGAGGTAAAATAAGAAATGAAAAATGATGATAAAAAACGAATTAAATCGTCTGCGCCAGGCCAGCAAATTGTGCCAGAGAAACTTTCACTTTTCAACGCGAGTAATTACCACAGGTAAATTACACGAATCATGTTGTCGAGGTGATTATTAGACAGTAATGGCGGCAGTACTACTGTGTGCTCTAACATCCATCGAAGATGCCTGAATAAAATGATGGATTAAGCCAGAGATTCCCCACCTATGTTCAGTTTACGATCTGTTACCATTAATCATGACGAAAAATCGCTGGAAATCTTGAAATTTGCAAATTAAATAGGTCTTCGTAAGTACGAGATTTTGATTGATAGTACTGACCTGTATGGGAAATTACGCAATAATTGTTTACGATTTAAAATTTTATGCGAAATAGGTTTTTTTTTATATATATAAATCTTTGTTTGAATAATGATCGTATAGTTACTCATTTTAAGGGTATACATGTAGGTTCACAGCTAATAATAATAATAGAAATTATATTACTAAACGAACAAGAATTTATTTAGATGGATCAACTCCCGGTAGGTAACGCGATAATTTTAGATGAACTTAGTATAACAATTATAATAATAATTAATCCGAAAATCCCGTAGTTTGCGTCTCCGTCTGGCCAGAGAATGATTTCCACCCGAGATCACTCCTATCGGTAAATACATGTCACAATATATTCTGGAGGTCATAAAGGTTGATCGGTATTATTATTATTTTTTTTTCGCAACCCACATACGTAGGTTAAAAAATCTATTTTTTTTTAAAAAATACTTCTATTCGATTTTTCGTTTTCTTTTAATAAATATTTTAAAAATTAGTGATGATAAAAACAAAAGAGATTTAAAAAAACATCATTGATTTTGAGTAATCATTATTCTTTAGTTTCATTTTGTGATTATATCCAAAAAACTTATTGTTCATATGACAAGTGCCTTATGTAGTGGTTTAACAATTTGTTATCTTAATATTTTAATATGAATATCAAAATCTGCATGACTATTTCCTTAAAACTCCCATTAAATTAATATATTTTTTATGTAAATGAAAAAAAATAAAATTTGCAAAGTTGTAAGCACCTATTCATTTTTTATGGAAATTCCATCTAATGTTGGGCAGTACGCTAATTTACATTCTTTTTTTTTTTTTTTTAGAAAGTTTTCTCGCAATTTTGTATGGGTCTTTCTCTTTTGAATTTTTTAAAATTCCATTGTCAGTTGTAATGCTTTAGAGTTCGTTGTCTAGGGTTTAATTGGATTGTACTACACACATTTTGTTTTTATATATATATTCGATATTTTGTAATAAAATAAAATCCTACAAATTGTTTTTCATAAAAATAAAACAATTGATTTCTATAACAAAAAAAAACCAAATGGATTAATCATTCGTGCGATACGGAATAAATAACTTAAAAAATTAGAAACGCCATTAAACGAAGCGATCGCTATGAGCCGCATACATGAAAGATTAATGGTACAGAACGTGAGATCACCACATCTATCATCCCCCAGTACCAGAAGAGAGGTGACGACATCGAGGAATGGCAACACTCGATGCAAATTGAGAAGCTTATAAAACACGTGAGCGAATCAATCCGCGTACAATAAGCAAAATACATCGCCATCACCGCCATCGCTGTTGGCAGTAACATGTGTCAAGGAAAAGAAAATCGCTCAAATGCTGCTTGACGTTGTGGCGGACAAAAAACACATTGAATCTCGGTAGCGTCCTGTCCTGGCCCCGATCCGACCTGGCATTCGTCACATGCCTATTGTCGTCACCGACATCTATCCAAGTCCATTAGCTTTGCATACACGGCAAAAAAAAAAAAAGAAAAACAGGGCCCCCGTCTTCCCGCGGTCCTGGTTTGCAGCTCTTGTACAACGGCACAGCTTTTCCTGTCCACCTACCGTCCTGCTCGGAATCCCGTTTACCCGACACACGCGTGCTTGTATGGGAGATCCCTCCACCACTAGCACACGTGATTACGCTCCGTTGCGCGCCTCTGCGCGCTGTTAGACGTATTGTATATATAGAACAAGCCAGCGGCATCGGGTTCAATGGCTGACCCAATTTCGAATGAACGGGAATCGTAGTAGAACACAAATAGCAGCGCATCCAAGTCCGAGCACCTATACTTGGACATAGTTGATCCGTGGCATTGCTATGTGTGCCACACACACAACAGTTGTGCAGTGGGTTTAGTCGTGTGGCAGGTAGCCGTTCCCGCTCCTCTTCATTCTTGGATCGGCTTGCTGAACTGTTTTCTGGGAGCCGGGATGCCCGATGCGAACGGGACGGGACTCTACAGGTACGCTATGCAACCGTGAAGCTGCACGGGAAGTTCCTGTGATGATGATTCAATTAAACAATTCCGACTGGGATTGGGACACGGGGGCTGTTTACCGCCTACTTTAACAACTGCCCTTTCCGATTAAAATGCACGACGAAGTGGATAACGGCGTCCGCGCGGGTTCCGCACGAACTCATGGCGATGCCGCGTCTGAAAGCGTTAAGGGCTTTACGTAACTTTATTTAATTAATTGGCGGGGTCGAGGTCTCAACGTAGTTGATGCTTTTATTTATTTTTACTCTCGTCTCGGTGCTCCAGTGTTTCGAAAGGCTCTCATGTTCTGAGAACGCTGCTATGAGTCTTGTTTGAAAAACAGGTCCAAATTCCATTTAGGTATTTTTGTTTCGAATAACTTTCAAGTAGAATGATAATTTACGGAGCTTGAAAGGTGGCAAATATGCTGTAATACTTTTTTTTTTATTTGAAATCCCAATAGAGCATTATTTAAAATGAAGATTCCATCAATATGAAAATAATTCTTAGAAATTGTTATTTCGCAAACAATTTGCACTATTCATGTTTCTTTTTGTTGCTAATGTATGAAAGCATAAACTTTTTATTACTAATGAATCTCTTACTAATAGTAATTCATCATATAACTGTTAGGAAGTTGCACAGACAGTCTTATTTGGGTCAACTATCTTCTAATTTAGTCTAAGAAAAAAATAGCATTTGATTTTTCGATTTAATTGAAGCGAGCTTGAATTAGAATTGTAAGATTGTGGGTTCAGATCTCTGTAGGCAGTGCTAGCACTCATCCAGAAGATGAATTGTGTAATAAAACTATGTCAACTGTTTCCAAGATTCTTTAAGTAGACTCCTTGTTTATAAATTGTTACAGAAAACCTGTAGGTTAAAATAATTGACTTTTAACTTTTACTTTAAAAGACTGCATTATGCATTTCATTGCTATAAAAAAAATAATATATATATATATATATAAATCTCTTATAGCAATATATATTATATTATTATTTGGTTACTTTACCAAGTATTTATTTAAAATGCAGTAAAGTCACTGGTAGTAAAAACTTTCGATACATTTACGAAACGCATTAATTCCATGACTTTATACGTCTGCAATTTTCCTGCGATAATAAACGAGAAATTAGCGAGTTAGATAACAGTGAATTACATCGAAGCATAGCGCGATACGTGTGTGAACCGCTCCCCCGTGGCGTCCCACCGTTCAAGTCGAGGCCATGTTGGAGTCACTGACTTCTTACATAAGTCGAATGAAAACACAATGCAATAGTGTACAAATAACATGTAAGGTAACTACGAAGTCCTCGGCTTTACTCTTGCGAATGTGCGCCTTTCTTTGGCGCTTTTTCTATCTACTTTTATTTCTTCAACTGGATTTTCTCTTTTACTTCGGCATTTGGTGGCATTAGACCATTATTGGCTTTCATCCACGTCCGATATACCTTGGATAGTCGGATATCTGCCAATAGCACACGGACTACCTCCCCAGACCCCAGTGTACTACTGCCCCCGTCCAGAGGCCTCGTAGTCGTTTCCTACTTACATGGATTCGCCTTGCCTTGCATGCCTTTTACGAGTTTTTCGCCTTTTCTTCTATTTTTATTTTTAGTCTAATCGAAACCGATCTCCTCCTGTGTGGAAGCACACGTTCATTGCACGGGTACGTGTGCATTGAAATTGAAAGGAAAATTGCAACATTGCATAATTTTCTGGGTCAGTGAAAATTAATTTTTCAAATGACGAATACTCGTTTCTCTACTGTTTCTGCGAAGATATCAATGGTGTGATGATAGATGCACTATTAAAATCACCTATAATATTGCTATCGATGTACAGATTTAGGACTCACCGTCCTTTCAAGAGAAATTGCGTTTAAAATACCAAATATACATTTTTAAGGGTTACAAATATTGGAGTATGGAATATAATGTAAGATTTATATTTCAGAAGTAATAAGGACTTTTGATTCTTATTAATAAAATATTATTATTCTTTTTGTTATGTGCAATTTATTGATCGTTTGCACTTTTCAGTCCGATCTCATTTGACGATAAATTTACTGCTTTTTATAAAACATTGCTTGAAGTTCATTTAAAATGTAGAAAAAAAATATATGTACAAAAAGTACAGAATAATTGGGAAAGATTACGAACAAGTATTTAGATTGAAAAGGTTTAAGATGTTCAGAATGATAAATTTAGTCCTGAAATTAGTTATAATGTCTTCGTTCCAATATTACGCTAATAACGTAACGTAATTTATAACAAAATACTAAATGTTCTGGACCAGTGGTTATGAAGTAGCATTAACATTAGTAAAGGAGTTATTTTATTTTAAATTTGTATAACTACTATGCTTTATGTAAATGGTGCAGATATATAACTTTTACGCAACAAAATCAATAAAACAATATCCTACTAAAGCCAAGCATGAACCTGTATTTGATCTTTCAATAAAAAAAAAAAAACAATGTCCAAAAGAAAGTTACTAGCCACAACCATCTTATCTTACATTGGCCTAGATCGCTAAATTGTTAAGACCCTAATAAACCGTCATCGTCGTTAATACGTGTGATCGTTACCGCGAACATTCCAAGTTCAAAGAAAGTTGAGCGCTGAAGTGCCGAAACTTTTTGGTTCATCTTAATGAATTCAGCACGTCGAAGCGAAGTGGCTCTTTTCCAGGGCCAGATGTCATTATCACATGTGAGAGTAAAAGTGGTCACGCAGGTTCAAACAGAATCCACGAGACCGAGTTCGGACTTCAGGTGAAGAGGCGGTTTCTTTTTTATGCGTTCGCCATTGTTCGTACTGACGCAGACGATAAAGCGAACAATGACACGACGACACTACCAATAGCCAGGTAGATAGCTTAGCTAGCGGTCAGTTAAAGATTTGAAATTTGGTCGTGTCCAGTCGAACTTCTATTTTTTATTTTATGCCATCGCGTAGGTTAGACCATTCATCTTGGGAGTGAAAGTGAAATTTGGAACTGTTTCTTTCATGTAACGAACTGCAAACTACCTTTTTATTGCCCCCTACCCGATAATGAGTGGTAAATTGATGGCTTCGTGCCAGCCTCTGTAGTCTACTGAAAATCCTCTATAGTCTCCATTAAAATTGTTTTCGTAATATTTTCGGAGATATGCTGTGACCATGGTTGGAAAGATCGTGTCAGTTTGTAGTATGGCCGAAAAACGAGAGTGCTAAACTGAAACTGAAACCAGTTTATTAACCTGTGCGCAACGGCGGTGGAGGTGGCAGTAAAATTGCGCCCATATAACGTAATCGTGATCATAACCTCCGGAAATCGTCAGGAGGGTCCCGACAGCATTAGGCTTCAACTTTTTTAGAGGATCATGGCCAAAATCGCTTTCTCCTCCCCTGTTGTCGTTGCTTTCTGCTGCTGCTACTTCTTACTTCCACAGATTTTCATTTCATCTTGACTGAAGTCTGAGGACATGATTGCTCCTTCAAGTTAACCCTAAAAAAAAAGAGAGAAAAAAAAACAACTGCGCGTAAGAGTTGCACGATCGATCTGCACTATCGATAGCGCGGGGCAGGTCGTGAAAAGGAAAGTGAATGCACGCTGGTGCCTTATATCCGCTATTATGCTAAAAAGTTTGATGAACCTTTTGCGCACAAGGTGGAGGTACCTACTGTGCCGTCGTCGCCGTCTTCGTCCGCCTCCGTGTCCGCCCGATCTAATGCGGGTTACCATCGCGATCGGAGCTCCGCATTTTGAAGCTTGGGACCCCCAGGTGATCATGTAAGCACCGTCAGGTTTTCTCTCTTCTGTGTTTTATGAACGTGACGACGACGACGGCGAACTTATAAGGTCGATGTTGCCTTTATGTAACATGAGAAAATCGAGAAATCACATTTTTTCCACATCTTGTTAGTAGCTCGGCCCAGGTTCGCTGTTTTTCTTGTTAATTGGGAAGTTAGGTAACTCGTCAAGCAGCGATAGACGCTCTGTGGCGGTCTGGTGCATTCAAAGAACGATTCAGGGCAAAAGAAAAAAAAATAATAATAATTCGTTGATGTGGGTACGGTAGGATTACGTTCACACAATTTATAAACCTTCGGCACACCAGAAGAGAAGGTAACAGTGATAATCGATGCAAACTTCACCTTGCTTGAAAAACGGTTTCTTTTTCCTCTGTTATGTCGACTAATGTCACCAAATTTGTAAGATCGTTTAAGAAAAAGGTTATCAAGGTTACGTGCGCAAAAGATCTTTTTCTTTTTATTTGCTGTGAGGTATTTTTGGGGAAATAAAATTTTGGAAAGCATCATCAACATCACATCTAATATGGAGTTGTTTTTTATGAACCACATAACGGGACCTTCATTTCAGCAATTCCGTATTTTTACATAGTGGTTCCATTGAACTTGACGGTGTCCGCTTTTTTATTTCTTAAATTTATTCACCGATACCAACAGCATATTATGCAGGGTCCGTTAGTTGGAATTAAAAAAAATATTAAAAACGATAAACTGTTATTGAGATGCTATCTGAATTGTGATGTCTTTAGCATGTCATATCATAAGTTTTATTCTAAAAGTAATATACAGTGAATCTGGTTGAACATTCGCAAATCTTTTAAATTATCCTCGAGTCGAATTTTTCGCTTTTTTATAATATATTTTAATGCTTTATTAAAGCTATGCATAAGGCCAAGTTCAAAATATAAAAAGAAAAGAAATATGAAAACAGAAAATATTTTCCATTGGTGAATGAAGGTCGTAGCTCATTTTTTACCAAAAATTAACATAAAACCAAAATATAGATGCGTAGATGTTTTCTTAGTCTGTTCAACTAATTTCACTTAAAACTAAAAGTATCTATAAAATATTATTTTGAAAAACTAAAACCTGAGTACAAAGGTATCTTTTAGATAGGAGGCGGGCCCGAGAACCCAGCACTTAAACCATATGGTCTATTGCGCATACAAAAGTGTCTTATGTGCATATTTTAATTTTTTTATAATAAGTTTTATACTTTAGTAGTATATTTAAACTATTCGAGACCGTTGACTCACCATGTTATTCATGCAAAGAAATCCATTTAATTTTTAATTGCAATACTGTAAAAGAAGATAATTCAGATCATATAGAATAAAATTTTTTAAAATACTTATTAGACTTAAAAAAAATAAAAACGAGTATCCAACAAGTAAAAACAAGTCGACAGATTGAAAACTTTTAAAAAAAATTAATATAAACATTTTTGAATAGTAAAATATAGACAGTTTATTATAAAAATATACGTTGAAACTGATTCCACCCAAATTTTGTAAAAATACACCAGAATGTAATTATATGTGTTGCAAAATTGTTGGTTTTTTAATTAGGCAATATTTTCTACTATATTTTAAAAACGACGACATATACAAATAAAGTAAAAATATAATCAATTTTGGAATCCCTAAGTAAAACAATTTTAAAAGACATTAAATTTGTTTAAAATCTTGATACATCTATTGCGATAGTTTTACTAAAATTATTATTTTTTTTAATTCAAGAAGATCGTGAAAATGAAAGTTGTTGAAAAAGGAAAGCTTTGAATTTAATTTGCTATATTTTGAATTCAAAGTACTGGATTGTGCCAGTTTGGAAAATCTAGAAAAACATTTTTCAACTCTGAAACAAATTTAAATTACAGAAATGTGTACGAAAGCAATATCTAACCCATTTAGCGTATTTACAGTCTAAGACAATAAACTTGCCACAGACCATAAAATTCTAAATAAAATAAGAAGATTGCGAGCACATGTAGACGAAAGGGGTCGAGCCAGAGACGGGCAAGAGGTATTAAAAATTCATGACCCGTTTCAAGAATTCTGCCGATCACTTTCACTGATACTCCGTAAGATTGCGATCTTGCTATTCTTTTCTATTTTTCACCTTATAATTTTTATGGATTGCTTGTGCTGTGTAACCAGGATGGGCGCATATATATCTCCCGGCGTCGTCTCTTACGTCTTACCTAAATTTTTAGCAGTTAACGCATATGTGAGAATTTCGGTGCGTGTACATAGGTGCGCGAAAGCGATAAATATGCGTTGATTGCGCGCACACCTATCACCCATCTACTTTGGGGGGCATTTGCCTGTGCGTCATTCTAGCGCGTTCAGTCTGCGTTTCAGTTCGTTAATTTCTGATCTTTTGTTTAAAATGGCTTTAGAGTATGGTGCCGAAACGTTGAATAAAATAGATAGGCATTCGTTGTGATGTGGCTAGACTAGATTTAAATGGATGGATATATGGCGGCATGTGCATGCGCTCACCAGTCTCGGAAGTATTTAGAAAGGGTTCGGGCGAATATCTGGGTCAAGCTCTTTACGATTTGTTGACGAATTTTCTTTTTTTTTTTTTATTTAACTACGTAACGGTATTTGGTTTTCTTTTTAACCATTATACTTTTCATTCATGTCGCGCATAAGAACTATAAGGTTTTTTAATTTTTAATACATGACTCATTTTAGGTAGCAGAATAAACATGGCACCAGAAAAAATGCTCAATTTCCAATTTATGTATATAAAATTGTTTTATAGATAAATCACCCATTTTTTTCATTGATAAAGTAAAAATAAGAAATGTTTTATAAAACAATTTTTTTCGGATTTTTATGTATAATTGCTAATACGAACCATTTCAAAGATATAAAAGTATACAACATAAAAGTTGTTTTGTTATTATGTCTTTAATTTTGCTGCTTACACTTTATAGTAGGTGAAAATAATTGGCTGGGAATTTCCTAGTTTGAACAGATTGCAAACTTTAAAAAAAAATGTTTTATATTAGAGAACTTCTTCCTTTTCTAGAGCTAAGTAGCCCTCTGAATATTCCTGCTTTCATTTTAAGCAGAAATATTGACATTAAATTATAATAAATAATTATTATTTAATTTTCCTTTTTTTTTGTATTACCAACTACAATATTGAACAGAAAAATGAAATTTTTTATTTTATTGTGTATTTGTATATTCATTATAAACGCACTCGGATTTAATACAATATTTCGGAATGAAGTGGTAAAATTTATAGATTTGTGTATCGAACAAGGATTTTTTACCGTTTATTTACAGGTTAATATTTTTAGAATGGAGAAAAGAAAAGCTATGCAATTTCTTGGTGGTGGTGTTTTAATTAAAGAGAGAATGGTTGTAACAACTGGACTTTGTTTTTTTGATAAAGGGTAATGTTATGTTAAAGAATATTTCAGCCAGAACAAATAGTTCCATATTGCAGTGTTGATTTAAGATATCCTAGAAAAATATCCGTCTCAGTTGGCTCTTTAGAACTTCATAACAAGTTTTCACCCTCTCGAAGAGTTCAGAAAATTTACTTTAACAATAACAAAGAACAATTAGATTATATAAATGTTGCACTGATCCTGTTGGTACGTCCATTTCGTTTCGGTTATGCAAATTTACCTCAGATAACAGGACACTGTCCGAGAACCTGTGAAATCTTTTGGTGGGATTCTGCGGTGTGGCCAAATGTAAGACAGAAATTCTTCATTTTAATTAATATCTCTTGGTTTTTAAAACGTTTATTAGAATTTTATTTAAGTATTGTTATGTTCTATACCTTAAAATTATTCTGACATCTTCATTTTTTATACAATTCACTTTTAATATGGATGCATGACATCAACAATTTTATGTGTTTTAGTTGAAAAATGCACAAGTTACACACTTGTCTCCATCAAAATGCAGAGCAGATTTGAAAGTCGATATAGATGATGGTCAGGTTTGTGTCAGTAAGAAGAATATATTTGAAATTTATAGATTGATTAAATCTAATTACTTATATAATAAAAAGTTTCAGAAAATTTCAGAAATCTATCGTGTCTTGACTATTGTGGTACTCCACTTATTTGCATTCAAGGTAATGTTAAACATTTTAAAATTATATTATTACCGATACATATTAAAAATTTAAGGAAGCTATAGGCGAGCTTGTGGAATAACATATGAAATGGATTGTCAAGATCATGAGAATTTTAAATATTTTATAAATTTTAATACTCGCTATATACACGATTTTTTTGTTAATTATAAAGATTATTATTATATATCTTTAGGATATCAGAAAAAAATTAACTTTATTTATATTTTAATATTTGTGGTCATGAGGTTATTTATATATTAATAAATAAAGAAAATAAAAAATAAAATTGGTTAAAAGAAAAAAACTGATAGAAACACAATATTTAATGTTTGAACATCCAATTTCATGACTTCCGTTTTTTTGTTTTTGTGATAAGGAGAGTTTAAATGGGATTTATTTTGTTTGTTTTATAGTATAGTCTGTTCTTTGTTCTTTTTGGATCATTTTTAAGCATTTTAAGTTAGATTTTTATTCGGCACAATTGTGAAATAAATTGGCGAAGCAAGTTAATTCCATTCTTATTTTCATTATATTAATTGTACAAATAATAATAATGCAGTAAAAAAAAAGGGTTTTTTGTCGGATATAAAGTACAAAACGTAGAAATTTATTATTTTATTATTATTTTTTATTATTCTATCTGGCTTCCCCAGTGGCTTTCGTTTTGAATGCAAGATCAATTACTCATTAATTGGTGTGGTATGAATTTATATATATGTATATATATGGAATTATCCGATTACAAGACCTAATATTTTTATTAACCATGCGTTATTATGACAAATCTAAATATATATATTCTGTTATAGTCTAAAGTCTAAAGAAAACGTAGGTATATTTTCAGTTTGAATTCATGTTTCGAAGTTTGTAGTTGCATATGTACTTTGTTTTACTAATTTTTATTTAAATTGTTTCATATGAACAAAGGCAACCATATTTTTATCATTTTAATATTAATCATAAAAATATAAATGCCAAGTCCTCGAAAAAAGCACCCAACGGAAATAATCCCCAGTACATTATAAGCCCGAAGGCCGCCCATTGCACTATTAAAGACTTTAAACTTGATACCCTAAATCAAACTGACCACGGGAATGTCCCTCGACGGTCTAAACTTCCTTGAACTGAGCATTCGACGATGGTAAAAAGCCGTAAAAGGGAAATCATTAAAGCAAGCAAGAAGAAGAAACCTTTTACTTTCCTAGAGAAAAGAAAAGAATACATTTTCCAAGTCCCAGTTTCATGCTAAGCAAGCCAATAAAATTCTTTGAAAATATTTTGCCTCACAATCCATAGCCCTGTAAACGGCTAAAAGAAGAATAATAACAACACAACAGATATAGTGGCTAGAGAAGCATAACAGCATGGCATATGCAATAGCAGTAGTCTGCAACATTGGCAGCAGCACCATCATACAATAAACTGTAAAGTTCGCGTGACACGAACATGTTACATTCCGCGAAATTAGGTTATATAACAAAAACGAAGAAGAAGAGGAAAAAGAAATATTGTGAAGAGGAATACCGGCCAGCCCCTTGTGCATTTTGGTGGTAGTGGAACATCACGAAATGTGCAGCTCATAATATGCCCCCAGAATGTCGTTGACACAGAAGAACCAGGAAAAGTATACGTTATATGCCTAAAGATGCCATTAAACCTAGGCCTAGGGAGAGGCTGGGCATTTGGGGGGATTGTCAAATGAAAATGAAAATTGCAACGAATAAGATAGGATATAACCAGACCAAAGTATGCATACGTGTGCTAGGAAGTAGAAGGTAACGAGAAACGTGATAATATAAATATATAATATAATTTAATATACAACTTCACAGCGATAAATGAAAGCGTTACTTAACGTTAATTGATATAGTCCATAATTAGCTGCTGTACGGCTACTGTAGCATACAATAGCACCATACCAATGCCCTTAGTGTGACACATATTTCACTGTACAGGCTAGCACGAGATGTGCAATCTTCATTCCGTAGTATAATGTTTTCCGCATTGGATAAATAAGTGTTGTATTTAAAAACCTAATGCTGCGAAAATACTCTTTTGCGATACGCGAAATAAGAAAAGTACAGTAAACGCTTGAAACGCTCTACGGAATGGAAATCTGTTTCTTTACGAAAAAATAAAAATAAAAAAATAAAAGAGAAAAAATATCGAAAAGTGCATCGAAAGGGAACAGAAATAAATAAATCGCGTGAATCTATTTTTGTGTGACTGTGCACCCCAGCTCTGGCACAGGCTGTAGAGCCACCCGCAGCTTAAATAGAAAATAGTTGCATTGCAATCTGCATGTGTTGACTCCTCTATATGCGCCAGAAACGTTCAACAATACCGAGTGCAAGCGGGATGCACTAGGAGACGGAACACCAAACTAACCTAGTTTCAAGCTGTCGAGTTTGGGTCAAAGACCTGCAGGAGGTCGCCACCGTAGCAACGAGCAACAACAAGATTCTATCGAATCGACCGAAAACTGTTGTAGGGGGATGGGGGAAGGGGTGTAGAGTCAGATCTGTACTACGTCTATGGTGATGACGATGATGACGACGACTACGGCTATGGCCAGTCCCATAGCTGCACATGCACATAGCAATTATTTTCAACGAAAGTGCATACCGATATACCATCCCAGTGCAAAAGTGCAGCACACAACTTAGCTAACGATTTGAGAGGTTTATTTTAATGGTGTGTTATAGAACAGCATACATATACATTCAACGGTAGGTGCAGTGGGCCACAAGAAAATCACTCTACATTTTCCATGAAAAGCTCTAGGAAGCTTCTCTTCTTGAAATGGATAACTAGATTTAGTGCCAACTTCCTGATCATGAAATGAAATTCAGCCCTGCATTGCTAAGCCATTTCCTGGTTGTAACAAAGAGTGCATTATCTAAATTTCCGTTAGTATGCCGCAATCGATATTAAAATGAACAATTTTAACGATTTACAGGTAATGCATTATTATTGAATAATTTAAACAAAATATTAAACGGTTCTTTCTTATTCAACATGTTCACACAGTCAGATCCGACTTAGATACGAATAACAATGATTCTTTCGAAGATTTAGACTGTTTATACGAGTTTTTAGTTTTCCTTTGGCTGATAATAGAATTATTAGAATTACTGGGCACTAAAGAGTAACATATTCTAGTATATATAAACGTTCCTTTGTAAACCAAAGTATTTTTTTTTTAATATAAAGGGGTGTTATCTTTAATTTGGGATTAGATATATAATCTTACTATCATAAGTTTGTGCATAGTTTCCCTTTAGTTTAATTTTTTGAAATACGTAAAAAGTCCGGTTATATTTCTAATCATTAAAATATACGAATATTATCTCCTATTTTTAAACTAAGCGAAACTTGGGAATTTATTTAGTAATAAAATTCGTTTAATCAAAGAAATGACAGCTTGTTGAGGAAGTGGAGATATTTTAATTAAATGCAACCTTAAATATTTTTTTTGCTGTAAGATAAAAGAATACTATCCAAAATCAAATACATTCTAGTTCCTAACATTCTTTTCGAAGAATGTATCGAACTGCATTACCATGTTTGACAATTTACTTCCGGGTCTTTCTAAACTGTTAATAAATCCGCTAATTAAATCTTCATTTAACATTAAATTTGTGTGCATTAGTGCTGGATCATTAAGTTCGCCCAATTTATGAAGGAAAATAGCCTGAGAGAAAACTAACTTCGACTGCATAGGCTTCCTCGTATGACATAACTGTTGGGTTCTTTTCTTTTTCCCGTAGTCTGTTCGATTGGAAAGCACCAAAAAGGTGCCTCCAAGCTTCTTCTATATGAGCGACCATATATCAGCCGATGGCAGTACTTTTAGTTAGTTTTTTTCATCTTTTACTCTACTGTGTGGAAAGCGGAAATTAAGAACTGGGAAATTTATAGCTATGGCCACCGTGAAAGCCGTCTCGCTAAAAGGGCTTTGCAAGAGGGCCACTAGGCGATTAAGAAAAAGTCACCTATGTGCCTGGTTGTATCCGTGGTACCGCGAATTCAGATAAGCAAAGTAAAAACGGAAAAATAATTGACAAAAAGCGAAAGAATCCCCCGGTGCACATGC
Organism: Proctacanthus coquilletti; assembly: GCA_001932985.1. Lineage (NCBI taxonomy): Eukaryota > Metazoa > Arthropoda > Insecta > Diptera > Asilidae > Proctacanthus > Proctacanthus coquilletti. The sequence continues at coordinate 1,516,762 of MNCL01000010.1, forward strand.
AACAGCCGTCACCGCTGCGAGAAGAAAGTGAAATCTAAAAACATAACCTCACTCTGAGAAAGTGAAAGTGAAGATTGCCGGCTGGGGCCTCCGGAGGGTGGTATGGAAGGTGTACAAAGTTGTATGGTGTGCGCTTTCTGACTCCTCGTCGTTGATAGAGAGAGGTCCGTCAGCGGCAGCGGAAAGGTTGCGGCTGCCAATGCAATTGCACTAGTGCGCGCCGTCGCCAGTAGATGCATTCGCAGTGATGCAACACAAGATCAAGTTGTGGTTCGAAAATGCGGAAGAGCCCGAGACTCGGTCGGATCATGCAATCGACATCAAGAGTGGCAGCGCAGCACCACAGCACCACTCACTGCGGCCGCGCGGTCCCTCCTTTCTTTTTGGGGGGATCACGGCGACCGGGGGGATCTTCATGTAATCTAATAACACGCGATCTCTATCGGACCGGATTTACGTAAGCCATCTACTCTTTCGAGCAAAATCTGTCCGGTGCTAGTGGGAAATGTTATTGCTCCGGTTTCGCTTTCCGCGGCAACGCCGATGATGACGACGACGGTGGCGGAGTTTAGCCTTTGAGAACTGGGGGTATGAACACTTTTCACTTGTTTTTCTTTCGTATACAAATCAATGTATTGTATTCAACAGATTTGGTTCCTACTTGATAAGAAATATGATCCTAGATCTGGAATTGGCTCTTAAACTTATTATTGTTATAAATTTTTTGATAGTGACTATGTTTTTAGAAATTATACTACAAAATAGGGGAAAATGCAGCCATTTGACTTGAGCGAGATTGAAACTTCTTTAAAGTCGATGTACAAAATTAAAGAATTAAAGAAAGATAACGCATTTCTTTAAAATGGTTTATTAGAATGCTTGTTTTTAATTCCATTTATAGCGTATTATTAATTAACTTTAAGTAACTTCTTGAAAGTGAAAATTATTAGTTGTTTTATTGTTCGATATCTAAAGAAATACGTATTAAGAAAAACAGTTATTTCCGCACTGCCGTAGACTCTGTAGGCTGTGTGGCAGCGCGGATAATTTAAAATGCCAATCGAGTGGGTATCGCGGATTGCCAAAGTGCCAAACTGCCGACATTCGTGCGGCAATGCCTCCCGCGGCACACGGGCTGGCCACAAATACAAACTGAATGAACTTCACTTTTATTATTAATTGCAGGTATTTTACAAAAACCACTCACGTTTCGCTCGGAGCAGTCCGAATTTACCTGACTTTCACATCGCGCGGCGCGATTTACGTAAGCGTCACATTGAACTTTGGATGCGTTCGAGTCACTTTCCCCATTCTTCTCGATTCACGATCCAAATGATTTTCTGTTTTGAAGGGGGGAGGTGAAGAGGGTGGGGCGGAGTTCCTTACGCCATGAGGAGGTCGTAGAGGCTTATTTCCATTTACCTCCAACGTGTACAGGGCAAAAATGACAAAAAAAAAGAATAAAAAAGAATTTCAATTTCACTGAGAGGCAGGTCGATGAACTGTACGAATTTTTTTGGCAGCCTTTCCCTTGACACAATACCCATCGAATTTTGGGCAGCTCACCTCCGTTTTGCTTTTGACCGTAAAAATTAGCAAGATGCCAACAGAGCAGTTCACCTGGGGGAAATCATAAATTTTATGAAATTGTCACTTGTTGCTCTTAAGGCGATGATTATCGAGATGCGTAATGACACAGATCACTGCATCTCAACGGCAACAGTGTAAGAAAGATTTCATAAAGTTTTGTAATGCTGTTCAATAATTGGAATGGAAGATTTTTTCCGAAGTGATACACACGATATGGAAAGTTCCAGTTACATAAAGTTTTTGTAATAGAGAAGTAATTGGCTTTCAAATTTTAACTAGACAAAGGGCTAATCAAGTTAATTTATATATATTTTATAATGAAGGCAATATTGATGCGGTTAATCCCATTAGTTCCCAGTTAGAGTTATTTAAATGCCTTTAATTTTTTGAAGGTATGCAATTATCCGTATGCGCTGGACTAGAACGATTTTCGCATTTCGAAGCTTAGGTCAGGAAGCGCTTTGAATATTGATCGCAATGGATCCTGAAGCCATTGTGGCAGTGACTTTGTCACACTATTTAGCAGATATTTACATTCATGTGGAATTTTACTATGAAATTTTTATAGCATTTCGCTTATACTCGTACCTTAAGTTCTTTCGAATTTTAAAGGTCTGCTTTTTTTTTTACATTATTATAATTATTATATTTAAATGAATAACCAAATCGAAATGTCGAATTTCTGTAAACTTATAATTTTAGTAACTTTTCGTTACAATGTACAACCTAATAACAAATACATTGATATATATGTAGATAGCATATATAAGTATAAATTTTAAAGTTACAATAAAAATGAGAGTTTATTCCCTTAATTATAAGATATACACTTTTCCGTTTGAATTTACCAGACTTAATAAAGATAATTCAAGTAGCTTTGTTCTTTGTGGCTAAACCTTTCAGCTCGAATAAACCTCATCTTTTCAAAACTCATGTTTCGTAAGCGATGGCGATAATATATGATTAAGGTCCGTGAAGACTACATCAATCTAACGAAATTACAGCTTGAACGACCTCTCCAGCCCGTTGAACTTCTGTTGATCACGCACAATTTGAATGGACGCGCGCGAAAGACGTACGGAAGTTGCGTCGCTTTCACCCAATAGCGCGCCCATAGAGGGCTCCAAAAACCGAAGTGGAAACAGAAAAATCTACTAGGGCCCTATTGTCCCTATACAGATGATGCTAAAGACATTAGGAGGTCATACGACCGGGGCCAGAGCAAGCGGTTGGAACTACGCAATAGCAAAGATTGCATCACTTCTTTGGCCAGGCCCGTCCCTTGAACAGAGAGATGCCCTTGGACCTACAAAATGCAGCCCTGGAGGTTAACGAACTTCCATCCGAACTCGATCGATTTATGTGTGAAAGCTCCGTGTAGTACTTTGGTACTAGTGGGGCTCCCAAAAAAAAGCTCAAGCGCGGCCCCATTGCTGCAGATGCTCCCTCATCGTCGTCACTCTGGTTTCAAGTGTGCGCCCCTCGGGAAAAACTAATGTCATTGCCAAAATTTACTCACACAGCGAGGCGTTGGCTGTTTGCTGACCTCATAAATCTGTACCGCCCCTATCTCTATGAAATTACACAGCCACCAACCCCCGGATGCTGCTTTATCAGAAAAAGAATTATTGAAAAACAAACTGGAAAAAAAAATCGAAATTTGGGTCTCCACTGCCGATAATGCTTTATGGGCACACTTTTCATCAAGATTAGGTCCAAAACAGATCGTTGTTTTCTGACCTTCTTCTGTTGTGACACCTTCGTTTTTCTCCTGCAGCGAATTCACAAAATTTTTAGGCAGGAAGTCCAAAGCAAACTGTTGCTTCTGCTGGATAAAGCTCGATATGATTTGCCTTTATATAACTAAGGGTCAGAATAAAAGCCCTACCTTTGAATTTCGTTCACATTTTGATAGCTAAGAACAAAGTAATGTTATTTTTGCTGCCGCTACTATTGGAACCGTGTGGTGTGGTGCAACGATCCACGGAAATAGTTGCGCATCGCTTATGAAATTTTCTTCTTCCAGCTCGAGCTGCTTACGCATATATATACAAGATGACTTCACGCGGCCCCGCTTCGTAAAAAACAATTTTTCTAATCTTTGAATGGCTCGCCGTATATAGGTCAGCCTGGCGCAGAGTTAATTTGTCACTTTCAATGTATATCACAGAAAAAAAATCGAATTTCGGTCATACGGACCTTAAGAAAAGCGATCGTATGATCCCATTTTGCGGAATGGTCCATCTTTTCCTACAATTTAGAAAAGATATTTGGAAAAATTTTGAAGAATTTACTCATTTCTTTCCGACATTCGATCTATTTTTTCGGCTGTCATACCGTCAAATTTTGAATTTGGGACACGCATCTTTTTTTAGGTGCTGCCGCGCCAAACAGCCTCGTTCCTTTCCCAGAACTTTTGTAATAAACACATAATATTTTTTTTTCATTTATTCTTTTTTTATTTCGTGTTTTTCAGTTGCGTTCGTGAAATGCGTGCTAGAAAATAAATATGTGTGTTAAATGCCACGGAGCAAGTTTTTTTGGAGGTTGCATAATTATCAATTGACCTAATGGTTTCGAGGGGGTGCCCACTTTACAGCTCTCTGAAAGCCGGCTAAGGTTGCGATACCCCTGGGCTGATATCAATGCGAAGGTCTATTTATATGTGGATTTTATGACCTGGCAATGTGTTTTCCTGGGGAGGCTTGCATTGCTAGCCGCTTTGAGGTCGTTCTTTTTTAAGTGGATTAATTGGATTAGCGAGCGCTTAACTGAAAGGCTTAGAGTTTCATAAATTTTATGAGTTGTCCCAAAGAAAGATGAAAGAAAGCAAGAGTATAAAGGCAATCATTATACACTTGATATAAAGTAGTTTCTAAGTTAGAAGTTGGGAAAAATGCTACGTTTGTTTTAACGGGTTTTAAATGAATCTTGTTTAAAATACGATACGAAAAGAATGGGAAATTTTTATTTGAAAATTTTATTTTGTCGAGAAAATTTTGCATATTTGGTAAGCTTAATTTAAGTGCAGGTTTTTATATCAAAGCCTGTGCGTAAACTGGGATTACTTTGTTAGGTGCGTATTGATGTTGCTGTAAATCATTTGATCATTTGTTTCTAAAGTTGTGGACAATTGTGTGGTTGTTTAGTTAGATAACGAAAATATTAATAGTTGCAGTACAGGAGGTAGTAAATCTTTCTTTGAAACCCAATATAATATATAAGTTATAGTTATCTTTCTGTTATAGTATAGTAATTTCTTTTATGTACACTGTTCGCTATGAATGTAAAAGCTAATGATGTAATTTCGATTCATATGGATTCCAATATATTCGGACAGGTTTAATTAGTGGTTCTTATAAAATTTACTCCCTTCTGGGGTCTATAACAAAAATGTTTTAATGTTGTCCAATACAGAAGCTCAATACAGGTGGGGATCGATTATCCAATCTTCTTCGAACGTAGATCAGTCATTTCTAGCAATTTCCATCGTTGTAAGATTTCACTGAAGTCATAAAATCATCGTCATCGGTGATTGAATAAATGTGCAACAAACTTGAACATAACCTCAAATCGCACGATGCTGTAATAAATGTCTGGACTGCACACTTGTGCAAAAATTTATGCTGGTGCTACTGCTGCTTCTGCGGCGTTGTCGTGTAAAATTGTATTAGATAATAGTGAAACAAGGAAATTGCAACGTTTGCGTACAGACAATTTCCTTTTCTTCAACATCAGTGATTCACAGATTCCATCGTTTCTAAAAAAAAAAAAGGTAAAGACAGTACAGTTCGATTCGCTGTGATGTATCCACTCCGCAGGAGATGAAGCCAAGTTTGAGAACTTTAAGAATAATATCGTTATTAAGGGGCGGCATAAAACGCGCGGTACGATCGACCAATCAACCGTCCAGGTCGGTGTACAGCAGTACCACCGGCGGTGGCAGCACCGTCGCGTCGCACCGATTCCGGCCTCAAACTCGGGTACTCGGGATCGGGGCTACACAACTTTCATTTTCGCTCCCAACAATTTTTCATATGCGCGTACACGTTTTTGACTGTCTTACTTTCGTTTTGTTTGTCTGTTTTCCTGTGCAGCGCACAGGCCGTTGTTAGTCTAACCACGATCCGCGATCAGTTCGTGGAGCCCAGAGGTCGGACGGGTGATCGGTGCAGATATTTGCCACGCTTGTACTTGGCTTATGAAACGGTCCGCGCATATTTGCCAAGATCGACCGACCGAGGGGCACGATCTTCACTTTGCATTACACCATTCCTCCGGAGCTGTAGATAGATGCTGCTTGTGGGACGACGATGAATTTTGTCTTCATTTCCTTCGGCAACGTTGGTTTTTTCTTCGTCTTCTTCTTCTTCTCCTTTGCCGCATCTTCTTAACGTTTACGATCACCTGGTGGCTGCTTTTTCGTTCTTTGCCACTTCTAGCAACGGTATTCGTTGTACAATTGGCATGGCATAGCCCCGGGGAGGAGATCACAAACTGATCTTTTATTGAGGAAGACAGCGGGAAAATGGTTTGCGGTGAAAGTTGTGTAATTACACATTTTTTTCCTTCTACAAATCTAGTGCTCCGTGGCTGCTGCTTCAATGGAGTTTCGCTTTTTGCCAGCGTTACATGCACCACCGATTTCCGCTTAAAGAGGCTTTAGACAATTTCTTGATTAGCGCACTGGCGGCGCTGGTGCTGGTTTAGTGCACGGTTATGCAACATTCCAGCGTTTCTCGGTTGATTTTTTCGCGTATCATAATAACTTTTACATTAATGAAACATATTAGCTAATCGTCTAGCTGTTGGATGCCTGATATCACAGTCCTCCGGCTAATGGTGCTGTTAATATTTCAAGTATTGGCTTCATACTTCTTTTACTTGATATAAAGTTATTTTTTAAATGGTTATTATCATTTTAACCCATATAAAATTATATTGTTAAATTCTAAATGGCATGTTGAAATTTTCTTTATATAAACCAGCATTGATGTGATGGAAACATCACACAGGTGTCAGATTAGTTTTTCATATGCTTCAATATATTTTTGGGAGTAAAATTTAAGTAAACATAACATGAAAAGTAATCGCGATTTTTTCAGCAATGGTTATATATTTGAATAGATACTTTTACAAAACTGATAATAATCATTTAAATAGAAGTTAAATATAAGTACTGTTAATTGTAGGCTAAAAAATAATTTTTAATTATTAACCAAGATAAAGTATGTATTATATGTATTTTGTATTCTTCATTCATTCATTCATATTACTTTATTTTTATATATTTATATTATTGACCTGATGACGTTGTGTTCAACTCACATGACTCAACCGACCAGGTATGCATTTAAGTAAACAACGCAACGAGGTAGAATGTTAATAAGACCGTATAGATTACTGTTTTTTACAGCTCCATCAAATGGAAGACAGGGAGAAAGAGAAAGAACACGTTACTAATTTGCTTTGTTCTTGCGCTATAGAACAGTTATCCTTGGCAAGAACAAGTTACTTCCCGAATGCGACACTAATTATCGCTAGAAAGCACATCCACACCAACTCTATCTTCCTGATCGTGTATTTAAACGGGGGGGTTTACATAAAAACCTTGGCATCAAATGAGTTCGTCTATAAATGCGTACAATAAAAATACAACACCAAAGTTTCAATCCCCAGCAAAAATTCTATTCGTGCAATGGACGTCCTCGACGATCGTTGCACTCTCACCACCTTGTCAAGATATCAAGTTGATGATCGCAATTAAATTTACCGTTATTCATTTATAGGTAATATACATTCCTTTTTGATTATTTCAAGTGTGAGAAAAATGATTTCCTCATTTTAAAGTTGTTTATAGAATACGATTTGATCGCGGAAAACTGCCTAAGTTTTCATTATCCTTGTACTTGCCACTACCGCCATTGAGTGACCTTGATTTTGATCAACACCCATACCACTGGAATTTGCATATCATAGCTGTTAAACCATTCGGCATCAATGCAGGCCGATGTGGCGCGGTCCAGTGAAAACGACAATTTTCTTGAAAATCGCACAAGTCCAAGGAAATTGAAAAAAGCTCAATATGCCACAGTAGCTGTAACCGACATAGGTGACGGTGCTAGCGACCGTACAGAGGGAAGTATTGTTGTCGACTTTCAGAGGTTCTTGGCGCGGTTCTTTCTAGTTTTTCTGCATTTTGTTCTGGACGCTTGGTGCAGGTGGTATCAATGCCGTCAAGTTGTAAGTGTTGACATCAGTTGAAATGTTGCGACAAATTATCTGATTGACTCTGTGTGTGCAATAAGCGATTGGATTAAATTCAGTTAGAACGGATAAGAATTGATCGTGGCGCATCGACAACAATCATGATGGTGGCGGTTATGACGCAATTATTGCTCTCAGAGTGTCATAGAACGGCCACCATATACATTGGAAACACCCAAGGCGATTTACAGAATACTCGTAGATCATCGATCCTGAGAGTGAGCCAACGGTGATGATCATGTCTGAGTTTTACACTACTGAATGTTGTACACCTTGAGAATGGCGGGTTAACTTCTAGCGCATGATAACCGTATTAGAATGAGCCCGAATGCACCGCTGCACCCGACCGCCAATCAGCATAAATCAGCGAATCGAGCACTTTCATGCGACAGCGATCGCAGCGACGCCAGCAACAAGCGTAGCCATGACTTTAAACCTTTTTTAATGCTGAAAAATGCAAGTAGCCAATTATTGTCCGCGTAGTTGCTCGCCGGCGATTTTTATTCTGTATTATTATTATTATTTTTTTTTTTTTTTTATTTTCCAATCCATGTTTCAGCTACAGCCATATCGCCTAAATGCAATTTTCTGACGAAACTTTAGCTGTCCGAGACTTTTTGCCTAATCTTATATTTTTGTTGCAACTGTAATCGTGCGGCATTATTACTGACTGTACTGCAGCGTGATTTGCACGAGAAATGACCATTGGGACGCGTCTACCAAGTGGTGCTATAGCTCTTTGGATCTTGTACGTGTTCTGTTCGCGGAATTATTATTTCACGCTATGGACGCTTATCTGAAATGAACGATCTTGAAAATGGAACTTAAACGTCTACAGTCTATATGCGGAAATTATTACATTCCGGGTGTTGCCGAGATTTCTAGTAATAAGGACTGCAAATGGGGCGAATCGGGGATTAAATGGGGAATATAGGAAAATAATTAAAAATATGAAATTTTATACCATAAAATTCACAATTTTATTAAAGTCATATCGTTGATCTAAACTTTGTATATTACACGCCAGAATAACAACAAATAATTCAATAAAATTAATACCTTGTCTACATTTCCTTTTTTATGCTAATTCGGATTAAAAAAATATTTTTTTACACAATTAAATTAAAGTCAAAATCATTATAATCCATAATTTGAGAAAATTTTAAGAATAGAAAGACATTCTCCTTTCAACTAAAAAGATTATAGAGTTTGTTCTTTTTACGTGAATTCTATTTACGTATATTTTTAGGAATGTGTTTATCGTATAAAAAGAGGTTTAGGTTTACTGGATTTTGTATAAAAACTGGTATAATTAATCAAATAATGATATTTCTGGATATTACGGCCTAGACAACTTAAAAAATTTTATTATTGAATTTATAAATTTTAAACAACAATAATATTTCTCTTTTCAGGCGATTTGTGTAATGACGCGAGCATTTCTTTTGCAGCGTTGGAATTTCTTTGTATAAGGTAAGATGCATTTTTAGACAAAGCTGAACTAATGTTATATCATTCAAAATGCTTAATTCAATTACCTCGATTATCTTCAGTTATTGATAAAAGTTAGTACTCGTAAATGTTGTTGCTTACTAAAAGAAAACTTATTTAGCTTTTATAAAAATAGTAAATTTTTTACGAAAAGATCAATCAAGTCAAATATTTCATTTGAAAACGTAGAAGTTCTTTTTGTTTTATTCTGCTTTTATAACCGCTGATCTATTCTCTTCTGCCACTAAAATTTCATTCTTACTTTCCTGTATATTCTACTTAAATAGTAAATACTACACATTTAATTTGTACTTCCTGTAGTGTTTATTTTTACCATATTTTGTCGAAATTAAATTGCTATTCAGTAGTTGTATATTTTTAATTGCATTGTCGTCACGTAGCGTATTGATTATAAAGCTACCATGTCTACTAAAAAGTAAAATTAATTTGAGATGTTATACATTGTCTTAAAAGGTAATTTTTCTTTCAAATGATGTGGGTGGTATACAATTTTTGAACTGCAGCACGCGGCCTAGCATGATTATACTCTCCTACCGAATATTTGCAGGTAACCAGGAAGAAAATGTTCCTCTTGAGTACCTCAGGCATACCTACATAATAATAATACAATAATAGCGTCTATTTACGCTTGGATTTAAGGAAGAGGAAGAAATGCCTGTTAGTCGCGAACGACTTGTTACGTGCAGTCAAAACCTAAGAAGGGGTTATTTTTTTTTTTATTTTCCGTCCGAAAGTGAACACGTGAGTTTGGGAGCCTGTGCTTGTATTTTTCCTGTAAGAGTTCTCTATCTTAGGGTCTCCAAAGCATAGTCAGTAATTGAACTTTCTTTTTCAACTGTTTGTGCGCACGCTCGAGTGACTCGCAAAATCTCGTAATCCGAACAGATGATGTCTTCCAGCAAAGCTGGGCTGAGCATGACAAGTGGATATGTCGCCGCAGGAAACCGCTGCCATATCACTTTTCCTTTCATTTGAGATGCGATGCGAATGAAGATAAGAGCGAGGAAATGAATGTCTTGTCTCAAAGCTAGCGTTTTTGGTTTCTCATGACTTTGTACTGAACTATACATGAGTGATTTTTGTTCTTACTCTTCTGCTTTTGTATAAAATAAGACAAGACAAGCAGGCAAGTTAGTAGGTAAGCTGACGAATAGAAATTGATGCTCAATGACTGGTGTGGGTGTTGGGAACAGGAACTCAGGCTTAATTGGATTTTAGTGATGTCTTATAAGAAATTTCAATGAACTGGTCGACTTGTAGGCGGTTGTTTTGCAATTTGAGTATTTCATAGACCTTATGACTTGTATCCATTACTTCCGCTATAAGTAGAAGATCTAGAGAAAGTTTAAATGTTACAGTCGACAAAAGAAAGTAAGGAAGGTAATAACTGTCGGGCGTGTAATTAATAATACAACTAAGTTTAGTATGAAACATGCTTTTAAGAGGAATGAATTATTTCTGTTTACTTAATTGTTTTTCTAGATAATGCATCATAGGACGATTTATAGGTTAATCCCTATTATCTGTATGGGGTTCAGAGGGAAAGAATATATAAAAAAATATGAAGAAGGATTTAACAGCATTATTTTTGTTAATTAATTTCACTTTTTATATTATATTTTATAAATAATTAAAAAGTGCAATGTGTGTATGTGAATGAAGAAAGCATAACTTAGATGTTACACACATTATAAGTAGGAAAACAATGGTCCGTCAAGTCTTGTTAAATTTGAATTCCATGATTGCAAATAAATCTGTAACCATTTGAATGTTATCGAATTAAAACCGTTCCGATGGATTTGTTCTGTCCATAGTTCTTCCTCTCGGTGAAAAATATGACGTTTCACCTTTTAAAGTTCACTGGGTCATGTCGTAAGTTCCCACGAAAATAAAGCGAACGAGGCAGAGGCAAAAAAGCGACAGCGATGTCGACGACGTCGAAAATCAGCCAGCGCCAAAGTGGAGCTGCTGCTGCTGCAAAGCCGCGCTTGAATTTTCGAACAGAAATTTCCTTAAAGCCGAAGTGGCGGTTCGGTCGGCCCGACGAAAAGCTCCCATTCATGGATCGGACCGAGCGCGCGGCGTGCACATCATTAAAATCGAGCAAACATACCATTAAGGCCCCAGTCACAGCGTTCCCAGCCACCGCCGCCGTCGCCTCGGCCTCCCCGCCCCGCTAAGGGGGAAACCCTGTATGCATTTTGCGTGCTATTAGTGGATATTTATCAAGTTTTTCAGGCGTTGCCATGTATTGGTAGAAATTCATTTCTGGGTCACACGTACGAACGCCCCACTCCAAACGGCGCACAGCACACACCTGAAACTGAAGCGGCAGCAGCACCAGCCGCGAAAACAGGAATTCGCTTAGCGGCACCAGCATAATGTTGTGACGTAAAGTGGCGGTGCCATGGAGCCGTGTAAAAATGCATCGCACAGTTGTGTTCGTTGCGCCGTTGGAGCTTTCTGCAATATACCCGAAAAGACAGATTTTGCAGTTGTGTATATACGGAAAGTGTGCCGTTTTGTTGCGTTCCACGGGTGCATGTTGCCGTTACTGTTGGTGGTGTGTGCAGCTTCGTCCAGAGTGGTGTTTCTCGTTCACTTCACGGTGTGTCCATGTGACGATGCCGAACGGGGAGAAAAGCTCGTCGAAAGCCGACCCACCGACCAAAAATCCCAAGATTATATGGTATGGCAGACTCTCTACGGGTCCTATCACACAGTATACTACACAGCAACCAATCCGTTCATTGCTCACAACGGACGTTAAGCGCTAGAATTAACCTTTTCTCAAAAAAAAAAAAATAATAATAATATAGGAAAAAAATATATATACAATAGGGAAAGAAGCATTCGGGAAGCGGTGAGGGTAGGAGGCGCAATTCGCAGTATTTTTTTTCCAAATTTTTATTTTACTTTTTTTATTATTATTTTATCTGCAATTCGAAACAAAAAAAGATCGAGATTAACTACGGCCTAAACTGATGAACACTCGAGAGCACTACTGAGCACCTCCGATTGGAGCTGGTAGTGATCAAGAATGTAAATCAGTTAACTTGACTCTTCCTCCCCCGCGTTGAAAATGTGATATATATTTCCCGTTTTTTTTTTTTTTGAAATGTGTGTAAGTGCACGGTGTGTATTTTAAATTGATTCGGTTACAATTAGAAAAGCGAACATTCGCGAAGATCAACAACATGTCGACTTTCACTGCTGCTCGAAGGGCTTGCTGAAAAATCGTGTAGTCGAAAGTAACACACAGCAGAGCTCCTAAAGTGGTCTGCGATCCGAAAGAATAAAAGAGAAAAAATCGGGTGAAACAATGCGGCACCCTGACGCTGATCGGGTCCTGAAACTGTAAAAAGGATATACAGTGAAATTGGAAGCAGTTTATATTGTGTGATAGTTGGCAAATACCAAATGTTGCAAAAAATTCAAATGATTGGTCAAAACAAAGGTTGCACAGTTGTATATCTAAGGTATTTGTTAAGTGTTTGTGTTCTCCTATTGCTTTATTGTCAATTTTTTGTTGTTGTACATATTTATGCTGGCCGCTTTAAATAGTTTTCCTGCAGCCAGCTGACCGTACAGTCTTCGCCCATAAGGTGGCCGTTTCGAAAAGGTATCCTGACTGGCTTGCTTCATGTGAATTCCCAACTAGAATCCCAAAAATTGTTGTTTTTTTTTCGGTTTTGAAAACAAAGAGAATTTTTCAATAGTCCACTAAACGATTTTGTATCTTCTCTATTTCAAATAATCTCCTCAAAACAAAAAAAAAACTAAAGGAATAATTTTTGCGTAATTTCGTCACGCAGTAATGCGTGAAAAAGAAACTCATATTTAAAAAGTTCAGCAACATCGATACAAACATCTTTGAAGATCACAACGACAACGACAACATTCGAAGAAGAAGAACGTGAACAGGAACGAGAAGAGGAAGAAGAGTTGGTGCAGGGTGACAAAAAAAAATTATTTAGCAGCAACGACAGGAAGACCAAAGAAATTCAACATTTCGTCAAAAGTGACTTCAAATCCAAATATGCCTGGCCCTCCAGTGTGGTCGGGTACGTAAAATATTATTAAAAAAAAAAAGAAGACAAACAAGGAAGTTAAATTTAACAAAAACATAAGAATTACTAAATTAACTGCAAAAATTATTTAAAAACAAACAAGTCTAAGATGTTTTTTATCCTACGAGAATTACGCATTTTCATGTTTGTTTCGTTGTACACTCGATTCATTTATGGTTTCACAGTTCATTTTGTGATTTAGACGGGTTTTTAGGTTTCGTTGAATTGGAAATGTTTCCCTCATTTTCCACATGTTTCGTTTTATGTTTTAATTGGTACATTTTTAGTGATATTTACGTACCCTGTACGCGCTACTTCTGGCCAATCAATCCCCATTAGCTCCCATCAGATATCCACATGTTCCTGATAAATACAAATAGAGATATTTCATATCAATATCGTTATGTCAATTAAGCAATTTATTATTTCTGAATTTAAAAAAACAAAAGTACGTAATTAACGTATTGTACGCGTATATAATGCACAGGAGGAAAATTTGAAAGCTCGTACAGATGGCCTTGAGAATGAAAAAATATCTTAGAGGATGTCGACACCAGGAAGCTCTGCCCCCTGAAAGCTTCCTTGTGTAATTTGTTGCAATATATTCAACTGAATATCAACTAAAGTATGCTATCAACTAGCCTTGCCCACTCCTAAGAATGTAACACATGCATTCCACTGTGGCTTACATCCCTATTATCCTGTATTATTACGAATGTATTCGTCTTTAATATGAGTTAGTTGCATTCCTCAAATTACTTTAATGTTTAAAATTCATATATCCTGTCTGTAAACTGGATATATCCCTTTAGTACGCGAGGATATCAACTGAAATTAAGGTGGAAGTGGACACAATGAAGCTTAGAAAAAATTCAATGTCGTCAAAGATGTAATAATGAAATGAAACGAAATAGTACAGGCAGTTTTCTTTGCCTTACTTTTTCTGAAAAAAATATATATCTGTTTTTGATCTTGTTGTTACAATGAGTTATTAACTAGTTTGATTTATTTACAATGTTTTTCTGCAAGGAATCAACTTGTTTGAGTCCATTTGCCTATATGCAAGATATTTTCATGACTATTAAAATAAAGATTCGTGTACATTTACATTAATACTTATATATAATTTAAAATTCAGAAATAAAAAACTATAAGAAAAAATTCTGAAAAATATCAAACAATATTGCTTTTAATTTTATAATTTATCTATTTATTATACGGCTCTTGAATGTAAGTAAAGATATGTTAATGATACATAAAAAAGTACATAATTTTTGGAGAGTATACATTCTATAAAACATTTAACTCGTGTATATTTTTACAGCTTAATAATTATTAAAAGGATTATTAATTCCAGTAAATTTTTCTTCAACAAAATTGAATAGTTAAAATTTTATTTAAGGACATAAACAGATATAAAAATTACTTCTACACTTCCATGAAATTCTAAATCTGTGAAGATTTTATTGCTGGAAAGAGTAAACTTTAGTAGAAAATTCCATGTTTCCTTAAATCCAACCTCGTGTTGGTGATTAGTTTTTAAATTTTGTATCCTTTGTAAAAGAATACTTAAATTCACGGCATTTATTTCATTTTTCCAACACTTTTGCTTTTCATCACTAAAAGCCATTAAGAAGATTTTCCACAATTCATCGCGCTTGAATTCTTGGCATGCGCGCATGAGTGAAAGTTCTTTTCTTCCAGACAACAAGAACAGGCGCGCGTTGCAGAAAAAGAAGAAAATTAATAAAACCAGTCACTGGCAACTGTGGAAAATGAAATTTTGCTGGGAAAAATAGAACTAGACTTCCCCTTCCACCTAAAATTCTCAATTGACCGAAAAGGTGATTTTTCTCTTCATTACCTGTGCGACTTTTCCTGAGCTTCTCTTCATTTTGACACCGATGTGCTCACTCAAAGCAAAAATATTATTCTGCGACAATGATTTTTTATATTTTTATTTAATTATTTTTTAAATTTACCGCGGCTATTGTTTGCTGAATTCATGCACTAGAAAAACAAAAAGTATTAAAAGATAGTAAGGTTTCTATAGGTAATCACAGCTACTTAAGGTTATAAAAGTAATGTTTGATAATCAGAAAATATTAGGGAATTTTAAGAATTATTAATAAGATATTTTATGTGTGTGAAACAAAGAGATTTTAATACAACTACAACACGGGCAAAATTGTTTACTAAATTTTGACAAAGATTTGGAACATGTTAAAATTTATTTAAAAAAAATATATTTCTTAAATTATAACAAGCACTGAAACATTTTTAAACAGTATTAATATTATATTATATGAAATTTTTATCGAGCTAAAATATGGTAATTTCCAGACTTAAATGGAAAGTTAAAAAGTACTTTAGAAAATTTAATAACGTACGTTCTTAGTCATATTTGAATTTATAATTTATTTTATTTATTATGTTCTCATGTATTAAACACACATGCCTATAATTTTTAATGTTATTTTTCTATACGGTCTTGTATATTGTTGATCTTCATGATTTATTTAGAAGGTAAAAGTGTTTTTTGTCCGGGATTTGTGGTATGGCAAGATTTATGAAACCCAAGAGACAGAGTTATTCGGCAAGATAGTAAATTAATTTTTTTTTTCTTATGTTATCCCTTATAATGATACCTATATTTTTTAGTGTTATTGAAAATGTCCTAAACTGTAGCTTCGAAAAGATCACCTGTCCAATGAAATGAAATGACCATCGTCAGGAAGAAGTACCTATCTGATTGTTAGTCGTTCCATATTTCCATCATGACAATGCGCAATGCCTGATGGCAAACAATGGACAAAAGGCGAAATACAGAAGAAGAAATAGGAACTTTTGTGTACGGTGGGCTTTGGCATGCGGGTCTCTCTTCAGTGACAATAGTTAAAAGAAATGTGAGAATGTTTTAATCAGCGAAAGCTCGCTCTTTAACTCTTACCTCGCTAGCTTTTTAGATTTCCTTACATTTTTTTCTTTTCACTATATCTATCGAAAATATTCTAGCAAATTGTAAATGATTTTTTGCTGTATGGTAGTGAAAGCTGTCGCCTGGAATGGCGAAGAAATGATTGCTGTGATTAACTGTGGTTAATCTGAAGATTACGTGAAATGGATCTTTATGTTTTTTTTTTTTTTTGTTATTATACATTATTATTTTTTTGGCGATGTCAAGAATTTAATTGTCTTGTCAACATGAAATTATTTGTTCCGATAGCGATAAATGCTTTTTGAATCTTATTTGATGTTTGTGTCGGTAGTATACTTAATTTTAATTAATAACAGTAATGTTAATAGTAATTAATAGTATTTATAAATAATAGCTATAAACTCGAGGGATCAAAGAAGGGGACAAGATTTAAGGTGTCCTTTTTAACCTCAATAAGGCAAAAAGAAAAAAAAAGCAGACATTGAGTGGACATAAGTTACAGAGCCTATGTGGTGAACAACTGGGTGGTGAAAAAACCTGACCAGGAAAGAGGCTTTTCGTTCGCCACGGTGGCTTCGTTATCTTCGTCGGTTCGATCTTGGTTGGGGACGACGGAGCTGTGGTCGCCGTGGCTGGCTGGCTGAGTATGCTCGGGCTCCGCTGGCCTAGCTGACTTGGGGCTTCGCTTTTCACGGCAGTGTTGGCTCTCTGCCTCTGGTGGCGCTCTTGCCGCTCTGTCTACTTTGGCCACCGCCGCCGCCAAGCCCGACGAGACTCCCGAGTCCCAAGGAGTGGTGTTTTTTTAGCTTTTACTGTTCCGATACTCCTCTATAGATGCAAAAAACTTTTTTATAATTTTGGCTGTTTGGCTTGTGCTTTCTTCTCTCTACCGTAGGTACTCCTTTCATTTCACTTTGTTCCGTTCGAATGTACGCACGTACGCGCGGTTCACTCTCGTTCATTTTATTCGGCGCAATCTAAAGTACTATATTTAAAAACCAAAAAAAAAAGCAACATATAAATACATATATATCTTTTCTTTTTGTTTTTAGTAATGATTAAACAAATTATTTTTTGAGTTTTTTTCGAAAGAAGACGAAAAATAAAGGAAAAATATAAATAAGAAAAGGCAATCTAAAGTGTATGTGTATTTTATTCGGGAAAAGATTTCATTCGAAAGACAAACTTCTTGATCGGACGGTGTTGAGTCGGCTTAGTCACATTCGAGATTTAACGAAGAAATGTAACGACTTCTTGCCGGAAATTGAAAGTGAAACGATACTTCTTCCGGGATTTGTTGGAAACGATATATAGTTTTATTTTTTCTTCTATCGCAAAATTATTTTCAAGATTTTCTCATTTTAAACTTATATTGGCCTCGACTTTTACCGAGGACTTTACTGAATATAACTAAGTAATAAAAGTGTTCTAAGACTGTATAAGGCTGATATTACAGATCTCATACACATTTTGTGAAATTTAAGAAATATTATATATTTCTTCTCTAAAAGACTGTGCAGAGTAATATTTAAAATTTAAAGAAAAAAGATATCAGTGATTATGTCTAGCTATTTAAAAAAAAGTGTATTCTTATGGACGTTTGTATTTGAAAATAATTTGTAAGATAAAAATGTGTAAACGGACCATGTGTTGAAAGTGTATGGAATTTGTTTTAAACATAAACCAAAGCATTTATAAAAATAAATTGCATTTAAAAATTGTTCCAATCGTTCCAATTGTTCCAAGGACTTGTGCAGATTATTAAAAGTGTTGAACAAGTGAGACCGTTAAAATAAAAACCGGATAAAATAAATGAAAATGAGTTTTATCGAAATGGAGAACGTTTTAAAACGTTTTTTTAAAGTGCAACTAAGTTTAAGAGGAACACTAAGTAAATTTACTAAAACGGAAAAGGGTTTAAAAACTTAAATAGATGTACATTTTTTTTCATTGCGGTAATATGTGGTTTAATGTGACACCGCCCTAGTTTTAATACTTAGAGGACATTAGAAACAATTTAAGCGATAATTTAAAGAGGAAAAAAAAGAAAAGTGTTTTCCTGTTTTTATTTGCTGTAATATAAGAAATGCCTTATATTTCTCTCGTACACACTTTATTGTTTTTCGCGTTGACTTCTAAACGACTGTGAATCAGAGTGAGTGAGCCAAGTGCGCATGATAAACGCACTTTTAATAACACTTCCGCATGTGCAACAGGCGCACGGCGACGGCAACACAAGTGAACAACTCAAATAAGCGCGTTTGTGGCCGCAAAAGCGCGAAGTACACGCAGTATCGCGAGGCAGGCTGCTTCCCTGTTTGCGGTTATTTTACTTTAAAAAAAATATATATATATGTATATATAATTGTAATAATAAAAAAAACACCTTCTTATTTCGTAATTAATTACACCCAAAGTGTTTTCGTTATCGTCTTAAGAAAAATAATGGTGGTGAATTAAATAGTCCAGATTCCCCAACGTGACCTGTGGTGGTGGTGATTAAAGTTGGCGCGTTTCTACAACGCTACCGTGCTGCGCCCTGTTGATTTAGTTCAAACACAGTTTCCTGTTTTATTATTAAATTGTGCACATTTTTGCGTCTGTTCGATTGCGCGCGACAGCGACGGCTATTTCTAATTGTGAATGTCAAGTATTATCGTATTATCAAATGCCTTTTAGTGTCAAGGACTCCCAACTGCCTGGTGTTCATGATTAATGCATTTATTTTATATAACATCAACAACAACAACAACAGCGACAAAACGTCTAAATGTGGTGCTTAAATATTTCAAAAATTCAAAAAATCCGTCCGAACTGGTTGAACAGTAGCAGTAATAAAATAAGCAGCGACCACAATGCCCAAACGTTTTAATTGTTCTAGGGTTGAAATAACCGAAAATGTGACTTGAATATAAAGACAGTTTATTATTATTATTATTATTATTTTAAAGTGAAAATCACTCATCGGATACAAAATAAAACAATTTTTCAATGAGTTATAGTGCAATCGATGATTTATCGTCAACAGCTTCACCGGAAACCTCATCAACATCAGCAACAGTGTCCACAGATTTATCAACACCGAAAATTATTACTTCACCACTTAATAAAACATTGTTGAAAAAATGTGAAAAGAAATTTCATAGAAAACTTCCGCGTATTTCCACATGCCGTTAGTATCGATTTAAATATTACCTTTAAAAAAAAAAAGTATATATAAAAAAATAAATTGGTAGTGAAAATAAGGAGTTGCTGTGAAAAACAGTAGAAAGTGATTGGCGGCTTCCATAGTGGTGAATTTAAAAATAGAAAAAAATAAAATAAAAAAAAAGGAACTCGGAAGAGGATTATTGTTGAATATATCAAACTGTTTCTAACCATAAATGGATATTCTGCAAGTCTATTTTGAATTTGTACTGTATTTAGTTTTTAAACACTATAAAATATTTCCAACCAACCTTCCTAGATGAACACATTCTACATTCAAAAATAGATAGATGCTTTTCTATTTTTGAATAGAGCAAAGTCTGCAAACATAAAAAGAAAAGAAACGAAGGTCGACACCTTAATTTGCGAAAAGAAGAAACTCATTCAAAATTTTTGCAGAAATTTTGTTGTTTATAGCAGAACAGGACTAAAATTTTTAAAAGAAATGACTTCTATAGGTAACCAAAATTCCAAAATTTTCTTTAATATTTTTTTCTTTGAAATGTTTTTTTCTTAATTATTTTTCCGTTTACTCTCTCGTTTATTTAATTTTATATTTTAATAATTGGCTTTTCTAATTTGGCAAATACTATCATCATAGCTATTGGCACTTTTTTATGTGTACCAAATTTTGGTAACACGTTGTAAAAAACTCTACCCATATTTGATTTAATAATATTAAGATATATCTAAGTGTAGAAATTTTTAAGAATATCGAAATGCTTAATAATAAATATATTTCTTTTTAGTGTTTTATATGCTATAAGATATGAGTAGAGTTTTTTACGCGTTAAATAGGATTTTCTGGGTTTAAATTGTTTGTATAATTGGCTACACTTTGCATGAAAAATATCGACAATTTCTATAGGTTTTAAAAAACTATGCTGAAAAATAATTCCTTCGAAAATTAAGTAGCTATAGTTTTAATGAAAACGACTACACGTGTACACTCAACCGTATCGTAATTTCCAGAACGTTTGCGCTGTTATTAAATTAACATATTGCGAGATTGTAAAATTATTTACTTACGATTATTTTTTTATTATTTTCTAGAATACAGTTTACAACAAAAAAATATATTAGAAATAGCAATTTTACCAATTAATCTGAGTTTTGTATTGTTAATAAAGGAAAATTTTCATGAGCTTTATTCCAAGTAACTATTATTTCTTCCTTTATTCTTGTTTCTACTTAATTTGTTTGATTTGTCGAAAGATTTATCTTAAAAGCCAACCTCATCAAGTAAAATGTTAATAGAGATAAAATTCTAATGAGGAAAAGTTCGTGAACACACAACGCTATAGTGGAAAAATGTAGAAAATCGTAGAAATAAATTGATATGTGATTACATACATACATAAATTTTTAGAAAACAAAAGTTTTTAATAAATTCAATTCAGCTTATTTTTGAATGTTTTAAACACGTAGACGTTTTCATAAAACTTAAACATCAATTTTAAAATTATATTGATAAAAATGAATTTTCTGATGAAAACCAAAAGGGCAAAAGTAAAAAACTTGGATAAACGAAGAAAGTACCAAATATTTTTCTAAGTGAAAAAAAACCGTTTACTTCGTTTACTATTTTCAGTTTCATAGAGAAATTATAAAATGCGCAACCAGAGAAATACGTACTACGCCTGAAATTGCATAATTACCTCCAGAATTAATTGTTATTAAAGAATCTCCAATTAATTAACAGTTACACGATAAAATGGAGACGGTGACATTAACGTTTTATGTTAATAGGTAAAATCTTCGTATGGTTTTTTATGTATACCTTTCGTATTTGTATAGTTTTTTTTTTTTTTAAATAAGTACCTTCTAAAAATTGTCACATTTATCATTCTCCTCACTGAAAGAAAAACCTTGGTAAAATCTTATAGAAACGCCAAATATGGGAATTGGTTATGTTAAACAAAAGGAAATTGTGAAATATTTACAACTTCGGTGGTTATTTTTGCTGTGAAATAGTTAAAATATTGTAAAATTATATTACTAATAGGATAGTAAATCAACTTTTTGATAGTAAATCTACTAATTTTCCTCATATTTTCGTAATTAAGGAACAATTTTATTGTTAAACAATAATTGCTTATTTATTTCAAATTATCAATTATTTAAAATGAATATGCTTGTTAAACTATTTTACTTTGGTTAAATTAAAAATTTTATTATTAAAATTGACTACAATATTGTTTGGTTTTACAATTTAATTACAATTTCTAATAATTGTACTTTTACTACGAAAAATACTTAATTTAAACAAGTTTATTTCTTTCAGTGTTATTATTCATTTTGTATGGTGAAGAAATCAAAGTATATAGATACTCGTTTTTACAATTTGTTTTAATATGAAAGTATGGATGATGTACTTTAAATTGAAAATAACCTTAACCTATTATAGATTTTATGGTTATTCAATTGGGAAAGGTGTAATCTGTTGAAAATCTTCTAATCGAAAAATTGCAATAATAGCCTGCAAATCAGAATGCTTCGTATAGTCTGATTTTATTTACTTAATTCATTCAAGTAATTCGCACGTTATTGAAAGCTCCTCCCCTTCCTCTTCCAAAATTCTATCCTCTACATAAATGGCTTATGATATGTTGACTACAATATGGCAATGGCACTCCACCGTCGAAAGGCCTCCCCTCCGGACAAGATAAGACTCTTATCAATGTCTACAATCCATCGTAACCCCATTGAGAAGCAGATATTATTAGTTCAACTTTTGATAGTGTCTCTGTTGTACTAGAAATGCACCTACTTTTAATATCGTAGAAGTTACAGGATGAAGAATTGAATTCTTCGCATATTCAGTACTTTTTCTAATTGTAAATTTTTACTTTATTTATCAAAATGTTAAATGTGCATTTCTACTGAAAGAGAAAATGCAAGTTTTAATTATAAAAACCTTTCAAGTCTTTCTTTTTGAAGAATTGATCAAAACTATCTCTGATTTATTATTTCAAAATTTTCAGTTTAAATACTTATTTTATTATTTCAAAATTTTCAGTTTAAATACTTATTGCATTTCGTATTTTTTTAATTTTTGGTCTTATCATATCTTACAATATATCTTGTTAGTAAGTCACCAACACGAAAAATTTTACAACGAGTATTTCCCGAAACAAGTTTCTTTAAGATGCTATTGTTGTTTGTAAACTTTAAAGGTTATAATCATGAATGCTTAATCTAATATTCAAATGAATTTGCTTGGAAATCGTCACGTGGGAATTTCTATTATGATAAAAAATTAAAGAACTCAAATTTTGTGGGAGTTACATACAAAAGGATGTAGAGTTTTAATCTCTTCAAGTCAAACTTTAAATGAACTATTTTACAAAACTATTTTTACTTATGATTTGTTTTACTTGGAATAACACACTAGTGAATAAAAAACGATCGTATCTATTAATTGCGTAAATTTAAAAGAATATCAGTAGACATTAAGCTATGGAATTCAGATAATTTCGTTATACTACACTAAAGATAATTTCATTTTCCTACAAACCATAGTATTTTTTAAATTCTTAAAATCTAGCATTAGTAACTAACGATTTTTTAAGTTAAAGGAGAAGAAATACTGACAAGTACTATTTAAAAAAATTGAAAACTGTAAGCAATAGACCTTAAAGAAATGAATGTCTGTTACAGTCGGGTCCTCCTTAACTAAGATGGTGAAACATCCAAAGTTAAATCTTAGTGAGATATCCATAGAAATAAATATAATAGGATATCGAATTGGGAACTATTATATGTTAAGCGAAATAAGGTAATTTTTATATATTACAATATAAAATTTTGTTAATATCAAGTTCTTTTAGGTCAGTATTACAAGGTCCAGTGTAATGTTTGATAATAATCAAAAATATATGAAAGTCCATAGGTATTTTTATTACAAAGAAAAGAAATGCAATAATAAGTAATTATTGGCGTTAGATAAAAATCAAAGGTTACGCCTCATAAAATTGTAAGAGCCTCCCTCGCTCAATCGAGTCATGAGGATAATGCAGTGCATTTCCTAGAATCCCATATAACATACCAGAAAACAAATCGGGTATATGATGCGGCGCAAAACTCTCATGACTTTTGCTCTTTTGGCGAACAACATTGCTCTCCTTCAAAAGCATTAGAAAGTTATTCCATAACGGTCTGAATCACCTTGCATACTTATTATAAAATCACCGCGTGCGTGAAAAACACATTATGGTTCGCCGTGCAGCCACCAGTGTCTGGCAACCTGGCAGGTATGGTGCAAAAGTTGTAAACAAGCTGAGAAGCCGTCCCCGTAATTGCGCTGCAGCCAGCAAATCTATCTTCCAATCGTGTGTCATGAATGAATCTAAGTCTCTCTGCGACAATCGTGATAATGCAGTTCATCTAGCCCCAACCGGTTTTTGGCATATTTCCTCAACCAGAAAACTAGGCTTGTTCGTTCAATTTGTGTGAATATCCTAACCATCGTCGAGTAGTTTGTTAAAAAGATCTAGAAAGCCAGCTAGCCATGTGAGTGGCTGTGCATTTAAAAAAAAAAAAGAAAAACAGAGCACCCTTCCGAAAGCCCGAAGAAAGAACGAATTGAGAACCGGCATTAATCAGGCGGAAAAATCTGTGCCAAAACGTCAATCACCCCAGTGTCGTTCACACAGAACGTACACATGCACATGAGGCATGGTATCTTGCTCATTAGAAAACTGTGCCGGCAACCTCCACATAATCATCCCCCCATAAAACTGCCGTGCTACTCCACCCCCATTCCTGCTCTTAACGAGTGCTAAAAACAGAGCGTCTTTAAGCCCCCGCAATGCACTGCAATGCAACTTTGCTCACGGCTAGCCTTACAACAGAATCTAGGAGCTTTGGACGCTTATTCACCACAGTGGAACTCCTACTTTGGCGGGAAAATTCGTCGCGACAGCAAAACTGAAGCTTTTCGAACATTGGCATGTGGATAGGGAAATAATTTACTTCACTGGGGAAGTATTGGTGGAGCAAAAACCTCACCTCACCCCACATTTACCATCCTTCAGGAGATAAGTGGAGTTCATCTGTACACGAACACCCGTGTGGTGAATAAGCTGCTTGACCGACTGATTGAGAGCACGGCGACCTCTTGGTCTTTTTTTGCATCTTTTACGCAAACAATCTCTGGGAGTGAATCCTCTTCCGCGTTCTGTCTCTGTTCGTTCTAAAAGCAGTGTGGTGTGGCCCCAGAGGTAATGTATCCTCCCCACCATTCCCATATCTTCCGGATATTAAATCACACGAAGGGTTTAAGCTCAGTACGTACAGGACTGGAAGTACCCACTTCTCGTAGCTTTTGTTGAATTGTAAATGGCTCTGGTACTAATGAAAGCTAGACGCTGATATAGTGGTGTAGAATATGCAGTTTATACCCAACATGCCGGTGGTCACTCACACTACACATTCCGTGCGCAAATGTGCGGGCTTCGCCTCGGCGAAAATAGGTTAAGTATTGGAATAGGTCAGTTTCGCTACTGGCGCGGTCGTCTGCCCCAACTCTCCCGGACTCCCGGCTCCCCCGACGACCGCCGTAGTAATCTATTCAGGCGAAAGCCAGGCACCGTTCCACCACCGGTGGGCGCTGCTTATTTTAAGCTCAGTCCTCAGTTCCTCTGTTTACTCACTTCAGAAGTCTTTTTGTTTCGCTTGGGTTCTTTCTGCGCCATTTTTTTTTTTTTTTTGTTGTACTGGTTTGATTTTTTTCCTCTGCAGGGCTATAAATTTACAACAAGAGACCACTCCGACTCCGGCTCTGGGTTAATCGGCCTACCCGGTGTTCGTCCGGTGAACCGGCCTATCAAGAAAATAATAAAGTGCGTACTGCGTGCCCTGAGGTGAGCGAGCACACCGGAGACGTGCTATAATCGCACTCTCTAGTGGTGGTTTGGTGCGCCTCTGCCACATTTTCGCCGTGCTGTCGACGATGGCAGCGGGTTTCCTTTCTACGTGAATTTGGGTCACATTCGGACTTTAGTTTTAATTGCTTTAGAGCTGCTAGAGATTATGACAAATTGCTGTCAATAGAAGTTAATTGGAATCTTGGGACAAATTCAGTCTAAAAATGAAAAAAACGTGTTTCTGAATTTCGTTATGTCGAAATTTTTGTATTTAATTCCACATCTAGACTGATATTACAATTTCTTAAAACTAGAGTATAGTCTTTTTATTTTAAATTTAATGAGAACTAGATAGATTTTGACGATGTTTCCAGAAGAACTTTTGCATCTTCTACATCATAATTAGACAAATCAAAAAGAAAGCATAATTTTCTCTTAGCTTTAGCTGCTAGAATTTTATGTTCTCTTTAAGAAATTATGAGGAATGTGATTACCACCAAAACCGAAAAATAAATAAGTAGGGGTCCTTGAATAATGAAGTTAATTTTATACATAAAAAAAATTGATATACAAATTTCCTCAACTAGGGTTACTAATTTTATTTTGCAGATTGCCTACATACATTTCTGTAGACAATTAGATAAAGATTTCTCTAATATTAAGTAAAATAGCAGCATGTTATACAAGTACTGCTGCACGCCAATATGAAAACAAAGGAGAAAAACATTTTTAAAGTTTCTCGTTTGTTCTGAGCACACCTAATAGAGTGATTATATATAAAATTTCTCAATTTGACGAATAATGCCTTATTATGAATATTCATTTCATGACACTTGAAATAATGAAGATTATTAAAATTAATTTTTTGCAATACTTTTGTTCGATGGATACAAAATAGATTTAAGCTGAATTTGAAAAACATTTTAATTGCTTTTATTGATTTAGAATAGAAGTGGTTGTCGGCATGATGATATTTCATGTCAACAATCAAATTTGCATTTACAAATCTCAAGAATTGATTATTTTACCATTTTAATTAATATTAATATTAATATTTCTATAAATAGTCATCAAAAGTTAGAATTTTTGTGATTCCATATAAATTTTTGATGACCCTAGAATGTTGACACGTAAAAAGTAACATTACAATTCTTAATATTGAATTCAATTCAAATACTCTAATACAAAAATATAAAGCCCTTTGAATTTTGTAGCTCATGAAATTATATTTTTCTCGATTATTTCAATTCCATCACATGAACGAATTCGAACTATTCGTGGTATTTGTTACTCAGTCGATTGCCAGTTTTACATAAATAAAAAATAATTGAAATTTCAATCAAATCCAAATGAATCATGAACTGCTCGACACCTGATCACACTGGTAACCAGTCCGTCCACAGCACATTTTCTGGCATTGAAAAACTCTGTCGTGAGCCGCCTTAGCTGGACCAGAAGGCTTCCTTGTTGTCATTTCTTTTGATCTTTTCATGGGAATCGCACTAAGCACTTTTGTCAAGTAACAAACATAAAAATAAAATATAAAGAAAAACGAAACACGAACGCCATTAATGCCGGAAATGAAGCAAGTGAGCCTTCAGAAGTTCCCCCACCCGATGATAGGTGATAAAATTTTGTTTTAACTGTATTTCTGGAATTTTTAAAGTTTAATTAGGAACAAGAAAAAAAATAAATACACTCCTATATATAATAAAATCTTGGTCAAATGGTGACGACGTCGAAGTCATCTTTGAACTTGATCTTAAGCAGAATTTAAAAGCTTCAAGGTCCATTTTCATTCGGTTGACATTATCCGAGGAGATATATATACTTTTTTTGTAAATTGGGAAACAGTTAGATTCTTTTTTAACCAATCTATAGGTTGGCTATTACACACAATGGAAACGATCAGGTTTTGTAAGATCGACCGATTTTCAAGATCTTCAGCATTGAGTTGTTCGGTGCGAGTGGCGGAAGTGTTGCATTAGCTTCGAAGTCTTCAGTGAGCCGATAATTGCGCGTTAAAAAGCCATGGGCTTCCATTTTTTTATTTTTTTTCTAATTGAAGATAAGGATGCAGCTCCATAGGCGGAGCGTATCCTTATCTTCGATTTTTTTATAATTCAACAATGACCTTGAACATTTTTTTGACTAAGTAAAAGGAAAAAAAATCATAAATTCCAAAGTAGATTTCATGCATCGACTACGGTTACCTTAAAAACTGAAAATTTACCTATAATTATCCGAAAATTGCAAACCATCAGTTTAAATCTTAGAAATTCGTGCTCAGACTAAAAACATTAAATTTTGCAACGATTGGTGTCTTGGATTTGACTCTAAGCACGATTACAAATTAGATCGGAGATCTTAGCGTCAATGAAATTTATTTATAAAAGGAGTTCGTAAATGGCGCGATATGTGGGTTTTTGTTTGTCTCCCCATGTCTGATTAGATCAAAACTCTTGCATATTTTATGAAGATGACATCACATAAGCTGACTCTGCAGTGGCAGTGTGCGGGCAGGAAATGCAATTGGATATGGTGTTTCTATGGTCGTTAGAATTGTTAGAGTATATGTAGTAAAAGTAATAATAAAATTTTAAATTACTGCCACATAATTAAAGGTAATTTTATCATCTTACATTTATTGGCTATATATTAAAAGAAAATTATGTAACTAAATACAAGACTTTTTAAAGTAGATAGGTGATTCTCAAAGTATGGCACATTATTACTAGTATATATCTATCTATCTGTCTATTGGTACAGGGAAAAACAATGGACTTAT